>BTHU01000010.1:31143919-31651419 GCA_036184795.1 Tokudaia tokunoshimensis | reverse complement strand
CCCTCTCCCTCCCCCCTCTCCCCTCCCCCTCCCCTTCCCCTCCCCCTCTCCCTCTCCTTTGCTCTTGTATCAGTTGGTCAATTACTGTGTCTACTGTAATCTATCCTACGACACACAGACTTTAGAACCGAGGCAGTTCTTAGAGCAGAAACTGAAAACAAAAGATGCATCTAAAGTTGCTGACGTCAAGAGGCCAAGTGGAGGAAGAGATAACAGGTGCTAACTAGGGAACAAGAAAAGCATCAGAGAAACCACATTTGTTCCTTGCATTATTAGCCGTTGAATGAATGGGGCTAGGAGTTTGCACACAGTTCCGTAAACTGTCTGAAGAGTGTGATAACTCAGACGGGTGGAGCTGAGGGACAGTTATATGCTGAGAGAGATGGAGAGCAGCAACCCAAAACACTGAAAACTGTAGCGAGACTAAGGGCTACAGAGACAATGTCCTTGAAGCTATAAAAGGAGGACCTATTTGGGCAGGAAGATCACCTGTTTTCTTGATCTGAAGGGCAATAGTTGCCTAGGTCTGAGACGGAGGACCTGGTAGCCATTGACTGCAGTGCTTTCCTAAGTATTCAGTACTTCTAACGGCACCCAGTAGAAGATCTGGCAGAAGCCATGATCGGAAGTATCTAGAGCCTGAAGGAGCTTCAACTCTAAACTATTGTTGGATTTCTCTGCTATTTCTCCTTGGATGTTTACATTCCTTGGTCATAACTACTCACAAGTTAAGATTCTTCTAAATCTTTATTAATTAAGGTAGACACCAAACAAGGATCAGTGACAAGGACCTCAGCTTAATGTTTCTAGGTTCTGCTACATCAGTGATTTGTCTGTCTGTATACAATCAGCATTGCTTAAGACAAATTAGTCCCCTTTTACATTTAATCTTGGATCCCCCCCCCAACAATTTTATACACTTCTCCTGTTTTAGATTAAGTCTTTACTTCATAACTATCTCATGAATGACCAGCAGGCACAGACAGTGTCTATTTGAAACACAGGGTCATTGAAATATACGGTGTCTGATGTGCTCTCTGGCAGTGAGGCAAAGAACATCTAGTTGCCACTAAATGAAAATAGCCAGTGTTTTTCTTCCGAAGGAACAGACACTCCTTGTCTGCACTCATCAACGCTTACATCTGCAGCTGTCTGTGAACATCCCCCAGCTTCCTGGTGGACAGGGGAGGAGGGGAGCCTCTCTGGGTTTCAGTGTTTCTCTGGATTTTATCCCTCCTCTGCTCTTCTCGACTGTCCACCAGGTTCTTGGGGATCAGAGTCTCCCAATCAGAATATCCTTTTCCTTCAGGTTGCGCTACTCTACAGCAGGGCTCAAGCAATCTCCTCTTATACAGCATTCTTCTCTATTGGTCAGGTCACACCATCCACATTCCACCCTGGGAGTGGGTTAGAGGGCTGGTTCTAACATAGAGAAAAGAGAGATGGCCACCCCAAGACTTTCCAGCAAGTAGCAAGGTTGGGATAGATTAAAATACCGGTCACCACACTTGTGAATTTTTGCTCATTTTACCAAGTACTTTTTGGCTTGTTTCAGTGTTTTGCATTAGCACAGGGGTCTCTAACAAGAGACTATCTGTTATCTTCCTGTCTAAGAAGATACTCCATCTTCTGGGAAGTGATGAGCAACCTTTACATTTGCCTTCAAACTTTGGATTCCCTGTGGGCTCGGCCAGTAGGAACCCTAAGTAGGCAACGATTGAGAAGATGAGAAAATTAGAGAAGCTCCTTTGTCTCTACCCCCAGCCCCTTGGTCTAGTCATGGTAGTCCAGTAGTGATGCTCTTCCACTGAAGGTCCATTTTTTTTCTTGGTACTAGAACCCCTAACTAGGGTCATTCAGAGAATGATAAAAGGACAGAGACTGAAGAAATGGCAAAGACACAGATACTGAAAAACTGGGATGGGTTATGCTTTGTACTTTCTGATAGAGCCTCATCTACTCCCTTAACAATCCAGACCTCAGTGTGTTCATTAGGTACAGTGTAGGAAGACAGGGTTGGCTATTTCTCAATAGAAGGCCTCTGAAGGTGAGCAGTCTCAGGCTATAAATACCCTGAAAAGGAAGTAGCAGTTGCTAGTCTTTATATACTTAGGTCAATCATCTTTAAACCCTCAGACTTTGACTAGAAAAGGTTTTGTCAACTTCAAGCCTTACCCATAGAGGGAAAGCCTTTGCCAATTTCCAATGGGTTCAAGGCCTTAGTGCTCATCATGGCTGTACCCATGTCAACAATGTTACTCGGGATTTTACTCAATTCAGGATTCCTCTCCGTATACTGCTTCTCATACAGCCCTCTTCAAGTTCCAATAATCGCCCTTCTTATTCCATCTGAACTTGGGATGCTTTCTTTTAACTGCTGCAGTCTTTATTGTCATGTTGGTGAATTTTTCTCATTTTTCCTTCTTGAGGGTCCTCTTTTCTTTCTTCTTAGAAGCAGCATTGCTACAGTAGTTTGTAAAGGAAACTTCTGAAAGACCTCTCTCAGACACAATGCAACCTTCACTGCAGTCTTTAACTCTCCTCAAATTTGCTAATGAGCATATTTCGTGTCTCCTGAAATCTGCTTGCTCTGGGAGAGCTGCAGAGAACTGGGCAGGATCCACTGACTTCCTTTTTCCCATTACAACCACCACCAAATTGTACCATTGAGATTTCTGAGGGATTCCCACCAACATCAAGGGGGAAACATACACCCCTAAATATCCACAGTACAGAATATGTTTTTATCCTTACTTCTAGGTAATAGATAATAGGTGGCTCACTGAAAGAAGACCCTTTGGAACTATCTTTAGAAAGGCTGTTGGCTAAAATTGCATGCAAACCTTTTAGCTGTAATACACACAGCTCTACTTATGAAACGCAATAGTGCTGAACTGAAAGCTCTTGTTATCTATAATCATCTTGAGTCCAGGGAGGTTCCCTTTCTACAAGGAAGGTCTCTGTAGTATAATTCCCAGGGTTCATCCCATTACTGCATCAAACACTCTTGAAAGTCCCTAATGGAATGTCCCAATGGCCACACAGTGCTCTCTGGAAGTCTTCATGAACTACTCCAAGGCACAGGAATCTAGCAGCACCATACCAACACCATTCAATCCCACACCTTCTCACATCAACACGGCAAAAATTTGGAGACTCTTTGATGTATATCCAAGCAACACTGAGTCCCTCAAAGCTTTCAGCCTGGAAAGCATCAGTTTGCCATGCCGGTGACCCTCTGTCCAAAAACCCATAGAGACAACCACCGGTCTCAGCCATTCTGACCCTGATGACTGAGATGTTATTGTTATTCTCTGAAAAGCACTTTTAACTTCCCAGAAAAGGTTTTCAAATCCTCTATTTTCCTTAGATCCACCTTGCAAATCTATACCACTGGCAGAGCGACGCTGCTATCGTGCTTTCACAGAGAGAGAGGAAATTGAGATCACGCCTTTGCCTCTCACTGTTCAGAGCTAACTATTGGCAAGACTTGGATTAGAAAGGAGGCCCTCCTATGTTCTCTGCTGGCTCATTACCTCCTTTCACTGTGTGAGCTTTTATCTCACGGTGCTAGTGTGCACAGTACATGTTTTCTTACTACAAGTGCTCCTAACAATATTTTTAAAGCTTTCTTGGGGCCAGGGAAAGGGCTGAGCAGATAAAAGTGCATGTCACCAAGCCTGATAATCTGAGTTCAATTTTCCAGACCCATATGGTAGAATGAGAGAACAGACATCTACAAGTTTCCCTCTCATCTCCACACATACACTGTGACATGTGAGTATACACACACACACACACACACAAACAAACACACACAATATAAATCATGGATCAAACAAACGAACAAATTTTTAAAAATACTTTTTTGTTGTTACTGATGTAAAAAAAAATCAAAATCAATATGTACTCAAAACTTTGTAATCTTTGGTTTATAATATTCATTTTGAAAGTATTTTATCACTGGAGGGTGTGAAGCTGTTATAGTTAGAGTTTTAATGTATCCCACAATTTCCTAAGATGATAAATAAGTTACTATTATTTTAGTAGTGAACCCTACATTCTGCCACACTTTGACTTCCTTTCTTCAGTCACAATCTTTAGCAAGTCCACGGCCATTGAACCTAAACTTCCTGGAGGCAACCACTGGTCTACTGAGGATTAAGTGTCTCCAGACCTAATGACAACCGTCACAAGGACCGGCTTCACTAAGTCAAGTGCCATAAGTGGATAACTAGGCTCCCTAAGCCAGGTCCACACTTCGCTCTTTGGAACTCTCCTGGGCACAGAGCTGTATCATATGTCCTGGCAATGGATGGCCATTGACTACGGAAGCTTGTCATCATTCTAATCACAGTGGGTTCATATGGAGTGTGAAGATCCAGGCATGAACTGTGAGAGGGAAAGGAAGCAGGCATTCTCATTTATACCCTTTGTTTTTCCCTGCAGGGACATTCAGGAATGAGCTCCACGCATTCCCCAATGTCTCCAGCCCGTGTGTAATCGAGAACATTGAAAGAACTCTTAAGTCTCCTTTGTTTACATTAGCACCAAGTCAGAAGAGCAGTTTTCCAACATTCTCAAAATCATATAGATACCATACTCTCAGTGATCTAAGCCTTGAAATGCAGACAAATGAGGTTCGATCTCTGTCCTTTGAAGAATGTTTTTAAAGGTGGAACCTGGAGGAGAAAAGTATCACAATAGGAAGAGAAATTGTGACTCAATCTTGCCCTCCAAGGTTGCTACCTGAAAATTCCTGAGAGTTTTTTTTTCTCCTTTTTTCCCCCTCCCCCTTCTCACTGCCTCAATTTGCTTGCTTGCTTATGAATAGATGCTAAATGTGAAAAGGCAAGTGTGAACTGGGTTTCTTGGGGAAAGCTGCCTTTGGAGCTGGAGCACATGTTGGGAAATAGCAAGGACAGCTGAGGGGACAGGGCCCCGAGGGCAAAGACTTCTGGTGTTCCCTGGGAAATTGTCTGGATGCCAATTCTCTCCACAGCTTCCTCTAGTAAAACCCACTCTGCAAAAACACGCCTTTGCGACTGGAGCTTTTGTAAATATAGAGAAGAGACCTGCACTTCCTGTGGAGACTGGGATGGTACAAGACTGAGGCTGGGTCAGGAGATGATGACAACCCACAAGCCAGGGATGCAGCCCCTCCTCCCCCTAGCCCAGCGGGACTTTAGTTTACAGAAATACACCTTAGGCAGGGATGTGTGTTCTGGATTTACAAGCATTGAACCGGAAGTACACAGAGGGTTCTCAAGTTCATGAGGAACATGTGCCCTTGACATCTGTGCTCCTTTTTTTTTTAAAGTAAGAAGTTTATAGCTAATACATGTTGGAAGACAGTATTATAGGGTTGAACAAAAAAACTAAAGCAATTAAAAGGTATCAGAATTCAAAGGGACTTCACAGAGACAAGCACATTTAAGTAGTCCTAGAAAAAGCCTAGTAACACCAGATAAGTAGGGAGAAAGAGGATGTTCCAGGTGGAGTGGGCAGCTTATGCCAAGGTTTCTCCATTACAGCAACATGTGGGATAGTAGATCACGCCAGGTAAGGTAGAGCAGGTCTGAGACCCTGGCACCCATGTACCCACCTGAGACGGTAGGTAGGCACCTCCCTGCTCCCTGCCAGATTCTCTGGCCTGGAACATGTGCCACACTTCCCACAGAAAGAAACTTGACCTATGGTCACGTAGCCCCAGGATAGAGTTCTCCATGCTAATGAGGTACCTAGAGGCCCTGAGGGTTTAGCCAATAAGCTTCCATTCCTGGACATTCCTCCCTGCAAAAGGTATTTAGTCTCTAGTCCACCATGAGGAGTTGGCACGCATCCATCCATCTTCCACAAAGAACAACCAATAAACAGTTTAGAATCAAGGACCGTCTCTTTCATTGAGAACCACCTGGGGAGCATGGACAAGGCCTTCCTCTACAGAGCTGCAGCCTGAATCTCTCACGGAAGGCCTCTCTGTGCTCCCAGACAACCAGAGCACAGCTGAGGACAATGACTGATAAGCTAAAGCAGAGCTCCCATTCCCCCAGCCCCCACCAGGCTAGACACCATCCTAAGCCTGCGACCCTCCCCCTCCCCACTCAGCCCCCAACCCCTTGCAACTCAGCAGGGCCAGAATGTCCAGGAGTTTGGGAGCCCCTGGACCCCTGGCACTTTATTCCCGGCTTCTCTATGCGGTTTTCCAGTGGGGACTAGATTCCCAGAAGTCAGGGAATATCAGCTTCCCATGTCTTAGACTGTCTTTCCACCCCATGAACAGTGTCGTGGCACTTCCCTAAAGCCCAACATCCAATAGCGATGGCACTGGGGAAACAGAGTCAAGCACTCACTCTCGGAGAGTTTCACCTGGACCGCCTGGTGAACCAACAGCAACACTCACATTTTAGCTGATCAATAATTAACACATGATTTGTTCTGTGCATTCTGGGATATTGATTAGCATCCCTGCCCTCTACTTCCTAAAGATCAGCAGCAACATCCTACTCCAGTCATATCAAAAATGACCCCAAACGCTGCCAAATGCCACCTGAAAGACAACACAAATGACACAGTTAAAGGAATCCATTCCTTGAAGCTGATGCTGGTTATCTAAAGATATCAGTAGTGAAAGATCACCTTGGCAAGAAGGCTGTGCCGATAGCAAGCTGAGCTCTGGTCATTCTTTTGACATCCCTACTGTATAGCTTGGCAATGAAGATGGGAATTCTAAGCACAAATGGCATTGTCCAGTCTAAGCTTTAAAAGAGTAAGTGGGAGCGCGTGGGCAATGACTTAGAGATACACACCAAGCTCAGGTCAGAGAACTCCGCAGAGGTCTTATGAGACAATAAATACAACCATTCTTCTTTCTTGTCATTCTGGTCTGCAGATAGTCCATGACTCTTACCCTAAAGACTTCCTCTTACCCTGGGCCAGCATGCCTGGCCTTCACCCTGAAGCAGTGACTGGCTTGTTCCTCCGAAGGCTGGGAACACCTGTGACCTTACCCCCTTATTTTAGTAACAATTCTTGAAGCAGCCAGAGGTCTACACCCAGAAGCCCTTTCGACTGTTTGTTGTGTTGTTGCTAACGGAGCCTGAGGTCTAAAAGGGGTTTCCAAGGCGTGTTGATTAGTTATCTGCTGCCCGGGGGGAGCCAGGAACACAGTGTGCGAAAGGGTTGTTCAGTGTACGAGCCTGGTTGAAACTGGTAGTTATTTAAAGACAGTAGTGTCAATGTCCCTTTGACTTTTTTTTAAAGATACTTCAGGGGGCCAGGAGTAATGGCTAGCTGATTCTTCCACTTAGCCTTGCTAATTTGGGATTTGAGCTGCAATTACAAACAGCTGTTGCAACATCTCCAGATTCCTAGGCAAAAAAAAAAAAAGGCGATTTGTGAAATCTTCAAAAGATCTCCTCAAGATTATGGTAACCGAGTTTCCTTATTTGTCAAATAACAGTAGGCAGAGTTGCTCGGTATGTGGCTTTTTGGTTCATTTCTTCCCTCTCCCTCACCATGAGGATCACTGCTTTGTGAAGGGCTGGCTGCTTAACAGACGCCATTCAGCACATGCATACTGATCTCCGAAGTGTGCTATTTGAGAACATTGGTAAGAGCTGAATTCCATCCTCAGTGTGTTTCAGAGCTGTTACATTTATCAATTAATTTATTCACTTACTTATTTTATGTGGGCTGAGGCAACAGCATCACATGTGGAGATCAGAGCAAAGCATGTGGAAGTCTGTTCTCTCCTTCTAGCATCTGGGTCCTAAGAAATGGACTCAGGGCCTCAGACTTGAAGACAAAGCTTTTGGCGAGAGTCATCTTGCTAGACCATTCTTAGGAACTAGGAAAACAACATACACATCATCTCTGGCAGAATGTGATACACTTTATAATTCTGAAAGGTTCTTTAAATCGTAGATAAGGATGAGAAGAGAGAAGAAGCCAAGTGGGTCAGATTACACTTTCTCTGTCCTCTACTGTTGCAGGGCCAATCACCACAAGATTGCTGACTTAAAGCAATAGCCATTACCAACTGTATGGTTTCTATAAATCAGAAGTCCAGGCCTAGGGGCCAATAGGATAGCACCATCAATAAAGTGCTTGCCTTGCAAACACAAGGATCAGAGTTTGGTCCTCAGGACTTGTGGGGTGGGGGTGGGGGGGTGATACAGGTATGGGTCATACATTTTATATTAAATTTTCTATGGAATATATTTTTCGTCATGTATCTCTGTTCCATCTTCACTTTTCCTCCCTTTCTTTCTCCCTCTCTCTTAGGAAAAGGAGAACAAAAATTTAAGAAAGAAAAAACTCACAAAAACCGAAAAAAATAAAAACAGATAAGAGATCAATAAGACACACACACACACACACACACACACACACACACACACACACACACATCAAAGAGTCCACAGAAATACCATTGAGTTCGTTTTGTGTTGGCCAACTACTCCTGGGCATGGGGCCTGCACTGGAGTGTAGTTGATATTCCCAGTGGCATTGTATTGAAGAAAACTGATTTTTCCCTCTACCAGCCAATGGGCATCAATGACACACCCCTCCCTGGTTAAGGGTGGGACCTCACATCCAATTCCCTCTTGTAGATTATAATATACCTTAGTAATTGCATCTTTAGGGAGGCAGAGGCAGGCAGATTCTTGGGTTTCTCTGGCTACTCAGCTGCGCTGACTTGGATAGTTCTTAAGCAGTCCTGAAAGAGAAAATAAAGAGCTGAAGCCCGTCTCAGTCCTGAAGAGCTTTTACCCATTAATGGTTGCAGGGCTAAGGGAGTAATGTGTCTTTAGTGGCATAAGCACAGGTAAGTTGCCCATGCTCCAGGAAATACATCACATATACCCTGCACATGCGCATTCAAGCAACCCTAATTAAACTCAGTGACAACACACAAGCACAGCACAGCACAGCTTAGCATAGCTAGGTTCCTGAGCTCTGACTTCTCTCAGCTCTTAAAGACTGTTCTGTGGTTCTCGAAGCCACTCTCAAGTCCTTGCTACTTGGCTTCTGTCTTCAAAGTCACTTAATAATAACAATAGAAGCAACAAAACCGATCCTGTATTGAATTCCCTATTTCCACCAGACTAGAGTTTTTAAAGGAGTCTTCTGCCAGATAAACTGTATGTGTCGAGGATGGCAGAGCTAGAGCAGTGGACCTACCCAAGCTCCTTAGAGTCCAGAAGATAATGAGTGAACTAGTATGCAGTCTTACTCCTAGTTCCTGTCTCCAGGTTCCTACCATGAGTTCCTGCCCTGACTTCCCTTAATGATGGATTGTGACCTTGGAAACATATGCTGAAATCAACGCTTTCCTCCCACAAGGAGGTCAGAGTGGTTTATTCCAGCACCTGATGAGTTACCAAACTTTCTCCAATCCACTTGACGTAACGCAAAGCATTAAAAATGATGTCTCACATTTAATAACTAGGGTCGTTAAATGAATCTGCTCACAATTAGAGTCTGCTGACTAGAGCTCTCTATTCCTGAACCAGTACATCCACACACCACTAGCCCATTTCACATACAGACACAACAGTTTGGAAACTCTTCTTGACTTAGTACAGACTGCTTAATCAGCTACGGAGTAACACGAGGCATTCAGCCCATAACTATTTACTGAATGTTCATTTCACACCCATCGCTGAGCCTGAACATTAGGAAAACAGGTGAGGAAAACACCATTAACACTGAAAAAAAAAATCCACACTTCAGATCCCTAGGGCTCTCTGACTATCCAGACTAGCATACCTGGCTAGTTCAAGGCCAAGTAAATCTCTACCGTTAGGATAGAGAAGCACTGTCCACCACACACCCCCAACTTGGGAAAATCTGATTTATAATATTTATTTGACATGCTGGTTGAAGAAATTGGAAGGGCACTAAGTACAGATGTGGAAAAACTGGGATCAACCATTTCATCATAAAGAAATAAGAACAAGAGAACACACACCCAGGCCACCCACCTGCCAGCCAGCCTGATTTCCTTAGCTGCAGTGCATGTGATTAAAATCCCACCGTAGGCTAAATTTCAAATGCCCCATATCACCCATATGACTCTATTGTGTTTTCCTTAACCTCCCTAGTAATTACCATTGTGTTTAGTAATCAACAGTACTGATTTACGCAAGCTACTTTCAAGTCAATCACTCTCGCACTTGAAAACAATAGCTTTGAATGGAGTTATTTCCTGGGAGAATGTTAAACGTTTCCGAGTTCAGATAGCCAAGGAAAGGCGGTTCCCTGCAAGCAAGGAAAGAGAATGAAATGCTTTCTGGCAGCTGGATCAAGATAAAGTGTTCAGACGAGTCCTGTAGTGGGTTGGGAGTGAATGGGAGTAACTTGTTGTTTCCTGCCTAAAATTGTACTGTTGGATACATTCAGCTGCCTAATACAACATGCCTTTAATTGCTGATATAAATCCTGATAGAGCCCCTCAAGGGATCAGACAGAACCTTTAGCCATTCTGTCTACAAACAATAGCAGGGCTGCGAAAGAGAGGTAGCTGGTGCGAAGGGCTTCAAGGGGAATTGGCTGGGTCTGATTTATTGGCTAAGCTTCTCACTGCTCAGCTACCTACTCCGGAGTCTAGTTTCTAATCTCAGGTCTTTAATTTGCAAGGTCATACTCTAAAGTCTCATGTATCAGCCTCCAGGCTGATCCTGAAGCCTGAATAATGAGGAGTTACAGTGACAGACGGTGTGCGCTTTCATAGCATAATTTAAAGGGAAGTGGAAACCTGACCTCGCTTAGGGAAAACCATGTGCTTCTAAATGGATATGTAAAGAAGAAAACTTTTAGGTAAACACAAGTTGTTTCTGAAGACTTTCCCAAACATGGGTGGGCCAGGGAGCATGACACAACTTGTCTGTGGCTCGAGAGTAAGGACCCTACAAGGTGGTTCTTGGGTACATGGGCCAGGAAAAGACTCAAGTGATGATCGAATGTGAAATCTAGACACTGATTTAAACAATGACCTGAGCAACAAAGAGTTTGGGTTTGTGAAGAAAGTGAGTGGGAGCCGTAAGAGTCATTTGAGACCTTTCCACCGTTTCTTACCCTAGACTTACCTCTTAGAATTCCAGCAGGATCACCGTCAGCTCCTCATCCACATGTGCCTGAGAGAGTCTCCATAGGTGTTTGGTCGTGTCCACTCACAGACGGTTTTAAAGAAGATTTATTTATTTATTATGAACATTAATTTAATATATATAATAAAATAATACATGATATTTATTTAATATGCATATTTAATATATAAGTACACTGTCATTGTCTTGAGACCCACCAGAAGAAAAACATCAGATCATTACAGATGGTTGTGAGCCACCATGTGGTTGCTGGGATTTGAACTCAGAACCTCTGGAAGAGCAGCTAGTCCTCTTAACCATTGAGCTATCGCTCCATCCACTCCCCTTACAGATATTTTAACATGACTGTATCTTGCTTCAACAGGAGTAATGAAGTAAGGTAACAAAAATATTTATACTGTGAAGAAAGTCTAGTTTACCTTCCAGTCCCCCTAATGTGATGTGGCTGAAATATCTTTTATTGAAAATCTTTTTCCCTTAGGGTTTAATCCTTGAAAAATAAATCAAACATCAGGAAAGCAAACCAATTGTTCTAGTTGGCTTTTTATCAACTTACCACAGAGTCATCTAGAAAGAGAGAACCTGGGCTGAGATCATGCTTTCGTCAGATTGGCCTGTGGGTCATTTTCTTGATCAATGATTAGTGTGCAAGGTCTCAGCCTGTGGATTGTGCCACCCCTGGGAGGGTGGCCTTGGGTTATAAAAGAAAACAGGCTGAGTGTAATGCCCAAAATCAATCCATAAGCCCCACCTACCCCAGGAACCAGGTAACTTCCTGGAATACTGAGAGTTGTTGTTCTCCAGAAAAAAAAACAAAGCCTCATGGGAAAGTATGGTGCCTATAGGTTTGTCCTTATAAACTCCTATAGCATGTAGCTCGAGGGTATTCTCAACTGGGAAATTCCAGGGAGTGGTCCTGACCAAAGTCCATCCCTTAGTCAGTATTTAATATTCCCAAATTTGACCCAACATGGTGGAGTCAGTTTTGCTAGCCAATCTCAGGATTAACACTAAGCAAACCATTAAGAGCAAGCTAGAAAGTAGCATTTCTCCATTGCATCTGCTTCAGTTCCTGCCTTGAGTTTTTGCACTGACCTCTCTCAGTAATGGACTATGGTTTATCTATCCAAATAAACCTTTTCTTCCTCAGGTTGCTTTTAGTTGCAATATTTATTACAGCAATAGAAAGCAAGCTAGTATACCAATGTTAGAGAAGAGGGATGTGAGGGAAGATGACTTCAAGCTGCATTTTGGGGACGATGCCTCTTGACTTCTCTTAGACTCATGAAGTTGCCTTTCATTCAAACAGGAGGCTTAACAAGCTCATGCCACTTTTTACCCATTCCAGAGAAGCACCTGTTTATAAATAGAGCATAATCATATTTAATGAGATTTTCTTAAAGAAATATAGTAAACTCTGTTAAATGAAACAAAACAAGCAATACCCCTCTATGACTTCTCCCCTAACTGTGATCTGTGATACAATGTCTGATCAGAGAATTTCTAGGTCTAAATTGGGCAATGATTCAAAAATATTACAAAATATTACCCTACCTTTGAAAACAAGCTGACAATTTGTCCTTCCTTAGGCATGGAAAGATGGGTACAGCTGCCTTGATAATTCCATAGGCGATCCTCAACTAGGGCTGTTTCTGGCTGATAGACGTATTCAAGGTTATTGAGCTGGGACTTTCACCTAATGCTGTAGGCCTTGTTACAGTCAATATTTGTGGCCCTCCAGCAATGATGTGTTGAGAAATCCCAACTCCTAAGATGATTGGGCTTCTGGAAGTTAGTAGGTCACAAGAGATCCTTCCTCACAAATGAGATTAGTGTTTTTTAAGAAAACAAAACAAAACAAAAAAAACAAAAAAATAAATAAAAAGCAAAAAACAAAACAAAACAAAAACAAAAAGCAATCAAACACAGAAAGTTGAGAAAGCTTGCTCATCTCTACCACAGGAGGACACAGCTAAAAGGTACCATTGTTGAGAAGAACTAGCTCCCCAGGCTCTGGACACCTTGATCTTGAACTCTCCACCTCTGCAAATATGCTCAATAACCTCTGTTGCTTATAACATATTCAGTCTAAGGTATTTTGTTGTAAGGTCACATTCAGACTACTTCAGACACCCAAGTCTGAAGCTTCTATTATCTAAAAAAGAAATGCTGTTTTATCCTCCATCTCCCTGGGAATGCAAGCAACTAAAAATGATGGTTATATTTTCCATTTGTTACTTAATCTAACCAAAGTAGAACTGGGTCCCTTTGACTTAAAATTAAAAATAGACTGAAGAGATATTCTTCATTTAGCTCAAAGAAAAAAAAAGAAAAAAGAAAAGAAAACATGGATTTGGCATAACAGCTGAAGGGATTTTGGACTCACAAAGTATTATTAAAGAGCTAAGAGCATGAGGCTTTGGAGAACTATCACAGAGTGAGTCTACAGAACAAGGCATCTTCAGGTCCTGTGGACTTCTACAGAAACCCTTATAGATGTTGTTAGCAACCATCTAGGTAATTTCCAGTATAGTGATTCTGGTTGAGAACAGGCAGGCAACTTGTATGAATAGAGACCCAACTGATCTTTGAATAGCCATTAAAGTCAATAGAACACACTCCCAGTCTCTTAAGCACCACATCTCAGAAGAGAAGGGAAGATAGGAAAGCAGAGACAAAGACCAGCTGGAGGGGACATCCTTTCAAGCAGGCACCTGCCTTTGGGCTTTTCATAAGCATTCTACACACAAGTCCAAGCCTGTTCTAAATTTCCAGGTAGCTCTGAAAAAACATAACTCAGCTTACTGGGAGAAAGTATAAGGGTGTGGTTGTTGTTATTGTTGTTGTTGTTGATGATGATGATGATGTTTAGTTTCTCTTTGGAATACACCGTGCTTTGCATGGTGGACCCAGCAGCTTCCTTCCACCCCCTTACTACGATTAATTGGCATTTATCACTGGTGCCAGTGTGGTTTTGTTCTTTGCAACCACTTCACTCCTAGACTCTGCACTTTGCTTCTGGAATGCCCTGGAGCCTGTGCTGATACTGCAACTGGATCCTCGCTGCTGCCACTAGAATGAAGGGATGCTCTCCACCACCTCAACGTAGTGCCAGGATGGAGGCAGCTTCCTCTGACTCCCAGGCTATAGGAACTTCTTGATGGTAGAATGTTGCTGATCTTATTTTAAATGCCCACAGCAGAGAGAAGTCAGGCAAGAACAGGACACCTGAATTCTTTCACCATTAAAATGGCCTCTAGCAATTGTACGTCTCCCTCCTCTGAACTTGTTACTAACAAGAAAACCCTCTCCATGGTTCTTTGAACACTTTTCAACAGGCTTTTAGCTCTCTTCATTAATGAAGCATGGCTGTCCTCTTTGTCCTTGGGGGATTTAAATGCAGCCAGAGTACTGATCGCTGTCAGGTTTGGGTGCCAGTAGTGAGTAGTCAGTATACATGTCAATCCTGACTCTCTCTTCTACAGGACCTTCCCATACAAGTTGTGCTTGGTAACCAGATAGCTGAGGAGGAATCCAGTCTGTGTTGGCACCGTTCCACCAATTTCAGTAAAGCTCATTTGACCAAAAAGCAACTTCTTCAAACTCTACTCTAGCTGCAAACAGCAGATCAACTCCATCCTGCCCTGCCATGGAAGTAAGGAGCTTGAATGTGGCCTCCATGACTCATGATTCAGAGTTTCTATTTTAATTTTTCTTTTACTTATTCACTTGACATCCTGATCATGCCCCGCCCCACCCTCCTATTCCCATCCTTCATCCTTCCTCTCTTCAGAGACCTGCTCTTACAAATCCCTCTTTCCATTACACCCTCCTCTTCTCCTCAGAGAAGGGAAGGCCCCCTTGGGTACCACCCCACCTTGGGACAACCAGTCACGGTAGGCCTAAGTACATCCTCTCTCACTGAGGTCCAACCAGGCAGTCCAGGTAGGGGAAGGGGATACAAGGGCAGGCAGAGACAGCTTCCAATCCAATTGTTAGGGGACCAAAGCTTCAGAGTTCTTTACTCTTCTAGGATCCTATCTCCAGGTCTAGGGACAGAAGTTGTTCCCCATAGTTCATTATCTCTTCACGGGTGGCAGACCTGGAATGTAGGCCTTAGAGACAAATAGAAATAGCAATCTATTAACTATACTGTCCAATGCTACCTAGACTCTATGACCTCTTAGTCACTTTGTTTTGGGAAGACCCTTTGCCATCACTCTGGCCAGTGGTCAGCATGGTTTTATAAATACAGTGCTTAA
The DNA here is from genome assembly GCA_036184795.1 of Tokudaia tokunoshimensis. Taxonomy (NCBI): domain Eukaryota; kingdom Metazoa; phylum Chordata; class Mammalia; order Rodentia; family Muridae; genus Tokudaia; species Tokudaia tokunoshimensis. Next base: position 31,636,043 of record BTHU01000010.1, on the reverse strand, counting down.
AAATTACATAAAGCATTCTTAAACTGGTTTTGGGTCAAATTTGATCATACTTCACTGGTCATTCTCTGACTCTCTTTCTTATTCACTCTCCTCTTCCTCTTCCTGTTCCTGTTCCTGTTCCTCTTCCTCTTCTTCTTTCTCTGGCTTCTACCATCTGCTGTACTTTTGTTTTTGTTCTATTTTCTTCAATAGTAATAAATCTTCAGATACAAAAGTAGCATGGTTTTTAGACATGCAAGGATATGCTAAATAAAGTTTGGTGGCTACATTAGTCATAATCATCCACAAAGAAAATTACCCAACATTTTGTGGTTTCAAATAAAAACAAATATTAGTTATTATTTCCCTGACAGTGTTTGTAGATCAGGGATTCATAAAGAGTTGAGCTGAGCGTTTCTGCTTGTTTCTCAGCAGATCGAAATACTGGTCAGGTTGATGAGCAAGTCATAATTTTTATAAGTAAATGCAAAGCATTAGACTAGACAGAGCAATTCAAACAGAACAAAATTGAGAAATTTTACATTTCAATTTCAAGACTTCCTTGGAATCAGAAATTATCAAGAACAGTACATGCTGGAAATAAATCCATAGGTTTGTAGCCAATTGCTCTGAAAAACAAGCAAGGCAATTGGAGAAAGGGACATTTTGTTCAAACAGTGGTGGCAGGAAAACTAAACTAAAAATCTGACCTCACACGACACATTAAAATTCATCAAAATAACCACAAATTTGAATGCAAAACACCAAAACAATAATATGTTCATTCGAAAATACTCAAAGGCTGGAAAGATAATTTGGTTGTTAAAATGATTGCCATGCAAGCAGGAGGACTGGAGTTCAAATCCCCAGACTCCATGTACATGATGGGCGGGCATTACAGGGTTAGAAGGCAGCCAGGTGATTCTAAGAACAAACTGGTTAACCTTATCAGGGAGGTTAGAGTTCAACTGAGAAACTCTGCCTCGAAGAATAAGGTGGAGAGTGATTGAGGAAGATTCTTCACACCAACCACAACCACCCCCCCCACACACAAATACTCATACACATATGCACACCACACATGTACACATGATAGGAAAAATACTTAAGACTTAGGTTAAACAAATAATAGAAATAACTCTAAAAACAATAGCACATGAAAGAAAAAAATAAGGAAAAATTGGACCTCATCAAAACCGCACTCTTCAAATGAAAAGACTTGAAGTAGACTGTAAATGGAATGTTTGCAAAATACCTTACAAAATGACTTGCATCAAGAAACACAACTTAAAATGCAACACTAATAGTAATGAGGCAACCCAGCTGGGACGTGGATAAAAGACATAAAGAGACATTTCAGCAAAGAAGTGATAGAAAGGATTGATGAGCACCTGAAAAGATGCTCAACACTTTTAGTCCCTGTGGAAATTCAAATTAGAGCTTAAGGGATAAGGCTTCTCACTCACAGGGAATAGCAACCATCGTGGAGGATGTGGAAAGCATGGAACACTCACACTGCCTCCGCAAAGGTGACGTGGTGCAGCCACCGTAGAAGTAGTGCTTCAGCTTTTCAAAGAGGTTTCAAGGTATCAAACGCTTTACTCATAACAGGAAAATGGTGCAAACAACCCAAACCCATCAAGGCCAAAGTGTGGTATATCGGAGAAATTGAAGGCTTTACAGAAAAGAGTGAAGCAAAACAGATCCACACATCAGAGTTGGACTCAGAATCATTATGTTAAATAAGAGAAACAAAACTTGTGCGACCATTGTTATTGATTCATTTGTATAAATTGTCCTAAGAAGAAGACAGATCTAGAGAGGCCAAACTAGATTCAGGGTTTCTTAGGAAGATATGTATGTGTGTATGTATGTGAACTAAACATGAAAAATGTCTCCAAATATTAGGTTTAACAGTCAGTCACATTATTTAACAAGTTTATTGAAAGTCATTCAGTTTTAAATCTGAAAGGATATAATTCTGTGTATGCCTTTAAGAGATAGAGCCTAGAAGTGGGCATTTAAGTCATGGGAATATGTCCATGAGACTCCAGGTTCAAAGTCTCCCTGCTTCCTGGCCTAAGGTCTGAGTGCTTTCTCTGGCATGTGCTTCTGACATGATATTTTGACCTCACCAGAGGCCCAAATCTGTAGGGTTGTCTCACCTTGGACTTGAACCTTCAGAAGCACGAGCTAAACTAAAACTCCCTTTTCCTTTTCATAACTGATCTGTGTCACAAAATTTTACTACAGAGGCAGAAAACTGACTAATACATTCCCAGACACTCAACACACAACAGTGGTATGATACAAGATGGTTAAATAGAAACGTAAGAGAAGGAGGCTCCTGGGAATGTCTGCTACATAGCAACGCAGTTCTAACTGCTTATGTTAGTACTTCCTCAATTAGACTCCAGGCCTGGGAATAGTGTCCCATGGCTCTGGTCACTGTCTTGTGGGCTTCTGGTTCTGGCCTTCATTATCTTTGGACATTAGCTCACACTTGCAACTCACTAGTTTTCTCAGCTCATGTTCTGCTTGTAAAGTGTTGCAAGTCCCAATGATTTACTTTTTTCCTCTTGTCTTATCTTTTTTTCTTTCAACCCAAATTGACCTGTTGAAAAGAATTCTTTAAAGGCATTTGGGGATCTTGTGCAGATTTTATTGGAGTTTGATCCTGTAGGCAAAAGCTGTATTCTCAAATGTGTTTGTTATCAGTCCCTCTCTATCCCTGGATCCAACAACACTGGTGTGGGCAAACACCCCAGAAAACCCACTCTTAGATATAATTGCTCTTGGACAGTCAGTCATGAGATCTTACAGAAACGTCTAGTCCTTTTCTTGGCTGTATCTGGGCAATGTTTCCCTAACAGCTGTAGATTTGATCTTTGCCGGAACTCATCTTATCTTGCCTTATCACTGCTTGTCATTTGAAAAACTATTACTCTAAAATCCATAAATTGCTGCCATGTTTGTTTATCATTTTTCTTTAATTTAGCAGGTCTCAATTATATATTGATATCTTTTTTATTATCAGATTAACTCTACAAACTTCAACATTTTCTCTTAAATTCCTCTCATCTCTCACTGGCCAACCTCTTGTAAAGACACCCCTAACCCATCCATTAAGGACCACTTGGCTCCCAGTCACTGCCCGCTCCACCATCACGCTCACATTTCAGGATTTTAGCTCAGTAGCACCCTACCCCCAAGCACTAAAATATACATATTACCCTAATGCACTACAGGGTCAAACAACTGTAAACATTACCTCACTGTTCTTGTGGCCTGTGCATTTTTGAGTTAATTTGGTGATTTGGCCACGGGATCTCTCCTGAGATTCAAGCTCACAGATGTCAGCAGGGACCAAAGACTCCAAAAGCTGTACTGAACTGGAGAATCCACTCCCAAAGACACTCATTGTGTGGAAGGCCTTTGAAAAAGCCCAGGTTTATGTATCTTACTTGACCAACAGAATATGATTGACATGCAAGCCCAGGTCAGAAGAACTGTTGCAACTTTATCAAGGTCTCCTGTAACCCTACATTAAAACTCAGCTACCACATACACAGAGGAGGCTTAGGCACCACCGTGGGGATTCCCACAGGGAAAAAGCAAAGAGGACATCAGCCAGTAGCCGGCACCAGCTTGTTGGTGAGTCATCGCCTAAGTGAATGCTCCAGACCCAGAGCAGGTGCCTGGGTGATGCCATCTTCACTGGCCTCTTCTGAACTGCAGATATATGAGCTAAATACATTGTGTCTATCGTTTTAACCTCTTACTTTGGGAATGGTTTATGTCAACAGATACCCAGGAAAAGAGCCAGCATCTGGGTGAAAAAAGAAATTTAGAAAGAGAAATGGAGGTATGACAAAAAGAGGAAAACTTAAAAGGCATGAAAAACTCCCAGAACTGAGTTTTCAGATTTAAACCAAAATAAAAATAAAATGCTGAGGCCTATCACATTCCAACAAAACAAAACAAAACCTATCCAGAGAGCATTATCTTAAATGTAGGAATACTACACACTTGAACACATGGATACTTACAAATGGGAGTAAAGGTCTGGTTGGAAAACTCACCCAGAAATGTCAAAAAAAAAAAATTAAACTGCTGTTAGTAGTACTGGATGCTAGAAGACAAACTATGTCCAAAGTCACTGGAAAAGTATTTCCAACTCAGAATCCCATTCCCATTCAAACCATTGATCAAGTGTGGAGAGAACATAGATCCAGTTTTCCATGCAGGGTCTCAAACATTTATCCTGCTAAAAACAACAGAGTAACCGTGAAAAAAGGATCCCAAGAAAATGGACCCAGTGTCTAGGCACTTGAGAGAGGAAGGGGGATTCTTCTAGGAAGGGAGAGCACAGAATTTCACCACACCTGGGAGCAGCATTCAGGAACCAGCAGTCCAGCGTGGAGAAGGAGGAACCGAGAGCCCGGAAGGTGATAGCACACTCCTGGGCATCATGGCCATACTGAAAGAAGTTTTGCAGTTCTGATAGTGATGCATTTTGCAATTAGATACAGATGGATTAAAGTTGAGTTAAATGAAAATCACGGTAAAGGCAACCTCTAATCTCTTCAATTTTCAACTATTAGATTTAGACTCATCCAGGCCTGTCTGGGAGAAGACCTCCTGAGATGTCTAATGGAGGCAGGAAGATTCACCCTGACTATGGGGAGACTACCCTATAGACCAGGGCCACAGATAGAATAGAAGAGAAATCCAGTGGAGCACCAGCATTCATCTCTCTCTGCCTCCTGACTAAGGATTCAGTGTGATCAGCTGCCTCAGGCCCCTGCCGCCTTAGCTACAATGGCTGCTTCCACCTACCCAACACCAGAGACTATAGCCTCAGATTATTAGCCAGAGTAAACGCCTCTCTCTTTATGATTTTTCTGTGATGGAAAATAGAAATGTAACACTGTATAGACTCAACTATGGAAACATTTTTAATGACAGTGATACTTTAAGTGTAGACTATTTAACCCCAACCTGAAATTGTGACATGCCATATGTAAGAATGTGGGGGAGAAAAGGCATACGTGCCAGGGCAGAAGGCAGTTTTCCAGGATTTTGTTTTGTCTTCTGTCAGGTTTATTGTCTTAAATCTTAAAAACCCAGGGTTCTGGGAAAATGGTTCAGGAGATACAATGGCTGCTGTGCAATGAAGCAGGGCCTGAGTTCTGATGTTCACTCGTCACATGAAAGCTGGAATATAGAGAATGACGGAGCACTGGAGCTCAATGGTCAGAGAGTCTAGGTTAATGGATGAAGGCCAGGTTCAGTGAGAGACCTTGATTCAAAGAGAGAGAGAGAGAGAGAGAGAGAGAGAGAGAGAGAGAGAGAGAGAGACAGACAGACAGACAGACAGACAGACAGACAGACAGACAGAGAGAGAGAGGACAATAGAGGAAGAGTCCTGATGTTGACCTTACTCCTACACACACACACACACACACACACACACACACACACACACACACAGACACACATACACAGTGAGTATATATGTGCACACTCACAAATACATGCATATATATGCACAACAGAAAAACATGGAAAGAAGTCTACTTAAAGGACTTGCCTATAAGGCAATACAGTTATTACTTAGGCCTATATGATTTGCAAGTCTTTTAGGCTCAGGGAGAACAGGACCAGAGTAAGAGTTGGGCAAGGCAGTTGCTCAGGGCTCCAACTTTAAGTGCTCCTCTCTCAGGTGAAAGCTCCAATACTTGGTGCCTCACGTAGCACACCTGAATCCAGCACTTACCAGAAAGCACTGCGTATCGTAAAAGTGTTGGTAGAAAGAGCAAACTGGGGCCTGTGAAATGTCTCCGGATATAAAGGCATGTACCACACAAGCCTAGCCACATGGGTGGGATTCCCCGGCTCCATGAAAAGGTAAAAGGATCGACCTAATTCCACAAAGCTGTTCTCTGGCCTTTACATCCATGATGTGCTTGCCCTTCCAAATAATATTAAATTAACTAACTAGCCTTACAAATACAGAGGCGGATGTTCACAGCCAACCATTATTTGGAGCATGGGGTACCCAGTGGAGAAGCTAGAGAAACAACTAAAGGAGCAGAAGGGGTTTGCAACCTCATAGGAAGAACAGCAATATCAATCAACAAGACCCCCCCCCAAAGTTCCCAGGGAATAAGCCATCAACCAACATGGCTCAAGCTGCATTTTGTAGCCGAGGATTACCTTGTCAGGAATCAATGGGAGGAGAGGTCCTTGTTCCTAGGAAGGCTCGATAGATGCCCCATTGTAGGGGAATCAAGGGCAGGGAGGTGGGAGTGGGGTGAGTGGAGGAACCTCATGGAACATGGGGAGGGAGGATGGGATAGGGGTTTTCTGGGAGGGGAGGAACCGGAAAAGGGGATCATGTTTGAAATGTAAGTAAAGAATATATCCAATAAAAAAAAACCTTCAAATTTAAGGAAAGAAGAGGACAGTGTGGAGAGAGGAGATGAGGCTTGGCACTCTGTTTGGACACAACTTAAGTGGTTGTTGAAGAGTCTTTTAAGTCCATCCTGAAGAAAAGAAGCTTTTGTAAGGCAGAGCAGAGAAAAGTCTGACAAGTTCAACAAATGAACCAAGTGGACAGAGGACTGAACCCCCGATACGTGAGGTGGGGACAATGAGCGCAAGTATTAAAGAAGTAGGAAAAGGCAGAATTCATTGGTTCTTTATGATGTCCCACAATTCTAAAACACTAGGTAGATGCTTGGTGCATAGGGGCTTAAAAAGAATCTGCTTTTGAAGCAGAAAAATACCTTGCATTTTGTTATCTTTCTGTGCCACAGATCCAAGATAAAACCCAAAGGTTTCAGCTGGTCAGCATCTGTTAATAGAGGAACCTGAGGCACTTGGCATAAGTGTTTTTTAGACACACGCAAGAGATGCTTCCATTCAGGATCACTTTAACATGGTCGCTGGTTCTGCACAGTGGGGCTGTGCCCCTGTTAAGAGGAATGCAAGTTTCTAGGTGCCACTGGACTTCTCTGCCCCTAAGTCAGGTTCCCATGACTCCCTGGGAACTAGATGAAAAAGTTTAGGCAGGAGAAGCTGAGAATTCATGATGATTGGAGACATCCTTATGAAAACAGTTCGTCCCAGATCCTCCGGAGAAAGGGTTGGCAGGGTTTTGTTTGCCTATTGACTGGCTTAGCATAATATTTTCTCGATCTCCCTACCGTATCAATTTCTGACAGTACAATTGAACCGAGGCAGGAGAGCATTGTCTACAAGACCAGCCAAGGAAATTGGGAACTTGGTTGGAGGCTGTAAATATCCTCTTGGTCTTTCGATGTGTTTATTCTGAAGTGCTCTCTTACGGAGTTGAGAGGGTTCTGGGACACACTGGCACCAGGTTTTCAGTGGGAAAGATCAGTGGCTGAGATAAGGGTTGGGGGGTCCGCCTTGAGACGTGCCATGAAGAAAAGATCTGATTTTGTCCTTAGATCCCTCAAAAGGGTGGTGAGTCGGACTATAACAATGGAGTATTCAGAGGAGCGCTTGGAAGGCAGGAAAGGGATTTTTAAACACAAATGTCACAGAGGCTTAAGGGAGGAGAGCACCACTCCCTCTTCTAACTAGGAAGATGCTGATTAACCATCCATAAGAAGGCACTAGAAGTAGACTCCTACTTCTCACAGGACAGTGCGACTCAAAAGACAGCAAATTCTGTAGAAATGCTGCCCACTGTCCGGAGAAATATAGTCCTCTTGTGCCTGACTCAGTATGGGTGGTTCCCGTTGAACCCAGGGGGCTGCACTTGTTTATTAGTGTCCTAACAGATTTCCTTACTCTAGAGGCAAGATCATTAGCAAAAGCAGGGGGTAGAGTGCAAAGGGGGGGGGGAAGAAATATCGCACCACAGGACATCACAGCTAAAGACATCACAGCTAAAGAAACGGGAAAAAATATAGACACAAACAAGCATATGAAGGAGAGAGAGGGAGAAGCTTGCAGACTGGATCACTAAAAGTTACACGAGGAACAGAAAGATTCACACAAGTGGGTGATCCACCAAAGCAAGCAAGAGCTATTCTAACCACAACACACATACACATACACATACCACCATACACACGCCACATATACATACACACACACACCACACACACACACACCACACACACATACACACATGCCACATACACACACACCACACACACAAATACACACCACACACCATATACACACACACCACACATACATGCACACTCACATACACCACACACACATACACACACTGCACGCACATATACACACATGCCACACACACACACACACACACACACACACACACACACACCACACACACTACACCACACACACACTACACCACACACACACATACACACACAGACTGAAAGATGGGTTCCTCCGGGTGTCTGCAATTCTTCAATTTGAAATCTCTTGTTTGTATTTAGTATGGAGTGTTTTCCCTAAAGGATATCCTGTTTGAGATTAGTATTGGCTGGTCCCTCCAAACATCCTTAAAGAAACATCCAGGGAAACTAAATAAGCCCTGACCCCTCCAGTGATAGGCCCAGTGATTCGCCTGCAGGAGGTCAGAAAGAGTCTTAGTATAAGGAGGATAGAGCCTCATATCATCTGGCTGATTCCTGCTGTGACCTAACATTGACAGCCCCTCAGAGCTCATTGATTGACACAATCCAGGTAAGGCCAACTCCACCCACAGCTACTGGTGGCCCAAGTAAGTCTGTGACCCAGTTCCCTTGCCTATAAAATACGGATAAGTGTCCACTTCACAGGATCATCTGGAGACTCAAACGAGCCAATGTATATACAAGGTGTCCTATAGCCTATGATACCCATGGCATGTGTGACTATCTTGTATATGTATATACAAGGTATCCTATAGCTTATGATACCCATGAAATGTATGACTATCTTGCATCTCACTTGCATTTGTCTGAAGATAGCCTCACAAAATGAACGAAAGAACAGCTGAAAAAATAAAATGATTGAAAATGGTCTCACAACTGTAACCTAAGACTCAATGCATTCTTTGTATGCTTTAAAAATACCCTAGAAATAATATGATATCGGGTCAGATTTAAGTATCAGATTCTCCAAGCATCATGCCTATTTCCTCTTTTGTCAAAAAAAGACTCACTGGGCTAATATGAGGGGGAGATAAAAATTAAGAACCAAAGAAATAGTATGTGACCCAGGAACTTGTCCATCACTACTCTGAAGGGACTGCAATCCATCAAGTCTCTCAGAACTGGCCTTTCCACCCTGGCCATCAGCTTAGACTTCTAGCAAAGTTTACCTGGATAACTGAAGAAGCATTTGTAACTGTGTCTCTTCCGATTTGTTTTTAACCTTCTCAGGACAATGCTAGACAGCTTTTCATGGTCCGCCTCTTTGTTTGCTTTGCTTATATTTAGAAATGTTCACTTTCCTTAATCAGTCTATCTCTGAAATTTGACCTGAAATAAAAACATAAGACCCCTTCTCTCTTTCATTTGCTGCCTCTTCCTTTGGTGTCCCTCTCTCCTTCTGCACCATCCACCTCCAAAGTGGCAGAACGCTCCCATTCTATGACCTAGAACAGTCTGTGGGCATTTTTTTTTAAAAAAAATCATAGTACAAATCATACAACACTGTAATTAATTTGTATTTTCCCTATAAATACCTTAAGGAGGGAGATTATGCCAAATATATGTTTGTATTTCTCAGGCCTTCTACAGTATTGCCACAAGCCAAGTTCAATGCTGAATGATGGCTGTGTGCTCATTTGAGGATTTCAAAAGTGAAGTCAGACAGCTATCCTTTCAGAATGCTTTGATAGTCAAACTTGGCAGAGGCAGGGGGTGCACAGGGGTGTGTACCTGGATCCTAGATACCCCTCTCTCCCTAGACCTGAGATGGGAGTTTAAAGGACAGTGATTTACTTAGAAAGGGGAGAAGCAGGCTGAAGGGAAGTTATTACTGAGTATTTTCCACAACTCCAGGAAAGGGACACAACAGATACCATTTTATTCCCACAATAATCATGAAGGCTTGGTGGTTATAACCTTCCCTATACAAGTGAATAAACTGGAAATTGAAAATTTCTTAATTTTCTAAGATCATATAATTTCTAAGTGACAAAGTTGAGATGTGAACTATAGTATTCTGCTTTTTATTTGTTTAGTTTTGATACAAATCAAGAAGGTACATCTTCCTGAGACTATAGAATACATATGTGTATACATATATATTTATGTTTGTATATATATTGTATATATAAATTGTATATATATATATGCACTATATATCCTCTCTCTCTCTCTCTCTCTCTCTCTCTCTCTCTCTCTGTGTGTGTGTGTGTGTGTGTGTGTGTGTGTGTGTGTGTGTGTGGTGAGAGAAGGAAAGTACTAGATCCTTACTAAAATACAAAAACTAAGAATATCATTTCTATAAGTATTTAAAGAAAGACATAGAAAGAAGCATTTTAGATTTAGTGCAAGCTACTTCTGACTGCACACCCAGGATTCCAGGTTCCACACCCTCCTGCTCTGGGATCAGCATTACCACACAAAGGAGTCTGAGAAGTTCTGGACCACCATCAAGAGAGCCACAGATGCAAGGCCAGAGCAAAGAGGAGCCTGATGACACCATTGTCTCCAGACTGGGAGTTGGCTATGGAATTGGCTTCCAGCTGTGATGCGTGTGGTCCAGGGTGGGAAAATGAAGCATCAGGAGGTCATGTGTGAGTTTAATGGCTCAAACTTGTTCATGAAGACATTTTCAAATTTCACACCCAATGAGACATTTCCCATTCCCACCAGGACACCTGACTCCTGCTCAGGGGTGTGTGGTAACTTGCCAAAGAGATTGATGTAAGCCAGTTCTGCCTGGGCCATTTATAGGGAGAACATGGAAGAGAAATCTTTGCAATATCACTTTTCAAGTTGGACTAGAATGCCCAGTTAGTAAACAAATATCTACAGGAGTTTTCACCTAAATGTTTCATTTCACCTAAGTGTTTCATTGGCCATTCAACACTTGAACAAAAATCACAAAATTATTAAGCAAACTAAAAGTAGAATTCCAATTCACATATAAGTACACATGATATTTAGTCTATATTAATATACATTTTCTCACAGTGGCATGTTCTCATGAAATCTTTAGTATATTGTATTATAATAGGTCATGCCTCTTTTTCTTTAATACAACATTAAATAATGTCTTGTCGTAAATGGCTTCTTGGAGTTAAAACACTGTGTCATGGTTTTAAACCAGTTTCTATACATATAAGCACTAGGTAAGTATATTCTTTTAATGAATTTTAAAGATTATAAACTGCTGAAAACTTGTCTTATTTTGAGATCTGGAGTTATCTTTGCCTTAGATCTCACAGAATAAGCATCAAAGAGAGTGCTGTGATTCGCAAGGTTCTATGAACACCATGGCTTGACATGGTATACAGATGGGTAAAACAGAGGCTCAATTGGTACGGAGGTAACCACCTATCTTCTAGGCTTAAAGCCCATTCTATAAGAGAGAACTCACACCCAGTTAATGGGGCCAAAACCAAACTTAACCAAACTAAAACACATATGACTGGCTACCTCATAGGCCCTAGAGGAAAACCTAATATTAAATAAACGTATGAATAAACTTCCCACTGAGTTCTTATCCTTATACCACAGATTGGTGCATCTCTCATCCCTAACCAGAGAACCATCTTTTTGCAATAGATTGTAATTAATAACAAAGACCCACATCTGTTCAACGGGCAGAGAATAACACTGTGGGTACATACCTCTAAATGGAACACCTTTCTTGCAAGGCCCTTGAGATCATTGAAAAAGGAGTAGAAAGATGGTAAGAGGTGGTGGACATTTTCAGTGACAAGGTTTTTGTTAGACATGGCTGCACAGCTGCACACTAGAACTCACAGTGACTATGAATGCATGTAGAAGACGTCACGGCAGCAAAAATCCCAGCATGGTTTGGCAAGCGGCTCGTGATAATTGGTGGCCACTAGGGAAAGGAGAATCAGTTTTCTTCCAGGTTGCACATCCTGAGAAGATATGCATGCTTTAGTAGATGGTTCTCTATCCATGCACATACAGGAAGCATGAAGTGGATTCAGTGGCTTTAAAAGCAGAGGCCATGAAGTTTGAATGGGTGGTGAGAGGGAATTGAGAGGAACAGAAGAGAGAAAGACGGAGATGTGGATTTGGCCAAAACACATCATATTCATGCATAAAATTCTCAAACAATTAACACATTATTATTAAGAAAAAACTCATTCCAGAAGATTCTAGGCTGTGTCAATTTGACAGTTAAAACTAACCAGTGCAGCTCCTAACCTCATTTTATAGATAGATAAAAGCAGGAGATGGAGATTTCATTAGTATGATTCTTCCGGAGAGTCTCTATAAAAACCATCATGAGAAATGCTGTCACAACACATTGTTGAATGTGGAGGAAATTTTTAAAAATAAATGCAAGTCCTTAGGCTTATAGTCTGGAAAAAGGACGTTTATGAGGAACCGCTTGTTTTCTCTCTTCTTTTCCATGTTCACTAGGTCAGAGTCACACGCAGCCTTGTGTGTTGATCCTCAGCCATAGCACACAGTCTTCTCAACAGGGGTGGGCAGCTGGGCTTGTGCGTTCCCAGAGTCAACAAGGGACAAGGACTTCTCATCCATGAGCACAGGAGCTGGGTTCCAAGAAAAAGACCTCAACTAAGAGAAAGGATTTGTTGACATCTGCAAACAGACCTCTGTGCCAAACTTCTGGCCACTTTGTTGCAGTGCACTTATATACAAAGACAGATAAAATAAACCAAATAAAATAAATTATCAAGAAGTAACTGTGGGGTAAGGAAAAAGAAGCTGCTGTCAGATAATTGTGAAGAGTGTTATGATTCTGATTATCCTCACACTTCACACACAACACCCCTGTACACAAGCATTTGTTTTCCCACTAACTGTATGCATAAGAACTTCATGAATAAGCACACACACATGTGAATGTACGTGTGCACGTGCACCCATGCACACCTACACACACACCCACACACACATCTCTTTTTTTCAATGACTGTCAGGTATGAATCCTGCTTGTTAGATTACACTTTTTTAGAAGGATGAAGTAATTCTTATCTCAGAGCCAAATCACTGTTGGGGCCAAAATGGGATAGGATTGTACAGGAAAGACTCTAGCCATGTCCCCATGAAGCTGGCAACATTATGTCCTCAAATCTAAAATGTTGAGCCTGCTATGGTGGATCCTGTCTGGGAAACTGCTTCAGTTTAACTCCCTCTGGGTTGGTATGTGCATTTTCTACTTGAAAAAAAAAAAAGAAGAAAAGCTTGTTATTTTTGAGAATCAAAAGGGGGAAGAGGTTGGCTTTTTCCATGAAGGGCCAACCAACAGCTGTGATTTTTTTTTTTAATGGCAGTAACTGACAGTAACAGCTTGGTGGCATCGTATTTAATGGGAAGAGACTAGCTCACTTCATGCCCTGGTTGCTATGTACAGAGATGCAAGGAGTCCATAACAAAGGCTGTGAGAACCGTTGCTTAGGATAGAAGGAAACAGAGCCTGCCCCCAAGACAAAGGGGAGGACTCCGTTTGTCCCATCCTATTAGAATTTACAAGGTGAACAGAGTGGAGTTTGGGGAGGTGATCCCAGGAGGCAAAGAAGTCATGAATTGCTTAGCTAGCTCTCCAAGAAACTTCATTTCATTGGAACAACCTGATTAAAGAGCACAGCTCTCCCGTGACCATATTTATGCATAGTGAATAACTGGCATTTCAAAAATAGTATCATTTTCCATTTTATACCCTAGGGACCCACAGCCATTGGCCATTCCTAGGAGGAGGATGAGAAATGAGCCTCATCTTTTAAGATGTGAAAGGAGAAGATGGAGCAGGTTTCATTATCCTGAGGAAAAAAATAATCCCTAATAAATGTGTGTGTTAAAAAAAACATAATAGCACACAAATTTTCTTTACTTCTTATCATTTACTCACCCCAAGAAGAGACAATCAAGGACATGTGTGGTTGAAGCCTCACTGGAGATGTAGTTGAAGAAGACATTGCCAAGTTCACGTTAGAAGCCAAAGCTGCTGACTGATGCAGGAGCCAGATACAGGAGGCGGGAGGCTGAAATGTCAAGTAGCTCAAAGACAAGATCTCAAGCCCTGGAAGCTCTTTATGCAAGAGAGGAGGCAACAGACAACTGTTCTGTCAACTTGTGGCTAAGCTTTGCTAGAGTGTGGTGGCATTGATACACATTGTTCACAGCTAATAATGCAATTTCAGAGAGTTATACTTTCCTTTGATGTTGAATCAGAATTTTGTATCTTAGATCCTCCTGCCCTGGGGACACACAGTTCTTCTATCAGGCTTCTCAGAACAACCATTATTAAGTATCCCTGAGGCATGCTGGCCTATTTATTGTACAGCTCCATTCATTGAGCAGAGAGTTGAACCAATTAAAAAGGAGATTGGGACAAAACTGAGAAACCAAATAGACCTCGATAAACTTGCCTGGGGCATCAGATGCAATAGTAGGTGGACAAATATACATTAAAGGCACATAGGCAATTGTACAGAGCAAATAACATCTTGGACCATACAACTAGTCTTACAAAATTTAAAGTTGAAATAGAATTACATGTCTGCACATGAGTTGCAAAAGGTAAGGGAAATTTCACAAGTATGTGAATATAAAAACAACACATTCTGAAACAATGAATGGGCCAAAGAGATCAGAAAACATTTTTTTTTTGATTTTTTGAGACAGGGTTTCTCTGTATAGCTCTGGCTGTCCTGGAACTCACTCCGTAGACCAGGCTGGCCTTGAACTCAGAAATCCACCTGCCTTTGCCTCCCAAGTGCTGGGATTAAAGGCATGTGCCACCACTGCCTGGCAGAAAACTTTTTGAAATGCATGAAGAAGACAATGCCAAACACCAAAGCCAAAGGAATACAACAAAAGCTCCCAGGAAGGACATTTTAACAGGAAACACCTGATCAGAAAAGATGCCTGGCCTCAGATGAGTGATCCAACTTCCTACCTGAGCAATTATAAAGACCAAGAAAACTCAGTACATCATGAGACAAGTAATGTACATGTCAATCACATTACATAGAAGAAATGGTTACATTTCTGGAAACAGATGATCCATTACTATTGAGAAGTAAATTTAAAAAAGAAAAATACATTGAATGTACCGATTGCCTCCTCCCAGTGAAGACAGGCTCACTGGAGAATTCTAATAAATTTTAAAAGAAGACCATTCATTCTCTGAAGAAAAGGGAATTTTAAGTCCTTTAAATAAGGTCAGTATTACCCTGACATCAAAAATCGAAGATATTTTTATTTGATTATCTCATAGGATATTCTGTTTCATTATGGTAGAAAGAAAATATGCTTTTGTTTATTCTCTTCCTTCCCATCTTCCTCAACCCCTTCATGTAACTCCTCCAGTTCTTGCTCCACTTTCACACCACTTGATCTTCTGCCTTTTCCTCACCAACGTCTCTTTCCCCCTTTCTAGGTCTCTTCTCAGTTTCATAGCTTCCACCCCCTAACACCCATTTATACACATGCATGCACACATACACACATACACACATACATACATACATACATACACGCATGCATACACACATACACACACATACATACATACATACATACATACATACATACATGCATACATTAAATACTAGGATTCAGACCTCGCCCTCCAAAGCTCAGGGAATAACATGAAGAGGCAGCAGAAAGGTTGTAAAAGCCAGAGGTGTAGCAAGACCAGATCAGCTACGGTTGCCTGCCCACGACTTGCCCAAGATCTAACCAACCCACATTCCAGCATGAAGTGGGGAGGGGTTCATGAACCTCCCCTCACCCTTAACTAAGAAGCTATAGACAGTGCATGGCTTCAGGAAGAGGGAGAGTTGGTTTCCTTTAAGAGAATGGCCTCTGGATACACCTAGTCCTTTAGTGACTTAACATGCAGGAGGGAGAGGTAATACCTACAGGTAGACTTCCTATTCTGGAAAGAGAAGGAGAGAGAGGAATGGGAGGAGGATCTGAGTGATGGATACTTGGAGGAGAGAGGATGCTGGTATTGGGATATAAAGTGAATAAAATAAATCTAATGAAAATAAACAAAAAAAGAGAGTTTGGCCTCTGATAAGTTGCCCATGCTTCAATGGAAGGTCATACCCATGCATATATGAGCAGCATAAATTAGGCTCCCTTGGTTATATTTTTAAGAGGACCCAAGGAAAGTAGGGAAGCAAGTGAGTGATGGTGATCTCACGGGAGTTCAGGAAGGAAGGAAGGAATATAAATATATCAAAATCTGTCATATGCATGTATGAAATTCTAAAAATATTATATTATTACAAAGGGATGGTTCGCATATCAGAAAAAAGATAACTCTTGCCTTCGTGACTCTGGGTCACCTTGCTTATTATATTTTCTGTATATGTCCATTTTCTTCACATTTTCCTACTTTCCTTTTGCTTTACAGCCGGGTAAACACCCATATTTTCATTATCCATTCATCTGTTGATGGACATCTAAATGAGTTCCATTTCCCTGAAGGAAGATGAACTCTTTTTTTTGTTTGTTTGTTTGTTTGTTTTTTTCGAGACAGGGTTTCTCTGTGTAGCCCTGGCTGTCCTGGAACTCACTTTGTAGACCAGGCTGGCCTCGAACTCAGAAATCCTCCTGCCTCTGCCTCCCAAGTGCTGGGATTAAAGGCGTGCGCCACCACCGCCCGGCGGAAGATGAACTCTTACCTCACAACATATCCACATATTAATTCAAAAGGCCCAAGGGTGAGGTGTGACACTGTACATCTCTTAGAAGACAGCAGAGAGGATCTTAGAAGACTAGGAGTAATAACTTCCTAGACATCAAAACAAAACTAATCCTAGAAAAACAGGACTATGTTAAAACTCATAAAGTTTCTAGTCAGCAAAGGAAACAATCCATAATCAAAGGCAACACAGAAGACAGAAGAAAATACTGACAAAGCTTATGTTCAGTCATGGATTGATGCCCCCAAATAAAAAGTACGACTGTAACTCAACAACACATCCATTTTTGTAAAAGCAGATGTGGCCTAGGGAGATGACTCAGGTACATTTGTCAGAGAATAATGGAGACCCGACTTTGATCGCCAGTACACACATTTGGATAAAGCTGCATGTTGCAGACATGCTTATAAACCCAGTGGTCAGGAAGCAGAGACAGGTAGATTCGTGGGGATCCCTGGCCAGTTGGGTTAATCAGCAAGCTCAAGGTCTCAGTAAGAGACTGGCTTAAAAGAAGAAAAAGAAGAAAAAAAAGAAAAAGGAAGGAAGGCTTGGAAGACTCCAAAGACATAATGCCCAAGGTTGACCTCTGGTCTCCACATGCATGCACGCATATATGCATGGGCATTCACAAACATGAACATACTCCCTCACATCCACACACTTTCAGAGAACTTGAAAAGTCAGAGACCTCTAGTCTTTATAGCTTTGACTATTAGAACAATGCTTTGCATATAGCAAATACATTGCACCTACTGGAGACAATAATTCATGAAACCATAATCCCTAGAACAGCACCAATACATTTGATCTTTTAATCCCCATCCCCATCAATAGCCCAGAGGGCGTTTTGTGTGTGAGAGTTAAATCTGTCATCCAAACCTCGGTGTGTTGACTTTAGTATTTCTGGTCTCTGTTCTGCTAGCCTGGCAATAGCTTAATTCCACATTGGAGAAGTAATCCAACATGTTCACCTTGCCAGCTTTGGCATTTGTCTCCTGTGTTGGTTCCTTCTCTTCTTCCCTTTGTCCCTCCACCTTCTTTGTCCTATCCTTCCCATCACTCTCTGCACTAAGATATTGGCTATAGCAGCTAACACAAATTTAAGTGATCACAATGTAAAGCAGAGTTTATTCCATGATTTGAAAAAAAGAAAAAAAGGTTCATGACCTACAGCTCTGTACTGAACATTTAAATGACACTTGACACTTGAAAAACAACCAAGAATTTGACATTCAAAGAATGCAATCCCAGCACCCCGATCCACCAGAACTCTGGAAAAACACACACGTTTTTGTTTCTCATTCAAAATATTAATTTCCTACAGTGTTCCCAGCTTCATAAATCCACAGCTTCCTTGGGAAAATCCCTACAACTCTAGGAAGTCTCTTTATCCTATCTCAGTAACATTGCACTTGTGGAGGTGTCCTGGGAAAAAATGGGATCCACCAAAAATTAAAGACTGTTTTCAATGTTAATTGGGTACTTCGCAAGTTATTCTGCAACAATTGAAATGCTATATAAATATAATTATATTGCAAAGTTTGCTGTTTTGCTTAATTATGAGTCTTGAGCAACAATGTGGCTCTTACTCCACGTCACTCTTCCCTCAGCTAAAATAACCATCTGCTCACCTGCAGACAGGAAGCCATTAGAAAATGTATCATGGACGGATTTTCCAATGGGAAGCTGAGGAACATCACCACTTCAGAATCCTTCCCTGGGGATGATCGGAGGAGACTTTTTCTTTCCCCCTCCCTCCTCCTCTGTCTGCAGTCCCAGCTCTACCTCAAGTGACAGCAAGTGGATTCCTTGAGACCAGCCAGACATCTCTTGCTCATAGAAGTTCTGATCACCATGTGCAACCAGGACTAGTCACCTCCCAGGACTAGTCACCTCTAGCTGCTTGAAATGGTGACATCATGGCAGCTCTTTCACTGCCATCTTTGACCTCTCTACAACTAGGCTTGGCTACCTTGAGGAGCCAGAGAAGGACTGGAATTTACAATGAATGGGAGGACCCTGGTCACAGGCTACAAGCACTCCCTTGCCTGTCCTTATTTATTTTTTCTTTCTCACTTTGAGATTCTGCTGCAACACTGGCGTGTGTTCTCACGAAACCACATACAGACTATGATTTTTAGGATCTCCTAAAAAGAAAGTGCTCTCCTGGGCATGTCTCCTTTCTTCCAGGGAAAAGGCATGTTGATGGATCCCAGCTAGGATCCCTTCTCCCCCTGCATAAATCTGGCCTAAGAGCAGGAGCTTTAAGTTTGTGCAAAGAAGAGTTGTTCACTCTAAGCACAGAGGAAAGAGGACGCGTGATTTCCATGTGACAAGCACAGAGGTCAATTTAGAGCTGAACTCACAGTCTTCTGCTTTTCTTCTTGATAACAGAGGACACTGGTTGGGTGCCCTGGGGATTTGGGGCTCTCTAAAAAGGGCTGTGGAGTCTTAGAACAGTCTGCACTGTAGGCTGCAGACTTGTGTTGTCTAGAAACTTGGAATATTAGAAGTAAGAGTGGCAAGAATCCTCCCTACTGGGTCAATCTGCTCGCTGCTTTCCAAGCAGTTCTTTATCAGCTGAAGGAGGCCTTGCTGTCTTCTTGGTACCAGTTCTTCCAGAACCACCAAATGCCAACACCTTTCACAACACTGTCTCATTTCCTACACTGTCATAATGAACTCACTCAACAAACCCTTACTGACTATATGGTCAATATCAGGCTCAGAACTTCAGGCTTGAGGTTCAGAGGTGGTACCTGTTCTTACAGAACACATAGTCAAGTTAGAGAGAAAGACCCCAGCGAGTAACTGACTGAAACACAAAGCAGAAAGAGAGAAGTAAATCCATCAGTGGATAGAATCTATAGCTGGGCACAGAAGAGAAGAGAGAGCAAGCCAATTTACGGGGAAACAGAAGAAGAAAGGTAGAGTCAGAAAAGGCTTAGAGACAAGGGAGCTTTAGAAGCAAACCACGATGGTGTCTTTGCAGCAGAGGGAAAAGGAACAAGATGCCTGAATAGAGCAGGTAAAACCTCGGGCTGTGAGTCACCCGTTAGTACCACTGTGACTGCAAATAATGTATAATAAATGAAGCCAACGAAGGAGGGAGAGAACATAGGAGGGAGGAGGGAAAGTAGGCAGGAGGGAGGAGGGAGAGCAGGCAGGAGGGAGGAGGGAAAGTAGGCAGGAGGGAAGAGGGAGAGCAGGCAGGAGGGAGGAGGGAGAGTAGGCAGGACAAGAGGAGGAATTGGAGCAGAGAGGATGACCAAGGTCCTCCTTCACCTCTGTTGCTAAAGAGAGGCAGCCAGCCAGATGCTAGAAGCAACTTGAGGCATGAAATAACTACATCAAGACAGAAGCCCATTATCCAAGTCTCTAGAGGGGACACCAAGCTGGCTAAAGAGACCTCAGCACACAACCTGTTCAAAGACTCAGGAATGTGGGCTTTTGTTTGGACTGCAAGGCTGGCTTCAGAAAGAACACAATGACCAGTGTTGAAACTCCCTTTTTGGAAGGAAGAACACTCACACATCTGGGGAAGGTTAGGGTCAAACATATAAATGAGGGGAGCGGAGCACATTACCCGAGACGCTCTGTCTGTGACGTCAATCGCTGCTGGCTTTGGACAGAGGTCGCTCTCTTGTGCATTAGGCAGGACCCATTAACATCGCCCGGCACTCTAGTGTTTATGTGGAAAATGTGAGCCAGGAAGTTTCTCCTCATTGTGATTTGGAGGTTGTCAAGGAGCTGCTCTTTAGTGGTTGGTTTCTGTCTCTCCCACCTTCCCAACCCTGTTTCTGCTACTCTTTGTCCTTGTCTACTCTCTCCCTTTAATCTGCTGGGAGACACGGTTTAGAAGATACAGGTCTCATCTGGTGTGTGTGTGTGTGTGTGTGTGTGTGTGTGTGTGTGTGTGTGTGAGAGAGAGAGAGAGAGAGAGAATATTACATGTTAGTTATTTATTCTCTCTCTCTCTTTCTCTCTCTCTCTCTCTCTCTCTCCCTCTCTCTCTGTTGCCGCCCCCACCCTTCTCTCCCTGGCTGCTGGGAACTGAGCTCTCAGAGCACAGATTCCTCCTATAACATCAATGAGTGCTTTAACTGCTAATGACTTTCTCTTTCAGACTTCAGGGAACAAGCTGCTCTCTGCTCAGGCACCATCATGGCCTGTCCCCAAATCCCAGTCACTAGGAGACAAGGCCCCAAGCCAGTGCCATCCTTTATCCCCTCAGCCGTCATTCAGATGAGAGTGGTGGATGCCAAATCTGAGTGCAGGAAAATCCTCACCGCCTTAAAAACCTTTTCTCACCTCTGCCCATTCCAACACACACAAGGCCATTACCACCACCCGGATAATGAACCTGGACAACTAGAAATCTTCTTTTCTTCTTCTTTTTTTTTTTAAACTTTCATCAGACTACTTAATTCTGAGCCAGATCACCCACCAGCACTAGCAAAAACATCATATGGGCTGCTGTCTTGAGCTATTATTCACTAACCATGATCCATTTTAAGAATATAGGAAGAACTACAAAAATATATGCCAAACTACAAAAACAACCAGCCAATAAATGGACTAACAAATAGAACAGACTTTGTGGACAGGACAGACAGTTCTCAAAACAAGAAGCACAAATGGCCAATAAATATTTTTAAAAGTATTCAACATCCTTTGCCATCAGAGAAATGTAAATAAAAGTTGCTTTAAGATGTCATCTCAGTCTGGTTAAAAATAGGTAACAATTAAGAAAGAAACCGACAAATGATGGAATTGGGAAAAGAACACTTACTCACTACTGGGGGGGGGGAGGGTAAACTAGTGTCCTCACTGTGGAAATCTGTATAAAAGTTCCTCAAGACATATCAACTACAGCTACCATATGACCCAGCTACTCCTGGGTATGTACCCAAAACACTGTACATCCTACCATCCCTGAACACTCATGTCACTGATGCTCTATTCATGATAGCAAGAACATGGAACAAGTCTAGATGTCTGCCAAAGGATGAGTAGATTGAGAAAATATGACATATACATACAATAGAATTTTGTGCAGCCACAAGGAGAAATGAAATAGTGAAATTGTCATGAGAAGAGATAGATCTGGAAATTATATTAAGTTAGGTAACCAAGACCCAAAAATACAAATACCATGTGTTCTTTCTCATAGATGGGTTGTACACATGTGTGTATGGGTGTGTGTATGTATGTGTGCATGTGTGCGTGTGTGTGTGTGTGTGTGTGTGTGTGTGTGTGTGTAAAGCATACGGTGAAAAAGGAGTCTATAAGAGGAGGTCTTAAAGATAGGAAGTCTTAAAGAGATGGGACAAATTAAAAGAGGGTGATGGAGAACATGTGACATGAAAGTGGAGAGAGGAGTCCTGAGAGGAGGATCGTTAGGGGATAGAATGGGGGAGAGAACTTGGGAGAAGAGCATTGGTAAGCCCAACATGCATGTATGGAAATACCCAAGTGAAGCCTATTCCTTTGAATGTCAACATCTAAACAAACAAATCAAAATCAAACAAGACCACTACAAAAATAATCATCATGGGGCAACTAACACTACTTTTGTATCTGCTCGGCTACTGTCTATATCACTCAGATCACGTCCCTCCATAATGCCAACTGCTATGATGCCTGAGAGATGAGGAGAAGACAAGGGACAAATGAAAAATACAGACACATTTTAATGCCAGCTCAATCTGGTGTTGGCTGAATAGCCAACAAGCAAGAAGAGGAAAAAGAAGGGAGAAAGAGAATATAATTTTAAAACTTTTACAGATATTCATTTTTAATAAAACCTTGGTTGCATATGTTAATGTACTTATCTAATTACCCTCTATATTTGCTCTTTCCATCAATATCTACTTCCAGATGGGACCACTCTTCTGACTTTCACCACCAGAGAGCTATTTTGTTGGTCTTGTTTGGTTTTGAGCCTAGCCTTTAATGGTTGAACCATCTCTCCATCCCAAACAGACTTCTGGACACAAAGTACCAGCAGTAACCAAGAGTTACAGAGTAAATTGTGGAACCACAAAGCTAATTCAAGTCTTCCTAACTCAATGCCTTTCGTCTTTCAACTCACTCCGCTAGGTAAGGCAACTCATGAAGGTTTAGTTGGCTGTGTTATCCACACTACAAGAACACATTGCAAAGGAGAAGGAAATAGAATTGGAGATCTCGGTATATGTTTTTTGAGTACTCAAGACTTTTCATGGTTTTATCTAATTAGTTCTCCCAGTAACTTCTGAAGAAAGAGACTTTTTATTTCCACATTATGGACTAACCACTGAAACCTTCATAGTTAAAGTGGCTTACTCAAGTCACATAGATATTTAGTAGCCAAGATCCAAAGTAAACCACTCAAGAAGAAGAAAAGCCCAGAGATGTCTTAGGATACTGCACACATCACAGCTCAGGAATCCATAGTGCCCAAGCCTGACTCTACAACACAGAGGCGAAATTAAGGAGGGAGATGTGGCCATAGCTACAGCAAAAGTGTGCACCTGCAAACCAAACAGACAAACCTTCTTCATTCCAGGGATCTAGGTTGTTTAAAATGAAAATATTTTCAAGGAAAGACAGTGGGATTTGGGAGATGATTCAGTCAATAAACTGCTTGCCCCACAAGCAGGTACCTAGAAACTGCACAAAAGCTTCTAGATTTTTGTGTCCTACAACCCCCTCACCGAAAGGTTATGTATTTAAATCTCATCCCTAAGTAATGTAGGCCAGTTAAACCTGCATTTGATTTCTTGTTTCCCCCATGTTAATGCTGATTAACTTTAGGCTATTTAAATGAAGACACTGTATTTTCCCCTTTTAAAAATAGAGATCATGACACCCACTTGGAAAGGATGCAGAGCAGAACAACTTAAACTTAGTTACCTAATATATTTTTGAGGACCTAAGTGCTGGCCATTGTGCTGGGTCCAGGACTTCTAATTGTGAGCTAGTCAGGTCACTCACTTTGAAGGTGATTAACACATCGCCTGGTGTAGGAAAAACTTCCATGTGTGCTTATTGCCATAGCAACACCACCAGTGTTGCCACCATCTTCACCTTCATCAGCCACTTGTTTTTGTGCCGCAGCACTATGTGTCCATAATCACAGTGCAGCCAATTGGGGAGCTCCATGTTCAGTGGGAGACCTTGAGGAAGGCCTTCATGCTTCTGGTCACACTGGTTGATACATCTCTAGAATCTTGGTTCTTGACTGCACCTGTTCCTCTAACTCCAGTCCTGTGTTAACCTCAATCAAACCCACAGCCATACTCTGCTCATGCAGAGTCCCTGCATGTGATGCAAACTGCAGTAACTGGTGGTCACAGGATAGCTGTGCCCATTCCCACCACGTGTCTCAGCCACCTTCATCCCTCCTTTCTCCTCTTCTCACTGTCTCCTGCACTCTCCTGTCCTTCCATCTCCAGTCTCCCATTCCTCCGTGTTTCCAATACAGTGAATTTGTTTCTCTAGTGTGACTTTGTGTCCCACCAATGCAGGTATTTACATTTCGCCCTTTCCTAGATTATGATGGTGCTTCACCAAATGAATCTTCTTTAAGAGGGACATTTCCGCTTTAAGAGAAAACTTCATTTTATTACTAAGCCAGTAAACATAAAGAAGCACTGTTGATCCGCATGATAACTATTTGCGGTTCTTAACTTGACCAGATGCAGAGATATACAGAGACTTGGTAAAGCATTACTTTGGAGCATTTCTGTGAGATGTTTCTAAAGAAGATTGTCATATTGATCCATAAGTGGGTGAAATCCATTCTTCATGTGGCTAAGAACCATCCAATTCCTGTTGAGCCCAACTGGAGCAGGAAAGCAGGAAAAAAAGGAACGTTCTCTCTGCTTCTTGCTCCCTGAGCAGGCATCCTTTCCCCTGTTGATTCCTCTTGGACATGAGGCTCTGGGCTTGTGGGCCTGTGGACTCTGGGATTTGTACCAGTGGAACTTTGGAGGCTCTAATAGGGCTTTGTCCTCAAACCAGATGCTTTGCCATTGGCCTCTCTGATGCTGAAGCTGAAAACTAGGCTGTTGATTTGTCTAGCTTCCCAGGTGAGGGTGGAGAGAAAGGGGGGGGGGAGACAGAGCAGAGACACAGAGAGAGACAGAGACAGAAACAGAGAGAGGATAGATGATAGATAGATAGATAGATAGATAGATAGATAGATAGATAGATAGATAGATAGATCCCATTGTTTCTGTTTCTCGGGGGTAATTCAGTTCTCCAACTATATGTAAATATTTCTGATATTTTGTCACCCATGAAGCATCTTTCAGGCAGAGTATATCCTGAACACACTTTCAAAGATGCTGAATAATTCTATTAGAAAATAAAATGATATAATGAAAAGTTTTGTACCAATACTATGCTATTCATAATGATCAAGTCCTTACTGTCTGAGGCTTAGACCACTGGATTTTCCCTGTATAGTATCATGGCTAAGCTTAAGAGGCATTGAGCAGAAGCAAAGGAATCATTGTTCCAAAATATCCAGTTCTTAGAATGGAAACAATATTGGAGGAAGAGACTTTTGTTAAACCCTTTCCTAATGGTTAGGACTTATTCCTCAAAGCTACAAATACCATTCTCCTTGTGAAGCCACCATAGAATTCTGTTGTATAAATACTGAACATTACTGGTCCCCACTCAGTTTCACTTAGCATGTTGCCCAAGCACCCACCTTGGCATTGAACCCCAAATCTGCCTATCAGCTAAATATAGTCATATAGAGTGTTCTAAAAAAGAAACCATAGACTTTGAGGAGAGGCAACCCAGGTAGGAGCGTACTTTCTTCCTCAGTTCTGCTCTATCACTGACATACAGCTAACACTGCTATTTGGTTTGCTGATTCTTTTGTTTCTTTAAACAGTCTCACTATGCAGCCCATGCTGGCATCAAAATCATGATTCTCCTGCCTCAGTTTCCTAAGTGCTGGGTTTAGAGGGTTTTGCTCCCATGCTCAGCTAAGGTTTGTACTTTTCAATGAGCTGAGTAAAATTAAAATTATCATTTTTAATTACCTAGCTAAATGAAAGTATTAAAAATACTTTTTATAAGAAAATTAAAAACTCTGAGTAGCCTCAAACTCAGAAAGATCTACCTACCTCTCTCTGCCTCATGAGCACTGGGATTAAAGGTGTGAGTCATCATACCCATTAAATGAAAAGCACTTGATTGCTTGAAAATCTCTACATCATTTTGAACTTTACTTAAATTTCCGGTAATGCTTTTCTTAGAAACAAAACAAATGCAACACTTAACTTTTTTAAACATACAAATTACAACATGATATACTTTCAAGTTGAAATAAAATAGAATAGCTAAATGTTCAAATAGCCATCTGTAAGCTCAAGGAAATATGTTTTAGAAGATAGCCCAATAGTAGAACAATTGCCTATGTTCTGATATTCACTAAGATCCAAGGTTCAACCTCTAGTATGACACAGACACAAACAAAGATGAAGAGGCTGGACATGCTAACGTGTAATTTTTTAAATTTAATTTGACTGATGACAGAGCACATAGATATTTTAAGGAAAAATATTAATAAAATGAAATAGATATTACCAATTACATAATTTCATTGTTTAGAGCAAATAGTATTTTTTCAGGCTTCCATAGACTATTTATATTACATAAATCAAAATATGCAAAAGGGAAAATAAAAATTATGAGACAAATGGTCAAAGATAAACAAATGTAAAGAGAAAACTGTACAGTGGGTTTCTCATAAAAAGTAGCTTCCATATGTTAATAATTAATTTTAAATTTTAAGTCATTAAAATGCTCCCTATTAAAAGAGAAAATTACTTGTGGCATAAATTATAAGCACAAAGGAAGTCATCTACTTAAAGTACATAGAAAATCCTCTGCTCTTGGTACTTACTGGAGATGCAAATTAAATTTGTGGGAGGAAAACTCATTAATGTGCAGCCAGAACTTTCTAAAGCAATGGGTGGTGCAATAAAAATAATTATCAGTGGTTTAAAGTGGCTTTTGTACCGAGGTCAGGGTGGCAGGAAATGGAACTAATACTTTCTGTTTTTCTTCTCTTCCTCAACTTCCTGGCTGACATCTTATCTAGGCCTGGTCTTCTACATGGTTGGGCAAATGAAAGCAGATTGTGGATGTCCTTAAATGCCATGGAAATATGGAAAGTGGTTTAGACTGTACTCCTTAAGAGTCAATAAGAGCATAGTCGAGGACCGTGAAGTAGCATCAACCCTTCACACGCAAAGATGTGACAATAAAACTGATCTCTCTGGGTTTCTTAGTAGATGTCAGTAAATATTCACTCTACACTTGGTCATTGTCTCAGGCAGAAGGCCACATGCTCCAGCTGAAGGGTGCATGTAAAGAAAGCAAACTTGCTCAGGAGACTGCCGAGACGTCTCAGCCAGCGATTAAGACTGAGTCTTGCTCTTACAAAGGACTCAAGTCCAGTTTCCAGTGCCCACATCAAGCAGTGCACAACTGCCCGTAACTCTGGCTTCAGGAGATCCAATGCCCTCTTCTGGCCTCTCAGGTAACTGCACTCCAGTGCACATCCCCAACACATATATACATATAGTTAAAAACACAAAAATAAATACTTTTTTAAAAATAGGCATTGTCCCACACCTTATCCGAGGGCAAGATTAATTAGTTCATTCGAGGAGCCCCGGAACCCAAGACTATTTGGCCTAATGTTGGTGTGAGCAATTATTTTATCCCGTCTTTACTCATTTGCAAAAACTATAGATGAGGCTTAGGCAGGATTCAAGTTCTAACTTGACTGTAGGGGTCTCATGTTCTTACCTGGACTATACTCTTAAATTTGGACATCACTGTTTATAGTTCCATAAATCCATCTTATATCTGACTTTCTCATCAGTGAGAATGTAATACAGGACTCTCCCAGCCCCTCCCACTAGAGAAAAAAAAACAGTTTTGAAGAGACAACCAACAGAGCTGCTCTCTGACCTAAAACCCAAATAGCAGAACAGCTGTAGACGCAGCTACACATAGATCGCTGACTTTAACTGCACCATGATGGTGACAAAGACCAGGCACAGAAGATAAGTCAGTCTAGCAACTTAGGCAGGAAACATGGAAAGGCCAGCATTGCAGGATTTTCCATGTCTAATCACATTAGGACAGTGGAAGGCCTGTGATTGGACAGGAAAAGGGAGATGGGGCTGGGAGAAGGGGAGAGAGAAGTCACAGGAGGAGAAGGGTAAAGAATCCAGATGGCTTAGGATGTGGACCTGCGTGGCATTTACTAGCCATAAATAGCTATGTTTTTATAAGGTTAGAACTATTGGGATAAAGCTTTTATCATAATCAATTGGCCAGAAATTACTGTATCAGCATCTTGTAATTGTGATTTTAATTATACAAAAATCTAATTGACTAAGCAATAAGAGTCATGCTTCTACTGGGTAATTGGGTGGTGAGCTGACTGACGGTGGGATGTGTGGGCGTTGTGTGGAAGCGAGATGAACTAGTGGGACCCCCCCACCAGAGAGCTGGGGAGTGGGGCTGGAAAGTGGGCAGGCCGGCAGATCACGGGAGCATGGGCCTAAACCGGTGGAGAGTTCGTGGACTAGCAGAAGCCCTGTGGCCTGGCATCGGGTCGGCAGATCACCATTGCCTTGCCAGCACTAGTGGGAGAACATGCTGGCGGTCTTTTTTAATATTTCCTGCAACAGCTGGGCAGTGGTGGCACATGCCTTTAATCCCAGCACTTGGGAGGCAGAGGCAGGCGGATTTCTGAGTTCGAGGGCAGCGTGGTCTACAGAGTGAGTTCCAGGACAGCCAGGGCTACACAGAGAAACCCTGTCTCAAAAAGAAAAACAAAAAAACAAAAAAACTTCCTACAACAAGGCCATAAGTAATTGGCATTGTCACACATCAACAGAAGCAGATACAGGAATATTAGAATATTAGCACAGAGTACACACTGGGGTCTGAAACTCCCTTCTGAACGTCTGAGTTGCGTGTCCTCATTTCATTGCTAAGACATCGTGGGAAAATGACCGAGGTTTATTCTTGTATGATCTAGGGTAGTGGTTCTCCACCTTCCTAATGTTGTAAGCCTTTAACACGGTTCCTCCTGTTGTGGTTAACATCCCCCCAACCATAAAATAGTTTCGTTGCTACTTCATAACTGTAATTTTGTTCCTGTTATGAATCGTAATGTAAGTATCTGATACATGACCCCCATGAGGGTCATGACCCACAGGTTGAGAACCACTGATCTAGATGGACACTTTAGAACTGAGCTGTCCCTCCATTCTTCCTAAATTCTGGGCTTGTTCTCAGCTCGTTGTAGCTGATGAGTTTACGGTCTCTCTATCTATAACATGCCTCCAGTGACTTTCCCCATCTGACCTCTCCCATCATTTAGGTCTTAGCTTAGACAGCAATAATTCTGAGGACACAGACAAGTGACCTGGGAACCGAGGGTGGTAACTGAGCACAAAGGATTTCAACAATGTTGAGCGTAAGTTTGAAGCACAGAAAGCAGGCAAGCACTAGGTGAGAAGGCCAGGCAGAGGGCAGAGAGGAGGCGTCTACATGGCTCCTTAAGGAGTTTCATCTTCATCTAAAGCATAACAAGTAAGCAGAAGGATTTTTTAAGCAGGATGATGAGAAAAACATGTTGCTGATCTTGAGTTCAAACGAAGAAGCTTTGTAGTAAAAACTGAGGCTTGGTCCTGGGTCAACCCTGGCACAGTGGGAGCTGAGTCTATTGTCCGACATCAGTTCCTTCTGCCCAGCACTGCTCCCCATGACACACCACCACTGCCTCCAACCTCAGCCCAGAAGATGAACCGTAGCCCACGCTCTGAACTCTCTCTCTCTCTCTCACTGTTCCCAGAGCATCAAACCGCTTTCCAACTCAGGCCTGCCCCACCCTGAATGCTGCTTCCTCTGCGTGCAAAGCTTTCCCAGTTCCCAATCCACTCAGCCCCTTAATGCCTCTCCCTCCCGGCTCAGCTGAAACATCTTTTCTCCAGAGAAGCCTACCTTGACCTCCCTACTCTGGACAACATTGGTCACCTGATGCTATAATTTCCTGGACTACAGCTCCAAGAAAGTCTTATTCATCCAAAGCAATAACCACAGTACGCATCCAGCAAAAATGCAGGCTATCAGTTAACATCCCAGATTGTCTGCTTAGCACCTCAGTAGACATAGGAAATAAAGAACAAACTTAGCTAAACTGAGCCTTCATTTTATCATCTGGGAAATACGAACAATGAAAGTTCCCATTTATCTATTTGGAGAGTAACATGACGTCTTGCACAAACTTCAGTATTCAGTAAATACCACCGCCATTCTTTCTACAGTACTTTGTAAACTGTACATTAACAAGTTTGACTGATTAATGCTTTTCATTCTTAACAGACTAAACTCTGGAATGAGGAGGGATCAGTGAGGGTCAGTTTTAGCAAGGCAGCATGCCTCACTTATAGCAAAAGTTCAATTAATGTTAAATGAATGGGTTTATATTGTTTTTGGATGCAGCCTTCTTTGCCTAGGAATGTTCCTGCTGGCTGTTCACGGCCACATAGAGTCCAGTCTATGACTCAGGTAAAACTTAGGATCATATTTATCCTAACCTGCTCTGTCTGGCTGGTATACCACCATAGATAGACTTGGGGACTATAAGCAACATAATTTTATTTCTCACAGTTCACAGAGTTAGAAGGTCCAAAGAAAAGCATCAGATTCTATATTTGTGAAGAACACTCTTCATTGCAGTGATGACCTTGGAGGGATCCTTCTCCATGTAGCGCAGGAGTAAAGTTTTCACTGAAAGTCTCTCTCTCTTTTTTTTTAGTTCCCTTTCTATCCCAATCACAATCTCCCTCCTTTCTCTCTTCCCAGCCCCACCCTTACAAATCCCTTCCCACACTGCACCTCCTCTTCTCCCCATAGAGGGCTAATAACCAAAATTTATAAAGAACTCAAGAAGTTAGAAAACAACAATCCAAATAACCCAATTATAAATGGAGTACAGAGCTAAACAGAGAATCCTCAACAGAGGACTCTAGAATAGTTGAGAAGCACTTAAAGAAATGTTCAACACCCTTAGTCACCAGGGAAATGCAAATCAGAATGATCCTGAAATTCCATCATACACCCATCAACAATGCTAAGATCAAACGCTGAAATGAGCTCTTGTTGTCAAGGATGCAGATCGAGGGGAACACTCCTCCATGGCTGGTGGAAGTGTAAACTTGTACAACCACTTTGAAAATCAATTTGGCGGTTTCTCAGAAATCTGGGAAAAGCTCTACATCAAGACCCAGCTATACTCCTGGGTGCATACCAAAAAGATGCCCTACTATACCACAGGGACACTTGGTGAGCTATGTTCGTAGCAGTTTTATTTGTAATAGCCAGAAACTGGAAACAACCTAGATGTCTCTCAACTGAAAGTCTTTTGTTGAGGTCAGCACCCCAAGTAAATAGCCTTCCAAAGGCACCATCACATACTGCCATCATTCCTGAAGGCAAGGGTCTCAATCCATGAGTTTCTGCAAGCACATATTCAGACCATAGCAGTGATTCATCAGACTATGCTGCACAGGTCATAGACTTCCAGCAAACAAACAAAAAATAATGGGGACTAAGGAGGTTGCATGTAGATGCCCAAACAATAGCAGAATTCAAAAACTGTACTTACTCATGCACGGTGATGTCAGCATAACAGTGCAAACACAGCAGAACATTCAGCAGGGGTCTGGACCAGTACCCAGGTTCCAAAATCTGAGGATAGCTACCTTGTTCGTAGCATATTAAGGCACTATTGGGCTCTGAATCACCAACAAAATTAAATTCAGTTCAGCCACTTATCTTTAGGGTACCCATAGTAGGTATCATAAATGTAAGAAGTATCTCACCTACTAGGTATTTAGTACTTGGTACTTAGGTTTTGCACCAGAATAAATATATTAATTCAGCTGCATTGAATATTGATACTGTGTAGTATGTTTAGGCATGTTTTAAGCTTTTGGAGAAAGGAAAAACAAAACCCTACGTAACTCCTGATACTGAAGCTTGAGTTTTAGCAGATACAAAGATCCTATAAGATTTCTATTAGGAAAGCAAAATGAATGGGGCAGGGGGGAGGGTTAGTTGGCTCAGGGGGTAAAGTCACTTGCTGCCAAGTTTGGCCACTTGAGTTTGATCTGCAGGGCCCACACAGTAGAAGGAGTGAACCAGTTCCCAAAAGCTGTTGTTTGAGTTCCACATGGATGCTCACACACAGAAATAAACAAATATATAAATAAAATTAGGGGGGGGGAGTTTGGAGGGGTGGTTTAGTCTCTATAGTGACTACCACACCTGTATGAGGACCTGAGTTCTGGTCCACTGTGTCTATGCAAAAACCTTGGCACAGCAGCACATGCCCACACTGGGGAGATGGAGACAGAAGGATCCCTGAATCGTGCTGGCCAGACAGTCTAGCGAACTGGTATACTCGGGATTCAGTAAGAGATCTTGTCTCAAAAAACAGAATACAGAGTGACCGAGAAGGATACCTAAAGTCAACATCTGAACCTCATCCATGTGTGTACACATGAAAAAGAAAGTGAACGGAGATCAAGAGGAGGAGAATGGGGACAAGAGTGGGTGAGAGAAGATGACTATGACCAAATGGTCATTCTATGTGTGTGTACGAAAATGGCATTACTTTTTGCAATTAATATATGACAATAAAGCATTATCTCAGGGTCAGGAGGGTGGCTGAGTGGATAAGAGCACTTGCTATCCAAGGACAATGACATGAGTGAATTTTAGCACCCATAAAAGTGACACGTGCCACACTGACCCCAGTAGAATCTGTGTGACAAGTCCCACAGACTGAGGTACTAGACTTCAAAAGAAGGAAGTCTCCTGGACCTGGTTGTGGAACTCAGCCGGAAAAAACATATTGAACTGTAGTTCTCATGGCAATTTTTTTGTTTTGTTTTGTTCTCTTTCATTCCTTTTTTGAGTTACAAGTTCCTGGTAGCCCAGAACATGATCTTGAGCAATAATAATGGGTATGAAACCATCCCTTGGGATGGGTCACTAACATGACCTTATCTCCAGGAAAACCAACACTTTACTTTTCAAATTGTTTACAAAATTATTATGATAGATAAAAACTTTCCCAGTAATAAAATTTCATATGGCTACACGTGTGTCATCAGAGGTGGGTTTTGGTATATGGTAAAGAAAGTCTTAATTAGAAAGAATTAAAATAGTTTCAAATTATGCTTTGAAGATTTATAAAAAATCAGGCATTAGATGTTATGCAATAATTAACCATAGGGGCTGGAAAGTTATCTCAGTGACTAAGAGCACTGACCATCAAGATTTATTAACCTGTTCTTGGGAATATGCCACTAGCCTTGGACAACTGCCCTATTGAATATATTCTTTTAGAATTGTTATATTTTGATGGTGATGTTACCTGTTCTGTTTGTGATTCACTGAACATGTAGTTTCAGAGTCATAATGCTTAGATGATTTTTGTATTTTACTGTACCACATGATTCTTGTTGGCATTCGTGATTGTTTTGCGGGATATGGTTTCTAAGAGTTGTGTCATGTTTGGTTTAATGTATAAAATCCCCTGCTTGAGAGCTGCAAAATACACTCAGATTCAAACTGCCTTTGTGTTTGTTTCTGTTTGTCACCGCCAAATCCTTACCCACCTGGACTTCGAGAACCCTCATCCCAGGGACCCCCATACCCAGCTGGGGTGGTCCGTGGCAACATGGTCACACATGTCCGTAGTGTCAGTGTTGGAGGGCAGAGACAGATAGAGGCCGGGAATTCACTAGATGGGGCAGCCCAGCTGAAAGAGCAAACTTCAGGGTGAACGACTCAAAAATACAAAGTGGGTGGCACTAAACACTGTTTCCTCCACTGACCTCCACACACACACATGCACATGACTGCCTGTAGACATGCAAATCTACTGCTCAGATATAATACACACACATAGATAGAGAGATAGAGAGATAGATAGATAGATAGATAGATAGATAGATAGATAGATAGATAGATAGATAGATAGATAGACAGACAGACACAGACAGACAGACAGAGAGCAAAATTGTTTTTCTCATATGAATTAGGTATGTAGGTTACTTTGTACCACATACCTTCAGAATTAGTTGGTGGTTATCTAAGCACCTTGCTTAACCTAAGCCAAGCCATTTTGAAATCAGGACACGTTCCTTTCTCCACCTGTCGTGTCTTCAACACTTTCAGCAGACACGACAGCACTCAGATCACTTTAAGTCCGTTCTGTACACACGCAGTCTAAACTCAACCAATATCGCAGGGCTGGGATCCAGAGCGATTAAAGGAGGGGAGAGATCGTGTTCCATCCAATTGGATCCAGCATTTTGGAAGCTAATAGTTATTCAGATCAAGGGAGTAAAGCCGAAGGACTCTATGCTAGACCCTGTCTCCAGCTGATGTGGGGAAAAACTGCAGAGCAGGCAGACACACACACACACACACACACACACACGCACACGCACACGCACACGCACACACACACACATTCTGTTCAACCAGCTCTTTTGAAGCATTCTCGGAAGTGCCTCTTCCCTGGGATTGCCCTCTTGCTGTCCCCACAGGAAAGGAGTCAAGGATAAATAACATTTAGCCCAATCCTCCATATCCAAGGACTTCTCTGCTGGAAGCAAGATCTCACTTTCTTCTTAGAGACCTGCCTCCTCCTCTTTCCAGCTGGCACAGAATCACAGGGCCCCTGCCAGGTTTCAGAAAGGACAGTCATTTGGTGATGCAAGAATTCAGACTGTGTTTTTGGTGAGAGCTGCCAAAGTTTCTGGAGAGCCTGCTTAGAGGGGGTGGGTTTGAAAGGAAGGGAAGGGGACTCTGTCTGGTTGGATGTTATATACTATCATTGGCCCTTTTGAACCAGGCCATCAAATTGAACCTCTCTTACGATGGGCTAAGAGACATGGGAGAGATTCCACGTCATACGTCAAAATGACACAAGCCCTCCCCACAGCAAGAAAACAAGTAGGAGCCTGAGGACAGTTCTCTCCAGGGCAGATAATTCAGGGTACAGAGGACAGAGGTGGCAGAAGGAAGCCATGGACTGAGTAGATCTGCAGTTCTGTGATGAATGAGTGTGGCTGGCAGTGGAGCTATGACTGATGGCTGGATTATTCCACACTCTTGACCTCTTGTTAGGGAGTTTGTGAAGCAAGCTTTCCCACCCAGAGCCTGAGGAAAGACTTGGTCTGATATAGTGATCTGGGAATAGCCAGGATCCACTTGTTGTCTGGCTTCCCACATCCAGGGTAATGTGAGCTCTCTGTTTTTCATTACGCTGTGCTTATCACATCAGGCTGCTCTCCTGGGAAAGCAGTTTCATTTCCAAGAAACCTGTTTGGCTTCTCCTCCCCTGAGCTCTTCTGGACCCTTCCCACCTCCCTCTGTGAAGCACTCCTTCCTTTCTACCTCCCCAACCCAAACTGGACCAAATCAGCTGCTTTCCCTTTAAAGTCAGAAAATTCAGCTGCTGAGAGATTCTTACTTAATATCATGACAGAAGATTAAGATCTGGGCAGAGGTGTGTTACTGTTGCTTTTCCAGCTTGGAGCCTTCTCACCAGTGTGGGCACAAGGATTTCATACCTCAGTAGGCACAGGCAGCAACTTAGTGGAGATCTTAGTTTGATTTCTACTGCTGTGATACAACACTGACTGAAAGCCACTTGAAGGGGAAAGGGTTTACCTCTTCATACAGCTTACAGTCCTTCCTTAAGGGAGGCAGGAACTCAAGGCAGGACCTAGAGGTAGGAACTGAATCTGAGGCATGCTGCTTTCTGACCTGCTCTCCATAGGGTGGTACAGCTTCCTTTCTTACATACCCAGGACCACCTTTCTAGTGTGGCACCACCCACAAGCTGCTGGGCCCTCTCACATCTGTCATTAATTAAGAAGGCCAATCTGATGGAGGCATTCTCTCATGCAAAGTACTTCTTCCCAGATAACTCTGCCTTGTGCCAAGTTGACCAAACCCAAAACAAAGCTAACATGAGAATGTAAATGCCCAGTGTGCTTGCATGGGGGACTTTTCATAAGATTCTAGGGGGCTACAATCTGAAAGCTGGCTAAAGCAAGATATGCTGTCCCTTTCTTTCTTTCTTTCTTTTCTTTCTTTCTTTCTTTCTTTCTTTCTTTCTTTCTTTCTTTCTTTCTTTCTTTCTTTCTTCTTTCTTTCTTTCTTTCTTTCTTTCTTTCTTTCTTCCTTCCTTCCTTTCTTCCTTCCTTCCTTCCTTCCTTCAGTTGCTTTTGTCAGGACATTTTCTCACAGCAGCAGAAAAGAGTGATGATACATTTTAAATATTTTTTCTTATTCTTATTTTGTGCATGTGGATGCTTTGCCTACATGTATGTCTGTATGCCATGTGTGTGCCCAGTGCTTTTTGATGCCAGAGAGGGTGTGTGATACTTGGAACTGGAGTTACAGATGGTTGTGAGCTATCATGTAAGTGAAGGGACTCAAACTCCAGAAGAACAGCCAGTGTTCTTAACTGTCGGGTCCTTCAACCCCAAGTCATCCATTTTTACCAGTCTTATACCTCTCAAACAATTGTTGTGAATTTTAATATACATATTTTCAATTGTATAAGTCTATGGAGTACAATTTCACTTTAATGCTTGATGATAAAATATTTAAGAATTTATAGAAATAATACCACTGGTGTCATTTTAAAGATTTTGCGGATTGAAGCAAGAGATAACGGATATGAAATGAATGCTCGTTTTGCTTCGTATCTCTCCCTTTCTTTCATTCTCTCTTGTCCTCCCCATGCCTGCTTGCTCTCCCTCGCTCTCGCCATTCTTGTTTGTTTTTGCTTTCTCTTACTCTCACTCTTGTTTTCTTGATTTTCTCTTTTCAGAAAAAAAAAAAGCTTCCCCCATAGCTAAAGCTCAGGCCCATCCCTTTCCTTCCCACCTACCCTCCCTCAGACTGTTGTGTTGCTCCCGTGCATGTTTTTGTACTTCCGTTGCATATGAACACTTCCTTCACAACACACAACATCCCTTCTGGTGTGTTTAAAACTATTCGCTGGGTTGGTGTATTTGAGTTTATGAGAGTGAGCTCATAAGCAACAACAACCTTGGCTTGCTCTGTTTCTCATTCCTTCCCATCCAGTGCTAGTGCCCCATGTTCCAGAGGTTAGAAGGTGCTGAACAAATATCTTCTAAATATGTCACATAAAAGAAAGTCATAAAGTTCTCAGTAAGCAAGGCACGTCAATCGATGAAGTAATGCAACATGGGTTATTTCACGTACTACTTTTCTTGGCCTGTGAAAATTTAAGAAGTCTTGCACACAAGTTCTCAACCTAGAGGTACCCAGCAGAAGGTGAGTTTATAAATACTTCTTCCTTAAGGAACAGTCTACCTGGAAGTCTGCTTGACTCCCTAACTCACGAATGACCCCAATGTCAATAGGATCCCCAGAGTCCTTAGTACAGACCCTCCCTTTCCCCAAACTGATGACTTCATGGGTGAGAACTGTTTCTTCTTGTCTTCCATCCTGAGTTTATCCCTTCAGATGCCAAGAGAAGTGCCTGACATCATTATCTCTGGAGCAGCCAAGAGACCGGCAATCATGGGCGAAAGCCATATCCCTAAGGCTTATACTTCCAGAGTTCATAGGAACAGAACTGAAGAAGCCCAACGGCCTGGACCTACAACGTATTTCAATTTCAACCCCACCCAGATTGGTGGTGCCAGAAGTTGCTCCAACTGCCTTCCCTACTCTGGCCATCAGTGGAGGATCATATGATATCTCTCATCTAAATGCTAATACCCTAACAGTGATGGCCATGCTCTGAAAACTCATTCTGGCTCAATAGATATAAATAAGGACCACTCTTGACAAACCCAGATTTGCAGTTACCTTACAGTAGTAATGCTGTATGAGAGTCAAGCATAGTATCACAGTTAGCAGAACCTCAGGAATGATACCTTCCATGCCTCTCTTATATAAAGTTCAGGTGGGTGGCCCCATTCTCTTACAGCAGTGTGTGAAGTCTAACCATCACATCATTCACTTTACAGAAGAAAGTGATTTACTTTTTTTTCTGTGACAATGAAATTAGGGGTAATTCTAGTTTACAGGAAATGACAACATCTATCTCTGGATACACACATACACACATAAGAAATCAAAAATATCACTAGTCAAATCAAAACTAGCTTCTGAGGCTGGAGAGATGGCTCAGTAGGCAAAGTACTTGCCACACCAGTAGGACCATCTGAGTTTGCATCCCACAGAAAGCCAGATGTGGTGGTGTGCATCCCTAAGCCCACACCACATGTTCCCATGCTAAGATGGGGGTGGAGTTAGGAGAATCTCCAGAAGCTTGAGAGCCAACTAGACTGGGAGGAAATCATCAAACTCAGGGCTGAAATTAACCAAGTAGAAACAAAAAGAACTATACAAAGAATCAACAAAAACAGGAGCTGGTTCTTTGAGAAAATCAACAAGATAGATAAGCCCTTAACCAGATTAACCAGAGGGCACAGAGACAGTATCCAAATTAACAAAAGCAGAAATGCAAAGGGAGATAAAACAACAGAAACTGAAGAAATTAAAAAGAATCATCAGATCCTACTACAAAAGCTTATACTCAACAGAACTGGAAAATCTGGATGAAATGCACAATTTTCTAGACAGATACCAAATACCAAAGTTAAATCAAGATCAGATAAACCATCTAAACAGTCCTCTAACCCCCTAAAGAAATAGAAACAGTCGTTGAAAGTCTCCCAATCAAAAAAAAGCACAGGACCAGATGGCTTTAGTGCAGAATTCTATCAGACCTTCAAAGAATACTCTTCAAACTATTCCACAAAATAGAAACAGAAGGAGCACTACCCTATTTGTTCTATGAAGCCATAATTATACTGATACCAAAACCACACAAAGATCCAACAAAGAAAGAGAACTTCAGACCAATTTCCCTCAATAAAATTCTTGCCAACCGAGTCCAAGAACTCATCAAAATTATAATTCATCATGTTCAAGTAGACTTCATCCCAGGGATGCAGGAATGGTTCAATATACAAAAATCCATCAATGTAATCCACTACATAAACAAACTCAAAGAAAAAAAAACCACATGGTCATTTCATTAGATGCTGAAAAGCATTTAACAAAATTCAGCATCCTTTCATGTTAAAAGTCTTGGAAAGATCAGGAATTCAAGGCCCATACCTAAACATAGTAAAATCAATATACAGCAGACCAGTAGCCAATATCAAACTAAATGGAGAGAAACTTGAAGCAATCCCACTAAAATCGGGGACTAGATAAGGCTGCCCTCTCTCTCCATATCTATTCAATATAGTACTTGAAGTCCTAGCCAGAGCAATTAGAAAACAAAAGGAGGTCAAAGGGATACAAATTGGAAAGGAAGAAGTCAAATTATCATTATTTGCAGATGATATGATAGAATACTTAAGCGACCCAAAAAACTCCACCAGAGAACTCCTACAGCTGATAAACAACTTCAGCAAAGTGGCCAGATATAAAATTAACTCAAACAAATCAGTAGCCTGCCTTCCTATACTCAAAGGATAAAGAGACTGAGAAAGAAATTAGGAAAACGACACCCTTCACAATAGCCACAAACAATAGCCTGGCATATAAAGAGGCAAGAGACCTCAAACAGATAGAAGACATTAGGACTAATCCACACACTCACTAGCATACACACACACACACACACACACACACACACACACACACCACATGTATCCATTCACTGTAGCTCTGAAAAAGCAAATTTGTAGCCACATTAGTGTGTGCTGGGCAACTAAAAATAGGAACCCCATGAATAAAAACACAAGTTTCAGAACCAAACAAAACCAGGTTTTAATCCATACTATCATAGATAACTTACTTCTCAGTATACTGAACTGTGAAATGGGGGGTGGGAATAACATTAATCTTAGAAGTTAAAAGTTCTTTCGAGCAAATGAGTTTAAAGTCCCCAGGACAGAATTTGGCATTTGTTAAGTGCCTGACAAATACTAGCCATCATTATTGCTTTCCTGCTAATATCTTCAACTGTAGTTTTATAGTATTAGCTCTTTCTACCCCCATATGTATACGGTCTGTCCAATCAAATTGGCAATTTAACCTTAAAAAAAAAAAGGCGGACTTTGCCACTTCTGTGTTTTGTTCCTGCACTGCTTGCTAATTATGATATTTGCCCTTTTTTCTTCTGTTTTCATTAGTTTGGCTCAGCATGGCCACACATCTTATCCCTTTTCCAATGCTCACTTCAACTACTGCTCACTCCAGGGAATCTTCTAAAATGTGAGTGTGGAGCCCTGAGTCCATGGGTATCTTATCATCCTTAGTACACATTATAAGCTATTAATATTTTCCTACTACACTACAAATTATTCAAGGATAAGTATTACATCAGATTAAAGTGTTTCCTGGCTCAGATGTTGGCCCAGGTGGTGCCTGATGAGCGAGCATGCATCCCTGAGTGCAGACCCCAGGTCCCAAGTCAAATCTGGGTGTAAAGTGTGCACTTAAAACCCTAGCACTCATTGACCAGCCAGTGTAGCTAATCATTAAGCTTCAGGTTCAGTAAGAAACCTTGTCTCAAAAAATAAAATGGAGAACAGTCTAGAAAAAACCCTGACATCAACCTCTGGTGCACACATATACACACAGGCACACATGCACAGAAACACACATACATATACACATACATGCACATACACACACATACACACATACATGCACACAGGCACACACATGTGTGTACATACACACACACACACACATAGAAAAATGCTTTTTTCCTTCCCCAGCATTTATCGTATTATTTATGAGAGCACTTGAGAAATATTTCTTGACCATAGTTAAGCTGAGAATAAACAACTGTCAAGTGGTTAACAGTGTGAACCTGGTAGACCAGGGCCTTATTCATAATTTGTCTTATAAGTTATGAATCTACAGAATGGACATAAATGCTGCCCAGTGGTGACCAGTGGGCTATCTGGGGCAAAGCTCATGGTAAATCTCCTGAAGATGGTGGCCACCCATAGGATTTCTTAGTCAGTGTTATGAGCAAGCCTGCTTATCTTCAATGATATAATTTCAGATGGGGTACATAGTTCCATGTTTTACACATATTATTCAAATAAGTTCCAATAAATGCCAGATACTGGCACAATGGCTCTCAAGGGTATCGTTTATTATCCTGCAGGCTTACCACCACCAGAACTGGAGCACTTAGACAACTTCATGTATTTTCCATAATCAGTAATATGAACCATTAATTTTACCTGTCCTGCCAGTCCTTGAGCTCATGAAGCTACTGAGATCTTTTTATCTAGCACGGTCCCTGTAAGAAGGGACTCAGCCACTGACAAATACCTCCTTACTGCAGCCAAATCATGATCCATTCCTCTTTTCCTGGCACTTGGCTTATTTCTTCTCATCTGATTGCTGGTTCCTATAGATTCATGACCGTTGCCATCTCTGGAGATCTTCTCCTCTCCAATGGGACAGTGTACTGTAGTGTAGTGAGGTGTGGTGCGGTGTGGTACAGTGCAGTATAGTGTAGGAGGTAGGTTCCATAGTCTAACAGCACCAGATTCAATCTCCAACTCTGTCTCTGACTGACTGCACACAGCCAGTCACATATCTCTTAGACAATATGTCTGCCCTTTCTCACTTTGATTTCTTCATCTATAAGATGTGAGTAAATAAATAGATAAGCATCACTTCCTGTGATGTGGAAGGTGGAACTGATGTGCAACGGAAGAGTCCTTTCTACATCACACACACACAGACACAGAAATGTGGGAGAAAATACTACCAAAAGAAAACCAATTAAATACATAACAAAACTTACAACCAAGGGGGAAATTTTCAGTCCCCGAAGCACAGTGGGAACAGTAGCCTAGCCCATCCCTTCCACAAAAGGCAAAGTCGAACTTTGCAGCAATTGTCTGAGAGTATATTGGAGAAAGTTACAGAATTTCCAGAAGGACCAGAAGTTTGCTTGAGAACAGGAATCAGTAGTTCACTGATGCGGCAGGACAGTGTGTTGAAGCAATTTTTCCCGACTTACACCTGGTAGCAAGGACCAGCGGCCTGTGAGATTAAATCTGAAAGTTGCCACCACCACTGCTGCCGCAGTGACCATCACCACCATTACCACCACCTCTACCACAAGTCTGATGAGAAAAGTACCCACCGGCTATGTGCCAAAGCTAGAAATTTGGATCATGAGAATTCGCTAGCCCTAAATGAGCATATCCTAGCTGGTTGAGCACATCAGGGAAACTATTACAAAATGTATCCAGAATTAGCATAACCCACTGCCCACCAGTCTGCAAGGAAGCACATAACCTTTCCATGATTTGTGTTTTCCATTTTGTTGCCCCGTGCGATTTCCTGAGGTCTCTTTATCAGCTCCTTCATCAACTATTTCCTCAGTGATGAGCAGTCTGCTTTTGGTCCTTCCGTCACACATATACATAGTTTAGTACCTATGAATTCATCATTAGGAATTGTAGATGCTTTAAAATATAATGTTAAAAAATAACTTTAAAAGACTATGTTATAAAAAATGTTACAAATAAGATCATGTCACACACCAAAATTAATGAGATCCCAAAGCTATATTTTTTTTGCAAAGGTACATTTTGTGAAATGCTATGCTGTGCTGTACTGTAATGTGGTGCACCACATCTCTTGGACTCTACTTGCACTAAGGATAAGTTTACTATAGGAAATGATTCTGAAAGAAGCCACAGGAGGGGAAATTATAATGTGCAAATAAGTAGAAAAAATAAAATAATACAAGAAATTCTTTCAGATAAATATTTTTAGTATTCAAAGAGAGAAGAACAAAAACAGAATATTACTCAAACATTTCAAAGAATTTTCAGGAAAAAAATGAGGGTTAGAGACACATATAGTTATCACTTGATAAGAGTGCTTGCTGTACAAAGATAAGGTCCTGGGGTCCAGGTTCTCAGTACTTATGCAAATACCAAACATGGCTGCCTGTGCCTGGAATCCCAGTCTGAAACAAGCAGAGCTCAGGAGCTCACTGGTCAGTCTGCCTAGCTGCAACAGCAAGGTTTGGGTTTAGTAAGAGACTCTTGTCTTGTCTCAAGGGAGTAAGACAGAGAGTGATGCAGAAAGATAAGCAACACATTTCCCTGGCCTCTGATTGGCAAACACACACACACACACACACACATACACACACACACACACAGAGAGAGAGAGAGAGAGAGAGAGAGAGAGAGAGAGAGAGCTCACACTGTGGGACTGTAAAGGCCCAGTGTCACAGAGGAAGGGTGGAGAGAGTTTCAGCCCAGATACCTTAACCGTGAGAACATCAAGAGTTGTCTACCTCCTGACCAGGGCGGGGGGGGGGGGAACTAGAGTTCTATTGTTTTACAGTAATGAAATATGAGCTAGTCTTTGGGAATTCAAACTAGTCAAGTCTCCTGGAGGAAAAAGAGAGATATTTAGAAATCACCATGACATAGAATGTAGAGAGATCTCCCTGTGAATGGGAAGTGTGCCAGAAACCAGCAGGATATTGTGGGCTAAGAGCTGGGAGGCATATGCGTGCTTGGAGTCCTGTGTTCACCTCATCCTTCCCTCGAGTTCCAGCTTGAGCATCTTATGCACGGACTTCACGCCAACAACTTCTCAAGAACACAGTTAAAGGAAACTTTAAATCCCAGTAGAAAGAGAATAAAGATGAAAAATGGAGAAAAATATGCGAGATGTTGATAAAAACCAAAGTGTTGCTATAGAAAGAACAATTGCATGGGCTAGGTCGGTGGGGTCAATAGCTATCCGTTGAAACTGAAAGACAAATAGATGGGGTTTGGAATTTGAATAAAGCTAAACATACTTCATGCTTTCTAACAAGGTCATTGAGATCAGTTTGTTGTTGCACATTTTAGGAAACATGTGTTAAAAGTGGTAAGGCAACTATTTAAAGCATCCCTCCTCCATGTCTTCCTCTAACCACACCAAATTCATCTGCTCCTTTCTCTTGTATGTATTAATCTCTAATGCATATACTACACTCCAAATCCCATCTCAGCATTTCCTTCTAAAAGACCCGGCCTATGGCACTGAGTGGTCTTCGCTCCACCTGGACCCTCCTCCTTCTCCCAGACCCCTCCTTTAGGACATAGTCACTACTTGGTATTATAGGCTGCCACACCTTTGATTCTTAAACAACTCTATCCCAAGAAGACCGAGTCCATGCTGCATGCTTGACTTTGATCTGAACCCTACCTGACCCTTCTTCACTCCTAAGCCCGCAGATCGCATTCTGCACCATCCTCAAACACACGATGCCACAGATGCTCTTTTCCCTCAGCAATCTCAGCCCGTCTCAGCTTCCGTGCTAGGAGAACCTCTTCCCATCAGCAAACCCATGGACCCAACTGTGTGCTTCATTCATTTCTACTTACCTGTCATCCAGATGATCCTTCTGACTCGGAAAG
The DNA here is from genome assembly GCA_036184795.1 of Tokudaia tokunoshimensis. Classification (NCBI taxonomy): domain Eukaryota; kingdom Metazoa; phylum Chordata; class Mammalia; order Rodentia; family Muridae; genus Tokudaia; species Tokudaia tokunoshimensis. The sequence goes on along the minus strand of BTHU01000010.1, from coordinate 31,591,640 downwards.
CCAGTTTCTCTACCAGTACACAGAGTCCCATCCCCTGCGACTTTGACCATTTGGTCTTTTTCAGTCTATCCCAGATCATAAGTTACTCTTTGTACTTGATTATTTTCTTCAGGTCCTGCAAACATACCCTAGTATCTGACTTTAAAAACAACAACTCCCTTGAACTCCCATAGCCCTCTATGTACTGCTCCCTTTTTCTGTGCTTCGTCATGTGTTTAGGGCTCATCTGCAAAGGGCATGCCCAAATATTTATTCTCTGCATTTCACTCCCACGACAGAATTTTTTTTCTTTTCCCTTTTCTGTCAGTGCATGCGAGTCTATGCATGGTGTATGTATATATGGGGTATACATACCTGATCTGGAGGGAAGTATACATGAGTATCCTTCTGTGTTGCTTCCCACCTTATTCCCTTGAAATGGAGCTGGCAATGATCTTCTGTTTCTGCTCCACTCTAGGGTCCTGGGCATGGCCACAGCCAATATTTTACATGGGTGCTGGGGATACAAACTAGGGTCCTCATGCTTGCACAGCAAGAAGTCCTTACCTGCCAAGTCATTTCCCCAGCCCCACAGAAAGGGTTCTTATCTAGGCCACTGGCAATTTCAGAGTTGCCAAATCTAGTGAATGCTTGTATATGCTTATTGGAGTTGAACTAATAATAAAATTGAACACTGTCAACCATCAATACCTTACAAAGACTTCCTCCTTTACTGGTTTTTAAGAATATCTTCAGTCCTGGCTTTCACTGCATACTCTTTGCTTCCCCTTTCCTGTCTCCTCCATTTACTCCTTCTACCCAGTGTCTCTGTGTTTTAACTCTTTAAGCCTCATCCACCACATTCTTGTTGCTCTAGCATCTCCCTTCATGTAGCCCAGTGAGTTTCAACAATTCTCTGGCTTCATTTCTGTTGCCTTGATAGAATATCCTGATTAAATAGCCACTCAAAGGAGAAAGGGTTTATTTTAGCCCACAGTTTCAGGTTACAGTCCATCACTGTGGGGAAGTCACAATGGTGGAAGGTTGACAGACCTAAGTTGTATCACATCCAAACACAAGAGCAAAACGATAAAGATGTGCAATTATTTACTAGCTTACTTGGACTCAGCTCTATTTCTCCTCTCACACAATTCAGGACTATCTACCTAGGAAAGAATGCTTCCCACATCAATTAAGATGATCCCCCATAGATATGACCACAGGATAGCCTAATGTAGACAAAACTTCATCAAAACTCTCCTCCCTGTTGATCTTAGTTTTCCTTAATTTAGTTTAAATTTTGCTAATTAAAGCCAATTCCCACAAACAGTAATAAGATTTATCTCCTAGGAGACATTTATCAGTGACTAAAGACATTTTTTATTATCACTAATAGAAGAATGTCATTAGCATCAAATTGATAAAGAAGAGAGATGAGAGATCATTCCTTCTGTGTAACCTATTAAGCCTCCCAGAACAAAGAACTAAGTACCCAAATGTTGATCTACTTGCTTTGAGACTTCCAACCCTTGGATTCATTACATTCTTGACAGAAAATATGCCTTTTGATAGTCAGTCTTTCTTAGTAATGGAATTGATATATAATCCAACCGGCAGAGGATCATTTTGTAGTAGAGTCAATTTGCAGCCTCTCTTGCAGCTAAGGAACATATAAAACCTCTGAGTTACTTCCTTCAAAGAAGGTGCCATTTCCCCCACCTTTTCTGAATTACAAAATATGTCAGTGGGGCTAATGAACTAATTTCAAACACAGTAAGAGCAATAATATTCAAGAGGGTGACAAATAAGAATAAAGTCACCCAACTCTCTGAATGACCTCATGCAATGGCTCTAACTCTAGAGAAATCACTAACTTCTGAAATATTACATGAAAGTGGAAATAAGTTTGAGTTCTATTGGATTAACTCTAAGTGGCGTCTAATGTTTTTTTGGTTTTGTTTTGTTTTACAACATTTTTGTTCTCCCAACTGATATACAACCTGTATATTGATGGACTTTTAGTTTGTAATAGTCTTGTTCTTTTCTTTTTTGAAAGACAATCTTGATATAACCCAGACTGACTTAAATTCACAATCCTTCTTCATGTCAGCCTGTTAAATGCTGTAGTTACAGATATATACCCCGATTCCTGTCCTCGGTGCTTCTTTCTTAGCATCAGATTTACAAATTAGCAACATACACGATATATACCTTATATACCAAATACTACGTATTTGATCCATCTCAGAGTCTTAAAAATTCTGAGGTCTCAGATGCTAAAGCCAGAGCAGTGGCCCATCTTCTGCCTGAAGATCCAGATGTAGAACTCTCAGCTCCTCCTCCAACACCATGTCTGCCTGGATGCTGCCATTAAGATAACGGACTAAACTTCTGAAACTGTAAGCCCACCCCAATTAAATGTTGGCCTTTATATGAGCGAAAATAATTAAATTTTCAGAATTGAACTCTTGGTATACACGCAAAACCACTCCTAAATTTTTCCTCCTGTAAGACATCTTTAAGTATTTTGTCAGTATCTCCTCTCCCTTACAGCTCTCTGTTAGTTCACTCTATTTCTTTCATGGGACATATCTCTATTTATCATTCTACATGTACATGTGTGCGTGTTATCTGCCTCTCTCATAAGCATAAAAATTCCAGTTCTTTTACTCACACAACCTATTCATATTTTATTAGCTTTGTGTTAATATTTCCAGGCACATGGTAAGCTTTTGATATTGTGTTAATATGAGTGGTTATATGCATTTACTTATGCTTCCTAGAATATAATAATGCCTCAGTAAGGCAGGGTTGATCCTGGATATCTCCCTATCTCTTCTAATGGCTGAAGAAAGGTTGCAATGAACATTAAAGGCTGCTTTAAAGAGAAGAGGGCAGATACTCAGATATTAAACTTAATGAGAGCTGGCAGGACGCAGCAGCGAGTGGGTGTGGGAGGAAGAACAGGACACAGACTTGAGAACCCAGATCAGCTCAAACCATCGCTCAGTTCCAGGAACAAAGAAATGTAAAACGGGCCCCACTCTGAAAGGCTAATTGTTTAAACTATAAATTAGGAGAAGCATGGAAAGACAGAAGAAAGGATGGAGAAGGGACAGGAAGAAAACCCTAGAATGCCCATCGTCTTCCTTTGCTTTGATGTTAGAGATTGAAGGCAAGGCTTCACACATGCTAAGTAAGCACTCTGCCAAGGATACAGGCTAACACAGATGTTTTTATCCTATGCAGTTAGGAGCAAGGTACCACTGAGGAGGAGAGAAAGCAAGTGGAAACACTTGGAAAACTTTATTGCTGGAGCTAAAGTGATTTGGGCTGCTCTTTGAGAAACATCTTGTTGAGTAGTTGGCTGCCAGACCCAGTTCCCTGACAACAAAGCCAGCCTGCATATAGATTATTCATGCTCTTTTTCATCCAGAGCTTGTCTCACTACTTTCTTCTCTTCCCTGAAGCTGCTTTTAAGGGTCCTTTCTTAGTCGAAGTCTCCCGGGCATTACTCCAGACTTTAATTTGTGGCCGGGTTCAGAACTCCCTCACTCCTAGCTTGTGCCAAGCAGAAGCAGCTTGGGAACAAGTCTTTAGAATCCCTGTCTCCAGGTGGATCCCAGGAATTTCACCTGAGTTGAAGTGGCCCAACCTTCTGGAAAGTCAAAGAGAAGTGCACCGCTCTCTCCATTCTACACAGGTGGAAAGTGAGGCTGAGAGAGGCTTCCTAGTTCCATTCACTCATATGGCTAAGAACGGCCTGTCTCCAGGGACTGAGGAGATGCTTCACTTTCGGCAACCTACTTGCAAGATAAGGACTTAAGTTCCAACCTCCAAACCATGTCTATAATGGCTTGATGGCACTCCCTTGTAAAGCCAGTGCTGAGGAAGAAGAGGCACGTAGATCCCTGGGGCTTAGTAGAAAGCTGGCCTAGCCTACTTTGTCAATTCCAGCCTAGTAAGACACTATGTTTTAAAGGTAGATAGCACCTGAGAAATGTCCGCTGACTTCACACATGTACACGCACAAAGACACACCCATGCACATATACACACAGAGTCTTGGGCTTATTTGATCCAAAAGCCCACACTCTCTTCTCAACATATGGTATTTCTTCAGAGCACAATTGAGGTTTCAGAAAGACAATACTACTTCCCAACAGCTTCTTAAACTCTCCCTCAGAAGCTCCACATTGGTGGCTCTAGGGAGGGGACAATAAATCTCCGTGTGCTGGGGTGGTGATTGCTTCTCATCCTAGCACTTGGGAGTCTGAGACAGGAGGATGAGGAATTGGAGGAAAGCCTGGTATACATGCCAAGACCCTGTCTCAAAAACTAAAGAAGTCTACTCATCAGGACAATCACCAAAAGTATCCCAATTAAGGTGGTTCTAGGATTGACATTCTAAGAGGTATTCCACCTAAGCATTTTAGCATGTGTCTGTAACCCCAGCACTCTGGAGGTAGAGGAAAGAGAATCAGAAATTCAAGGTCATGCAAGGTCACAGAAGGTGTTCAGGACCAACCTGTAGTAATTAGACCTTGCCTCAGAGGTGTTGCAGACAGTGAGATGTCGCTACAACTGGCTTTTTTTTTAAAATAGCACTTCCATTTTTTGAAGCTTGTACATAATTATATTAATAAAGTCCATGTTCTTATGGAGCTTACTATCATTTAGAATAAAACCAAAGTGGGGCAGGGAGCTGTAGAGATGGCTCAGCCATTCAGAGCATCGACTGTTCTTCCAGATAACCCAGGTTTGATTCTCAGCACCCACATGGTGCCTCATAACTATCTGTAACTCCACTTCCAGGGGATCCAATGCCCTCTTCTGGCCTCTGCAAGCACAAGGCATACAAGTGGTACACAGACATACATTCAGGCAAAACAGCTATACATATAAAATAAAATTTAAATAAAGAACAAGATAAAAAATTAAACCACTTTCTACGTGATACATCATATGACAGGCACTGTTAAGGGGACAAACATGACAGAGGTGAGTAGTGACTGCATATAGTTATCTTGATGTCCCTAAAGATAGCCACACTACAGAAACATACACATTTATCTCCTGCCTAAAATCTTTCCCAAAGAAAGGAAATGATTTGATATAAGTTCAAATGATATCAAGACACAAAGCTAAGGAGGTGCTGGGGAAGATGACAGTATATTAAAGATGTTGGTCAGCAAAGGGTTAGATCTTGAAAGGGAGGATTAAGAGGTAATGGTTGATTTAACATGTGATACAAGGGAAGTAACAGAGAGAGACAGTAAGAGGCGAGACTCTCATTCCACGGGACCAAAGGAGTCTTGGAGTACATGATACCAGGTTCCCGGATGGTCAACATAAATATCAGGACTGCTCGGTTATAGACAAAGGGGACAAATGCCCAAATTCCACCATTGAGAGGGGCCGTTAACCATCCCTCTTTCTATTAAATATAAGAAATTTGCTGCATGGAAGCATTTATCCAATTCTTACTTCTCTTCCTGATGGTTCTTCAACATCAGCAGCCAGACTTGTAACTCAAGTCAAAAGAGTGGCTAGTGGGCCAATGGAGAAACTGAGCGGTTAAGGATTTGGGGGAACATCCAAGTCATCCAGTCCCTGGCAGTCTCCCTAAGGTGTAATCAACAAACTGTCCCCACATACTAGTCAGCTTTCCATCCAGCGATTGGATACCCAAGAAAATTAACTTAATTAATGGAGGAAAGTTTTATTTGGCTCATGGATTCAGGGTGCCATGGTTTGGAGGCGATGTATCTGCCTCTGGAAGGCTTGTGGATTAAAGGCTTGGCTACCAGCTAAAACTGTTTTGGGAGGAGAGCAGTTCATCAGAGCTCCAATCTGAACAGGAAATTAATCCATCCTTGCATTCATTTGATTGGAAGTAGTGGGATTTAGGGGATGGGAATGCCTTCAAGGAGTATGCCTTGTTCCCTGTTCTTCCCATCTCTGTTTCCTTGCCATTGTCATATAAGCAGCTTTGTTCGGTCTTAATACTTGACTTCTTGCCATACCTGAAGCAGTGGGGCAAGAGACAATGAGTAGAAATCTCTGAAGCCATGAGCCAAAATAAAACTTCCCTCCATTACATTAGTTCCCTCAGGTATCTGATTCCAGGGACTAATACTGTGGGAACAGATTTTCTTATTTTACTATAGGATATAGTATTACCTTACTATAGGATATAGTATCATTTTACTGTAGGATACAGAATTATTTTACTATAGGATATAGTATTATTTTAGCATAGGATATATTATTATTGTACTATAGGATACAGTATTACTTTACTCTGGGATATAATATTATTTTACTATAGGATATAGTATTACTTTACAATAGGACATGGTATTATTGTACTATAGGATATAACAGCTATTCACCACAGGTTTATTTCCACTACTGATGCTTGCTGTAGACTGCTGTCCTGCACAGTCTACTCTAGGTTAGGGGCTGCACTCAGCCTTCCAAGCAAGCTTCACGAGTCACTGAACTATGGGTGTACACCGGACCCTGTTCTAGGAACAAGTGTTTGCTCTAAGTCAGGTTTCAAATGTTGACTATACCTAAGAGTCTGGATGTTTTAAATATAAAATATCGTGTCTTCCATTTTTAATATTCTTACTATATGAAATGATAGGTAATTTTGTGAATACATTCTTTTCTTTAAGATTTATTTATTTATTTATTATATATAAGTACACTGTAGCTGTCTTCAGACACTCCAGAAGAAGGTGTCAGATTCCATTACAGATGGTTGTGAGCCACCAGGTGGTTGCTGGGAATTGAACTCAGGACCTTCAGAAGAGCAGTCAGTGCTCCTAACTGCTGAGCCATCTCTGTAGCCCTGTGAATACATTCTTAATCATCTTTTAAAAACATGAATTTTTCTTAGATCACTGAAGAAGGAAGGGAAGGGTGGAGGTAAGTAGGGAGGGATAGAAGGAGGAACATACAAGTCTGTGGACCAGTTTTAATCCCTAACATTAAAACCCAGTTCTTGGAGTCTGCTTACATGGATCAGGGTGTTGGGGGAAAATAAAGGCATCTGGGTAATGTGTTTTTATGTTCCAACGGTCAATATTATAATTATGGAAATTTGTCCTTGTACTTGTCTCAACAATTTGAAGTGAAGTACAGATTTGCTTCAAATTACAAAATATACACTTGCCCCTTAACCTTTTGCAATTAAGAAAATGTGAACATGTTCCTCTGCAATCAATAGTGAAATTTGTCCTTTCTTTCATCCTTCCTTCCCTTCCTTCCTTCCTTCCCTTCCTCCCTTCCTTCTTTTGGGGTAAGGATTTAGACTCATGCATGCTAGTAAGTGTTCTACTACAGAACTACATCCCCAGCTTCCTCATTTTTTCCCTGTCCTTTAATTATGGGTACCACTTGGCTGTTGCTGCAGATAAATTGAACAGAAAATAATCCAAAGAATTTATATGCAGGGGTTATAAAAAGATTATCCTGGACAAGCACAGTCTAGATATTAAAAGAACACAATTTTAAAGTTACTGATGGCATGACTACCTAGTGTTGTAATCGGATTTTTTTTAATAAATCCTGCTACTTTTTGTGAGTATATATGTGTTTATTCATGTAGGACAGAGGCAGATTTGAGTGTTATCCCTTCGACACTATCCACTTCTTCTTTCTTTTTCTTCTTCTTCTTCTTCTTCTTCTTCTTCTTCTTCTTCTTCTTCTTCTTCTTCTTCTTCTTCCTCTTCCTCTTCCTCTTCCTCTTCCTCTTCCTCTTCCTCTTCTCTTATTGGCCTAGGATTCATCAAGCAGGCTAGAGTATCTGGCCAGCAAGCCTCAGGGATCCCCATCCTGTCTCTGTCTCCCCAATGCTGAGATTCAGAGACACAACACTACACCTGGCTTCCTTTATATGAGAGTTCTGGGATTCACAATCAGGTCCACATACCTACAGGGCAAACACTTTACAGACTAAAGTATCTCCCCAGCCATTGTAAAGCTTAATATTAATAACAGGGCACAATAAAAGAAGACTTGAGTGCAGTGCTGAGCATGACCATGTTTGGCTTTAATCCCAGACCTGCTACTCAGGTGACAGCTGGGCAACAGACTGACCATTGGTTTCCCTCCCCTGCTTCACTTTTCATCCATCACATGAGATGATGACCAGGCAGATGATCTCAGGTTCCTTTCAACTCTCAGACTGGAAAAGCTACATTAGGAGCATAGCAGGAATTTCTCCTCTCTGTTCATGTGCCTATGAGTCAGATTTATATAATTATGATCCATCTTCTGCAGGTCCTCGGGTCTCCAAGGATCTAACCATCAGTTGCTGCAAGACATGTGGTGCTTTAATTTAGGCTAACTGTTAAATATCATCAGCCCAACTAAGATCTTAGATGCATCTTAATTGTGCCCACAAATTGAGGGTGTGGTGTTAAATATAATCCAAAATATTTTCACTTAGCTTCCAGATCCATGATACAGCGGATTCAAATTAGCCTTTTGGGTTTACTCAAGTTGATTTCAGAATCTGTGGCTCTGGTTAAATGGTTTATTCCCAAAATAGTTCTCCCTAGATAGAAGGGCCAAGGGCCTTGAGTTCAGTGTGACCCTTGAAATTCTGAGGGATGATTTACATAGATACATCAAACAGAAGGGGCCTTGTGGTCTTTGACTGAGTCCCCTCTTGTCAGACTACACCTCTCCATTCTGGTCCCCCATGTCACAAGGACTGGAAATCTTGAGTCTATGTTAGTTACGCAACACCACTGACTTGTCAATGGCTTGTCAACAAACAGGTCCATGATGGGAACCCAAAGAGTAACTGAAGCAATCCAAGTCTCTCTTTGGGATTTGACAAGCATGACCAAGGATGACTTTCAATATGGGTTCACTCACATGGAAACTACATAACGTTGAGAATTGGGCAAGCACCATTTTCTTAGGAGCAGATGAGTGACAGTTACTTACAGAGGGGGATGAAACAAAAAAACAAACTCTAGAGAAAGCCAATTCTCTGGTCTCCTTGTGGCTTTCCTTTTCTCATCTGTTTGAGTCCAGCTGCCATTCTGTCAATCTCTTCTAGGATGTTACAATAATATCCTGGCTGGGCAGTGGTAATGCATACCTTTAACCCCAGCACTCGGGAGGCAGAGGCAGGGGCATCTCTGTGAGTTCAAGGCCAACCTGGTCTATAGAGCTCATTCCAGGACAGTCAGGGCTACACAAATAGCATTCTGTATCACGGTATTAACTTTGCCCCTCTGAGAGTAGTTTGAGCTGATTTCTACTGTCATTAAAAACAAACCTCATTGAATGATATTAGAAACTATACCTGGGAGATCTCTTTGGTAGCTTCTCCTCCTTTTCCTATAGTAACATGTACATCAACTCATTGTGGAGATGGTTTGTCATCAGAAAGTTTGAAATAACTGAGACATTTCATTTTGTTTCCTTTACCAGTCTTGAGTCTACAAACTGGTATCATCATGACCACATCCTGCATACTCACGAGGCTCAGCAGAGGGTTATCACAATGTCTGAATGGGTTCCTGAATGAGACACGGTGTTATACAATAATTACTCACCTTCTGGAAACAATAGCAACATGTTCTTAGGGACAAAAAAAATCAAATAACCACTCTCATACATTGGCTGCCATTTGTTGGTTGCCTCCGGGTTGCTTCAGGGCACATAACATTTTCTGAAAACTGAAACACCTTTGCGGGATAGGCAAACAGCTGCCACTCTAAATGGGCACCAACTGACAAGTAGTAGTTTTGACTAGTGCCTCCCCTATTGTGAAGTTCAACCTTTATTCTCCCCATGTCATTGAAAATAGAGAAAAGCCTCTTTCAGCCCCAACAAATACAGCTCAGTGCAATGAGGCCTTTCACATCTGGACATGTTAAGTCTTTTATGCCTCTGTTTCTTCAAGTATAAAATTAGGATGCTCATTTACCTCTCTCATCGGGTTGTTCTGAAGTCATTATTACCTGGAAGGTTATTAGAAGAAGGAGACTGTGGTTCACACAAGTACTCAACCACTAGAAGCTGCTGCTATGCTTTCTAGCATGCCTGAAGATGTGTAATCATAGAAGTTACTTAGTTCATGACTTCTTCCTAAGTCTGATTCCCATTATGTATTCTAAAGCTGAATATATGTAATGGGAAGTTATTCTATTCAACACTACTAAAGTTAAATCATTAGCTGGGATGACCTAAAGCAGTATAGAGTTAAAAAGAATTGAGCTGATTAAAACTTCCAGGGCCATTTGCACGGGGGAGCCAGGGAGCTCCACAGCCTTTTGTGTATGGCCCACCAGGAAAGAGTGATCTCCCAGCAGAGCTCTCACTTCCGAGCATGGAGGTGAGGTCTCCACCTTTTCTCTGGAGAGGAACAGCTAGGAGCACACAGGGTGTACGATCAGTGAAGCAGCTGAGATGGAAGTCTTCCTGCCTCCATTTGCACCAGGGAGCTGGGTGACTCCATAGCCTTCTGTGCACAGACCCTACCAGAAGAGAGTTGGTCTCCCAGGAGTATGAACACAGGCTTACAGGTCCACAGGAGGGACAAGCTCCAGTCAGAGACAGCAAGACCAACTAACACCAGAGATAACCAGATGGCAAAAGGCAAGCACAAGAACCCTAGCAACAGAAACCAAGGCTACTTAGTAACATCAGAACCCAGTTCTCCTACCACAGCAAGTCCTGGATACCCCAACACACTGAAAAAGCAAGAGTTGGATTTAAAAATCTCATCTCATGATACTCAAAGAGGGCTTCAAGAAGGACTTAAATAATTCCCTTAAAGAAATACAGGATAACATGCATCAACAGGTAAAAGCCCTTAAAGAAGAAACACAAAAATCCTTTAAAGAAATACAGGAGAACATGGGTCAACAGGCAGAAGCCCTTAAAGAGGAAACACAAAAATCCCTTAAAGAATTACAGGAAAACACAAACAATCAAGTGAAGGAACTGAACAAAACCATCCAGGATCTAAAAGTGGAAGTAGAAACAATGAAGAAATCACAAAGGGACAACTCTGGAGATAGAAAGCCTTGGAAAGAAATCAGGAGTCATAGATACAAGCATCAACAACAGAATACAAGAGATAGAAGAAAGAATCTCAGGTGCTGAAGATACCATAGAAAACATTGACTCAACAGTCAAAGAAAATGAAAAATGCAAAAAGATTATAACCCAAAACATCCAGAAAATCTAGGACACAATGAGAAGACCAAACCTAAGGATGATAGGTATAGAAGAGAGCAAAGATTTACAACTTAAAGGGCAAGTAAATATCTTCCACAAAATTATAGAAAAAAATGTCCCTAACCTAAAGAAAGAGATGCCCATGAACATACAAGAAGCCTACAGAACTCCAAACAAACTGGACCAGAACAGAAAGTCCTCCCAGAACATAATAATCAAAACACCAAATGCACTAAACAAAGAAAGAATATTAAAATCAGTAAGGAAAAATGGTCAAGTAACTTATAAAGGCAGGCCTATCAGAATTACACCAGACTTCTCACCAGAGACCATGAAAGCTAGTAGAGCCTGGGCAGATCTCATACAGACCCTAAGAGAACACAAATGCCAGCCCAGACTGCTATACCCAGCAAAACTCTCAATTATCATAGATGGAGAAACCAAGATATTCCATGGTAAAACCAAATTTACACAATATCTTCCCACAGATCCAGCCCTACAAAGGATAATAGATGGAAAACGTCAACACAAGGAGGGAAACTACACCCTAGAAAAAGCAAGAAAGTAATCTTCTTCCAACAAACCCAAAAGAAGATAACCACACAAACATAAAAATAACATCAAAAATAACAGGAAGCAACAATCACTATTCCTTAATATCTCTTAACATCAATGGACTCAATTCCCCAATAAAAAGACATAAACTAACAGAAATATTTTCCATGTAAATCTTCAATTTTATCAGAAAATGTTTATAATTCCTTTCAATTAACTTAGTAGTTTTTTATGTCTACCATTTTATTTGCATTATTTTTCATGATAATCTTCAATTTAAACATTTTTCTATGTATTTCTTCTGTTTTATCAGAAATGTTTTCCATGTAAATCTCTGATTTTATCACAAAATGATTTTAATCCCACCTTCAATTAATTTAGAAAGGTTTTTTTATGTCTACCATTTTATCTGTATAATTGTCCATGAAAGTGTCAATTTTAATGTGTTTTTCTATATATTTCTTGAATTTTGCTAGAAATATTTTCCATATAATTCTTCAGTTTTACCTGAAAATGTTTATAATCCTACTTTCAATCAACTTAGAATTATTTTTATGCCTACCATTTTATCTGTATAATTTTCCATGATAATCTTCAATTTTAACATGTTTTTCTATATATTTCTTCAATTTTATCAGAAATATTTTCCATGTAAATCGTCAACCTTATCAGAAATGTTTATAATTCCACTTTCAATCAACTTAGGAATACTTTTATGCCTACCATTATTACATCTATATAAAATTTTCCATGATAATCTTCAATTTAAAAAAAAAGAAAATAAACTGAGACATCACCTTTCTTTTTCTATAAAACCTACTTCTTCTTATAGGATAGTGCTGTTTAGCCCAGACTAGCCTAGAACTCATAATCTCTCTGCATTGGGCACTGAAAAATGCTGATATCACAAGGTACATTACCATACTTGGCTCAAACCTAGAAATTGTTATTACTTTTTTTTAAAATGAAAAAGGATCTTTGTGGTCCTGTCTGGCCTTGAATTTGTGATGATCTACCTGTTTCTGTCTTCTGAGTGCTAGAAATAGAGGTACCTGCTATCATACCTAGCTTAAAGTCTAAGGATTTTATGTAACACATTTCATTTTCATACTTCTTTAACATGAAGTTTTCCCTTTTCTCAATTATGTCTAGATTTTCTTTAAAGAACCAAATACTTGGTAACATGCAGAAGCTGCAATTAAACACTACATATCACCTTTTATGGACTTGATTATATAAAAAAAGAAAATCTCGAGAAGATTCTTTCTTGTCAATGTGTCTTTGATTTAGAGAGCTGAGAAAAAAATACATGATTTAGTTTACTTCAAAAAATCTGACTTAAGTTACTAAGATCAGTATGAATGTCAAATAACCCAGACAAGATACTCATGCTTCCCAGGACCCAGTCAGGAGTCCCATGAGGTATAAAGTAATTCCTATTTTATCTTCTTAATTAACATCTTTTGAGAGCTATAAACTGTGTATCAACTGACCCAGTGAGAACATACAGTTGAGTGATTTGTTATATGGTCAGAATTGAGAAAGAACATATTCATCTTCCCTCAAAATGGCTCCAAATACAATTATTAAACTGTATCTCTTCAGTTTTCCTAAACTTTTTAAAACTTAGGCACACACTGACTCATATTCTATCTCTTTCAGTTTGTCTATTCTGGCTATTTTATGCACACTTACCTTATAATGTATATAATCTTTAGTGACTAGCTTCTTATTTCCATGTTTAATTCATGACATGACCTACACCAGGAATCCATCTTTTAAAAAGATTTTATTTAATTTTTAATTATGTGTGGAAGTGTGTATATGTGCCAGAGTATGTGCATATGAATGAAATACCCACAGAGGCCAGCAGATGGCAGTGGATTCATTGGAGGTGGAGTCACTGGTAAATGTAATGGCTTAATGTGGATGCTGAGAACTGAATTTCAGAAACACCATGTGCTCTTTACTGCTCAACCATCTTACTAGCTCTAAGACCATTTATTTATTTATTTTTTGATTGCTAAACATTTATTTACCACCACAATTTATTTAGCCATGTATCCATATACGGACATTTGAAATGCTTTAAACTTTGAGATTTCATGATAATGTTGTTCTGAACATCAATAAATAAATACTGTGGGAACATGAGTTTTTTTAGGTATAAACTTACAAGTGGACATGCTTATAGCTTTATGTATAATCTCTGAAAAAAAAAAAACTTCCAGTAAACATCTGACTGACTTTCTGATGGCGGCCAATGATCCTGCCACAAGAATAGCTCACTATGTAGCTATTATGCATCTGAATCTCTTATCAGTAGAGGAGACTTCTGGAAATATATGGACAGAAGAAATGAAAAAAGACATAGGCATACTCCAACTGTCTCGGTTCTAATATCCCTGGCAGGCCAGACAAACTATGCATCCATATTTTGTACTCTAGAGAACTCTAAGCTGGAAAGGCAACTGTTTCAATGGGAGTCCAGAAGAATACAATTTCCAAAAAACAGCAGCAGATGCCTTCTCTCTTCAGAACACCTGCAGGGAGCATCAGATCTGAAAAGCTGTGCATTGAAAAGTAACACCCGCTGCCAGTGGTGGCACACGCCTTTAATCCTAGCACTTGGGAGGCAGGGGCAGGCGGATTTCTGAGTTCGAGGCCAGCCTGGTCTACAGAGTGAGTTCCAGGACAGCCAGGGCTACAAAGAGAAACCCTGTCTCGGAAAAAAAAAAAAAAAGAAAGAAAAGAAAAGTAACACCCACTGTGTTGACCCTTATTGTGAACACCTACCTACCTCATCCTATAGCTTAGTAAAAGGACTATGTTGAAATGTTAAAATTAGTGAATTTCTCTAAACAATTAGGCAAAATGTAACTTGAATCAGCAAGCAATCCAGGCAAAAGTTATGCAAATAGGACATAGATAAAGAAAACATAGGAGCGGCAAGAAGGAAGCTGTGCCCTCCAAACAACCAGAAAGCTCTTTTATCCATGTGATTTAGAATGGCTGGTGGATGTTAAGTCAAGAGAACCTACTACTCAAGTTTAAGTTGTTGTCTATATGATGTTATTGCACCCACCACCCATTGCTGCAAAGCTGCTGTAAAGGAAGGGATGGCAGAAATCAAAAGTTGTCTTTAGAAAATATTCTGGGGAATTGACAAAGTCATTGAAACACAAGGTTCCATGCGTGTGGTTTTTTTTCCCGTGGAAGAATCTTACATAGGTTTTAAAATAGGGCGAGGACAACCAGTTCATCCACACTATTTACACTGGAGTCCACATGAATGCTTCCCTCCTGTCCAAGAGAGAAATGCCTCCTCCTCATGACCATAAACAGCCACAGGAATGCTATCTCCTCATCTTTAACTGTCTTACCATTGTCTACTGTGTTTAGCTCTTACTTGGGTCTTAGTCCAGAGTTCTATGTTCTCTTCATGGATAATTATGGTTACATTCCATTTCTTAAACAGTTATGTCTATAACTGCCCCATGTTTATGAAAAACAGTGGTCATATACTGATGATTTGTGGGAGTAAAAAGCAGTCTATTCATAGCAGAGTTAGGTTTCAAAGGGACATACAGGGCTTTCCATTTCTTGGCATTTGTTTCCCTTAATGTGCTATCCGATATGTAGTATATGTAATTACATTCTCTTCTTATCAAGGCTGGATGTTAAATGATAAGAAACGGTTACTTCCACAGACCATAGAGCAGGGTAATGAATCTAACTATAGAAAGAGCAACAAAGACAAATGGAGGTAGATGCATACACAAGCTAAACTAAAATATAGAGGCACAAAAGGATCAGGGCTGACAACACCTAAAAACATCCCCCAAAAGGGTAGCAACTGAAGCAAGTTAGGCAGAATTTGTGGGCAACTGGAAAGGACATGTGCAGAAGGTAGGTGTGTGAACTACAAGCATCGGAAAGGACATGTGCAGAAGGTAGGTGTGTGAACTACAAGCATCGGAAAGGACATGTGCAGAAGGTAGGTGTGTGAACTACAAGCATCGGAAAGGACATGTGCAGAAGGTAGGTGTGTGAACTACAAGCATCGGAAAGGACATGTGCAGAAGGTAGGTGTGTGAACTACAAGCATCGGAAAGGACATGTGCAGAAGGTAGGTGTGTGAACTATAAGCATCGGAAAGGACATGTGCAGAAGGTAGGTGTGTGAACTACAAGCGTCAAAACACACAAACAACTGGAGCCGAAGCTTGGAGCCCAAGGAAGCTCGATCTTGGGATATCAGCACGAGACGTGGGAAGGGCAGACACTGGTGGGACCGTGGAGTTCTCTCCATGGCAGAAGTCTTACTAGTCTGTGAATGATGGAGATCCAACAAGGGCTGATAAAGACATGAGTGACCAAGAAAGTCTGGTGCATTAGAAAGATGTCTTGGAAAGAGAAATCTGTGAGTTACAACAGATATAAACTATAGCTTAGCTCTCTCTATGAAACCAAAAATCATCACCGTCAATACTGAATAGAAAGTGTCTGCTTTATTGCAAGGACCTGGCTACCTGAATCCAATGTTGAATTTGCCTTGCAAAAGAGGACTCCGGATAGCTCAATATACAACTCAATACAATATTCAGGAGAAACAGCTTCACAACTCAGAGCTGGAATAATTGACCGTTTTGCATCTCAGACACCCCTGGATCTCTACTGCCAAGGGTAATCTCTGTTCTCTGTCTTATATGGAATGTGTCCATTGGCTTTATGTCAACTCCTAGTGAAATTTGGAGATCCTGATTGGAGGGTGAATCGAAAAGCAATTCTGTTGGTTTCAGAGCAAACGTTTTCTGTTTCTCCTTCCTCCCCGAGGCTTCTGAGCAGAGCTCTGGTTTCAGGTAGAAGGTAGGCTATAACTTCAACACCTCATCTCCGGAAAAGGAACCCCTAGAGTCTTACTGGGAATACTCTCAGTTGGCTCGATGAGGTAGATAACAGAGTCCAGACAAAGCAATAAGTGAAGAAGATGCATTTGTATAGAGTAGCTGTGTCCACACAGGCTAACTTATTTAGCAGGAAAAGCATGTGAGTGGGTATGTGTGTGCATGTGTATGCTCCTGTATGAAGAGACCAGAGCTTGTCTTCAGGTATCTTGCTCAATCTCCTCCATCTTAATTTTCCTAGGCAGGGTCTCTTATTGAACTAGAAGCTCATTGATCCGTATAGCCTGGCTGGTCAGTAAGCTACTGGCTAGGGATCCTGCTGCCTCTGTCTTCCCAGCTCTGTATTTATAGGCACAAATGCTGCACGTGGCTTTTTATTTACATGGATGCTGGAAATCTGATTTGGGTTCCCATGCTTATGTGGCAAGAACTTAAACCATCCCCCCAACTCAATCCAAAATCTTTAAAAAAAAAAAAACCAAAAAACAAAAACAAAAAACAGTAAATTAGATTTGAATTGTTGAGCAAATTGGGGGTAAGGGATGGCTTTAAAAACTAACAGTAATCTGCTCAGTCTTGCATTCCATGGGCATCTCTTTGTACTGCAGTCAGGAGGAACCTGAAAAGGTCAGAGTTTCTATTCCTGCACAAACATCCTCACCAAGAAGCAAGTTGGGGAGGAAAGGGTTTATTCAGCTTACACCTTCCACACTGCTGTTCATCACTAAAGGAAGTCAGGACTGGAACTCAAGCAGGTCAGGAAGCTGGAGCTGATGCAGAGGCCATGGAGGGATGTTTCTTACTGACTTGCTTCCCCTGGCTTGATCAGCCTGCTTTCTTATAGAACCCAAGACTACAGCCCAGGGATGGCACCACCCACAAGGGGCCCTCCTCACTTGATCACTAATTGAGAAAATGCCCCACAGCTGGATCTCATGGAGGCATTTCTTCAACCGAAGCTCCTTTCTCTGTGAAAACTCCAGCCTGTGTCAAGTTGACACACAAAACCAGCCAGTACGGATGTGGATGCCTCACGTTCTTTTTTATCTTCAGACTAAATAGCACCCGTGAACAACCTCTCCTGAAGGTTTTCTCAACACAAGAGAGGAAATAGAGATGATATGAGAGTCAGAGTGGCTTACCCAAGATGTTTGTGCCAGAACAAGAATTCCCCCTACATGTCCTATTCTTTGTCCAAAACTCGGGTACAGTCCTTTGCGTGCCAAGTACATCGCCTCCCCCAAGTACCTCAGCAGAGAAACCAAAACCAACAGAGCTGTGGAGTTCAGACTCTGGGATGATCTCAACCACCTGTGATAACACCTCCGTAATAAGCAAGCGATGGGACTGAGTGTGAACAACGCCAGTGTAACAAACCCTGTCGCGGGTCTTTCGGGCCCGACCTGAGGCTGGGAATGAGGACACAGTGAGTTATTACTGTCTGAAGCCTCTACAGTCCAGAGAGCAAGGCACCCGAAAATAACAGGTAGTGCGTGCTCTAGTCTGGGCTGTGCAAAGTTCTGAGATTTCAGAGGCTGGAACGTTGAAACGCGAAGGGGATCATTCAGGATTCAGAACTGTGGCCAAGAGCTTTTCAGAAGAGGAAAAAAAGGACAACCAAGACATGCTGGGAAACTGTGGTGACACAGGAGGGAGGGGCCAGTTTTCTGGGGCCAAGTGGGCATAGCCTAGTTTCACCAGCTCTACTGAGCCAGATTTTTTTTTTTAAGGATAGACCTAAGGTTTCCAAACCCGAGTTTGTATAGTTAGAACCCAGCGATCTAGTTAGAGTTGACTTATTTTGTTTCCTGACACCCCCCCCCCCCAAAAAAAGCTAAACGGCAAAATTCCCACTCAGAGGGCGCCCTCTCTTGGTAAAAGATCACACATACATAGCCTTCTCTCTCTTTTTTTTTCTTTTGCCTCTTTTTTCTAAGTTTTTTTATTTACATTCCAAATGATTTCCCCTTTCCCGTTTCCTCCCTCCCCGAAAGTCCCATAAGCCCTCTTCCCTCCCTCTTTTCCCCATTTAACCCCCTCTCGCTTCTCTGTCCTGGCATTCCCCTACATCCAGTATTTCCAGGACCAGGGGTCTCTCCTTCCTTCTTCTTGGAAATCTATTGATATGCGAATTGTGTCTAGGGTATTCCGAGATTCTGGGTTAATATCCCCTTATCAGTGACTGCATACCATGTGTGTTCTTTTGTGATTGGGTTACCTCACTAAGGATGATATTTTCCAGTTCTGACCATTTCCCTAGGAATTTCGTGAATTCATTGTTTTTAATTGCAGAGTAGTATTCCATTGTGTAAATATACCACATCTTCTGAATCCATTCCTCCATTGAGGGACATCTGGGTTCTTTCCAGCTTCTGGCTATTATAAATAAGGCTGCTATGAACATAGTGGAGCATGTGTCCTTATTGCATGCAGGGGAAGCCTCTGGGTATATGCCCAGGAGTGGTATAGCCAGATCCTCCGGGAGTGTCATGCCCAGTTTTCTGAGGAACCACCAGACTGTTTTCCAGAGTGGTTGTAACATCCTTAGTCATTAGGGAAATGCAAATCAAAACAACCCTGAGATTCCATCTCACATCAGTCAGAATGGCTAAGATCAAAAACACAGGAGACAGCAGTTGTTGGCGAGGATGTGGAGAAAGAGGAACACTCCTCCACTGCTGGTGGGATCTCTCTTAAAAAAAAAGTTTTTTCCTCTTGTACACACATACACACACACACATACACACACACACACACACACACACACACACACACACACACAGACAGACACCCCTCAGGATTAAAACCTACAGTTTTATCCTCGAATTATCTTAAAACGATAGCTGCTCTCCAGAGAGATTCCTTCAATGGGCCGGGCAGTAGGAGATGAGGGAGAAAAATTACCTGGACTAAAGAACAAGATCTCACAGGCTTTTGACCTTTGAGCCTTTGTTTATGCGATTAGTGTGAGATGCACTAAAAAACCTAAGTCCCTGCTTCCCCAACGGTCCTGGGTTTCTAAAATTTATGACTTGCCGTATCTTGGCTGACTATAAAGTGCTTGGTTACTCAGGCCATGTTTTCAGGAGTTGATGACTCTGACTCTAGCAGAGAATCTGCCCCAGGAGAAAAATATTGTTTCTGGCTGTAGCCGCTATAGTCTCCGATTTTCCACAGCGGCCAGAGATAATTGACCCAAATGATTTCCCCTTTTCCTCCTTCTCACGATTTTCTCACAGTAAAAGGCCTGTTTGGAGATGGTAAATAACTGCCTGGACCCAGAAGAACTGTAGCCCGCTGCGGAGGTTGCAGCCTTACGCCCACTCAAACCCGCAAAGCTTCTCAAGAACAGATACGAAGGATGCTTTTTGGATACAGCAAGGAATTTTGAGGACATCTTACTGAAGGGCTTTCATACTTTTTCCAGCTTGCAGTGAAATGGGTTAAATCTATTCAGAACAGACCAGTTGATAAGAGCCCAGAAGTAAGCCTGCGGTGTGGTGTGGTGATTTCTTGGGATTTGGAAATTCCCATACAGATTATTCCAGCAAGTGCATAACTCTAGGGAAGAACAGTAGCTGAACGTGGAGGGCACAGAGAGATTAGACCCGGTTGCAATCGGCTGGAGGTCATATCAGGAAAAGACAACTTATTGTTTCGGTTGCTACACAAAACTTCATTGCTGACATAAAGAATCGGGAAGCTACAAACGTGCATTTCCATCCAGAACCTGTTATTGTCGGTTTCCTGCTCCCAAAGGGAAGGAAAATCGGACCACAAACCTAAGGTTTACCCGGCTTGTGGTCTCCTGATGCCCTCTACTGGTCAGGATGACACACTGCGGCTGCTTTCGTGGAGAATCGTACCCTCTGTGTGGAGGCAGCCTAGGAGTCAATAAATAAGTGTTTAATGATAGTAAGAGAAAAGGAAAGACCCAGGATGAGAAAGAGGGAAAGAGACAGGACCCAGGGACACGGGTCCATAGGACAACACAAGTCTGAGTCCACAGAGCTTAATATAGTGCAGATAGAAGGCCAAGAAATGTATAATAGAATTCAGTATTTGGGGATAATAAATGTATAATAGAATTCAGTATTTGGGGATAATAAAGTAGAAGATGCATGAATAAGGGGGAGGGGGAGAGGGAGAGAGGAAAAGAAAGCAGGGGGAGGGAAGAAGGGAGAATGAAAGGGAAGAAGGATGGCAGGGAGGGAGGGAAGGAGGGAGGTAGGGAGGGAGGAAGGGAGGGAGGGAGGGAGGGAGGGAGAAAAACAGGAGCACTGAACTAAGTGGCCCAAACTGTATTTCTCTCCCATCTGTTATCTGAGTAGAAAGATATGAGTGTGTCTGTCATCTGAAAGATTTTAATAGCATACAAATTCTCCAGATATGTTTTGAAGAGTTCATGTTTGAGTCACCAGGAAAACTAGCTACACCTACTGTATCTTGACTTCTATGGAATCACCAATTCTACATTGTTTTCAAAGATAAAGCATTGGTTGTGGCATGGGTCATTTAAAATGCTCGAGGTACCTAGATGATGAAGGAATTTGTAGCCTTCAGGCAGGAGCAAGGACTCCCAATGTCCTTGTGTTAGAAGTACTGATCCAGTTTGTATCATTTGACTGAAAGTACATCTGTGGCACTGACCATGGGTCACGACAGAACCAACAATTGTCACAGTCCCCTAAACATGCAAAATGGAGGCTTCAGACTGATGACTGGGAATTATTTGAAGCTCATATTGCACAGCCAATACTTGATTCTCTACCAGGTGACTGGACTTGCTCTGACTGATTTCTGGATCTCTTAACTGTTGTTACAATGTCCTAGTAAGTGAAATTGCAATAGCAACCAGATTCATTCAATCATTTTTTTTTCCATTTACATAGCAGCACCAAGAAAACACTCTTCTTCCACATGGGAACCAGGGTTTCCAGAGCTTGTCTGCCTAATGGCTCCAGTCTCCTATAGAGTCCATCCTGGGTCAGAGGAACAGATAGGCCACAAAATGGCATCATCTATAACAGCCTTTGGCTACATCCAGGGCCACACCCAGCTCCAGAGGATGCTGAGAACTGTGATGTAGCTGTGTGCCTAAGAAAATACATCCTGGCAACCAATTAAAGTCTTGTCCATGACTACCAAAGTTTCTAGTCACACACTATTCCTCATTAGCCAAGGTCCTTTATTCATATATAATCCTTATTATCTTAATGTCTGTCACACTGCTTCACATCCATAGCCCTAACGTTTATGAATCATTCTGCTTCAAACAAGCCGCCAACACGCCACAGCTACATCCCCTTGCACTCATACAGTGGATGATAACAGAACTTAGGGTAACAAAGATGATGTGAACTAACATAGATAACGCAGTCAACAAGATGCCAACTGATAGCGTGACCTTGGACTAACTCGCTGTTTTCCTTTGCCAAGTCGAAGGAGTTGTTTAAGTCTCAGTTCTGCATCGTGCTTAAAGCATCACTGGCAGTAACTCTTTCATCCTCTCCTCAGATGACTAAGTCTGTTGTGATGGGGTAACACGAGCAGAGCAGAAGACTGCCTGGCTCGGGGGTAGCATGGTGGTACAGTGCTTGTCTAGCATTCTTGAGGCCCCAGGTTCCACCTTCAGCATTCCAAAGAGCAGGAGGAGGGGAGGGAAGCAAGGCAGGAAGGAGGTTGGGGAAGGGAAAGAAAGAATATGCACATATAAATTAAGTCATCAAAAGAACAATTTTAATATTAAAAAAAAGCAGGCTGGGTGTAGAAGCTCACACCCATAATCCAAACACAGTCTGATTGCTACAGGTTCAAGGGCAAGATGAGGCTACCTAGTGAGAGTAACTTTGGACTGCAAAGAAAGATTTTTGTCTCAAATTAAAAACCGTAACAAAATGAAAGGAGGAAGGAAGAGAAGGAAGAAGGAAAGGGAGGCAAAAAAAAGGAAAGCAAATGATTATTCCTAAATTAGTCATGCGTGCAACAGAATTTTCGGAGGAGAAATAACATAACTTTCTATGTAGAAGATAGAATTTGGAGCATAAGGGTGAGAACAGGCATAGAAAACACTACCCAAGCATTAGTCACAATGAAAAGTCAAACCAAGTAACTGGGAGAAAGCCAAGGAAAAGTCCAGAGACTTTGATGATGCAACCCTAGAGAGGCACTGGCCAATGACCATGCTAAGAGAGCTCTTTAGCCAATGACCATGTGCCAAGGGACAGGCTCCCATTCAAACCTTGGCTCTGCCATGTAAAATCTCATGACCTCAGCAACGTTTCCAGCCTTCGTGCCTCAGTTTTCTCATTAGGAAATGAATGACAATGTTTCATAGAGTAGAGAGGGTCAGACTACCCAATGCATGCAAAGCAGTTAGAGGACCTGGTGTATAGCAAGCCTTCCGCTATCATATTATTCAAAGACAACACAAGGTATCCTGTTTCTTAGGCTAGTTCTCACTGTAACCACCCCCAGATGTTAGCATAGCTGTTGCTGTGATGGAAGAACCATTCAGGCCATAACACTGAGGATACAGACAGCATCATCTGCCGCAAAAACAAAAACCTAATCCATCAAAGTTCTGGAAAAGTCTCTAAATGTACTAATTGTGGGGTCTTTTTTTGACTTCTGTAGTTCTGCTTATGGCTAAGTGTTCTTGATAACTGAACATGGGTTTTATACTTAAAAGCTCACCCTGAGTAAGACTTGGTGCTACCCTGGGATCCTGAACACCCAGTGTAATCCCTAATCAGCTAATAAAGATTTTAATAAATAATAAAGGTTTTAATAAAAAAGACTTTTAATAAAAAATAAAGGCTTAACCCCACATTGGAGCAGTCTTCCCTGGTGATTACCTCATAACACTCTCGACGTCAGGATTGAAGTTCTTCTGTCTTTACACTACAGCTCTGAGCAGTAGGCTCTTTCTCTCTCTCTCTCTCTCTCTCTCTCTCTCTCTAATAATAAAGCACCCAAAACCACAGGCCCTGAGGAAAGTTAATGACCTTCTGTCCCCTCACCTCCCATCTTCTAGATCCAGACACTTTGGAAGCTGTACTGGCTGGTTTTGTGTGTCAATTTGACACAGGTTGGAGTTATCACAGAGAAAGGAGCTTCAGTTGGGGAAATGCCTCCATGAGTCCAGCTGTGGGGCATTTTCTCAATATGTGATCAAGGAGGGAGGGCCCATTGTAGGTGGTGACACCCATGGGCTGGTAGTCTTAGGTTCTATAAGAAAGCAAGCTGAGCAAGGCAGGGAAAACAAGCCAGTAAGTAACATCCCTCCATGGCCTCTACATCAGCTCCTGCTTGAGTCCCAGTTCTGACTTCTTTTGGTGATGAACAGCAATGTGGAAGTGTAAGCTGAATAAACCCTTTCCTTCCCAACTTGCTTCTAGGTCATGATGTTCGTGCAGGAATAGAAACCCTGACTAAGACAGAAGCACAGCTCAAAACAGCAACTGAAAACGAGTGCACAGTCTCCTAGGACCAGCATTAGAAAGCAGAGGGCAGAACACCTTCATTAAAAACAATGTGTTTCTCATGTTCTGAAAGAGCTGGAAATCCAAGACAAGAAGCCTGCTGGTTTGGTCTCTTCTGAGGCTCTTCTCCTTCACTTAGCAATGGCTACTTACTCTTCATGTGTCATCATGTGTCCTTTAATACTGTATTTACATCCCTGTTGTCTCCCGTGTGTCTTCCTTTCCTCGTACTATAATGACAGTAGATTAGAGTCAGGCCTACTCTGTGTGCAAACTGAAAATCAGTCACCTCTTTATACAGACAAACTCCAAACACAGTCACATTCTGAGCTGCTATTGTTTGGGCTTGAAACCTCCTGGCAGTTGCACACGAGCGGGTTTTCCGTGAACGGAGAGCTGGGAGAGTGAAAAAACAGGGTGTCGAGAGAAAGAAAACACAAAGAGACATTAATGCATGGCTGTACAAAATCTCTCTTTACTTGGGGATAAAGAGCAGCAATGTATGCTTTGTGGGTGTGAGCCTCCCTCCCAGGGTTGCAGAGTCTTCTCAGCGCTTCTTAGCGGGGGGGGGGGGGGGGGGGGCCTTCAGCTCCACTCTTCCTCGGAGGTTGTTGATCCCACAGGGTCTGTTGCTCTGCAGGAGGCTAAGGTGTGACAAAAGGCTTGCTCCCAGAGCTCTGCCAGCTCTGCCAGGTGGGGGAAGTGTAGCTCACTGGGATCTGGAGATCCTCCACTCAGAATGCGGAGTGGGGGAAAAAATGCAGGCAGCTGAATGATAGCTGTCAGGTGATAAGGGACTTCAATATGACTCTCTACAAGGGCTTCAACATATACTTAAAAAAAGACTATTTTATGACATAAATTTGAAAGATATGACTATCCCATAACATTAATCCAGACCTGTTTTCTTCGTTACAATATTTTTTCTAATTTTTTTTTTCTTATCAAGAATACTTCAAGCCGGGCGGTGGTGGCGCACGCCTTTAATCCCAGCACTTGGGAGGCAGAGGCAGGAGGATTTCTGAGTTCGAGGCCAGCCTGGTCTACAAAGTGAGTTCCAGGACAGTCAGGGCTACACAGAGAAACCCTGTCTCGAAAAACCAAAAAAAAAAAAAAAAAAAAAAAAGAATACTTCATTTGATCTGAGGATGTACCTCAACTGGTAGAAAGTTTGCCTAGTATACATGAAGCTCTGGGTTCAATTCCCAGCAGTGCATAAACCTAGTGATTGGAAGTTGGAAGTTGGGTGCAAGAGGATCAGAGTTGAAGGTCACTCACTGGCACAGAGCAAGTTTAAGGTCTTTAAAAAAAAACCAGTAAAAAAAAAAAACAGTCACTCTCCCCTCATAAAACAAGAATACCTAGTAATTAATGAGGCACACCTTTGGGCATGTCCCTGATGGCCTTCTCAGAGAGGATAAAGTGAGGTGACAGAAGATGGTCCTCAAGTGAGAGCAGTGCCATCTCAGCAGCTGACATCGCACACTGATAAACAGAGGAAGCAGAAAGATGACTCCCTTGTCTGCTTCCTCATCCACTGATATGTGAGCACGCTGCCTCATCCCACCACCATAGAGCCACTGTCTACCAAGCCTTCTCTACTGTGACGAACTTTGACCCTCAACCTGTGAGCCAAAAGCACTTTTCACCCCTTAAATTGCCTTTATCAGATATATGGCCACAGAAAAGTAAAATATCACCTTATCTCATGACGGGCTGAGACTTTAAGAAAAACAAGATGGGTTTTTGTAAATGGTAGATTTATCCTGTCCTCCAATATGCATTCAAGGTTTATAGTCATACAAAATGCTCTGTTCTGGTCATGTGCGAGGAGAGCTCCCTGCACCATGCAACTTACTCTTAGCAATTAAAAAGTCCTATAGCAGACAAATACTAACAGCACGTGGAGTATCGCAGAGAAAGGTCTATGGTAGTAACCAAGAAAGGGAATAGAGGGAACAAAAGTCCTTACTTATGAAAGTCTTGGAAAACCTCTATAATAGTCTTCTTTGACCAATGGCCCAAAGGAAGCCAGGGAATAGGCTATACAGAGAGGCAGTCACAGAAAGAACAGCAATTACTAAGACCATAAGGTGAGAGGAGCCACGAGAATGCAAGGAACACCAGGATGCTGAGATAGACCGAGAGAGGGGTCAGCACGTGGGGATGACAGGAGAGAAACAGCCAGACCTACTTGTTCAGGGCTTTAGTGCACTGTGGGAGAATGTTGACTTTGGCTGAGGTGATGTGAGAAGCCACTTTAAGGTTTTGAGCAAAAGAACAATATGGTCGGGCTTTTCAAGGTTACTGTGGAGGGTGGGGAGGGTGCAGTGTGAGAGTTGAGCAGATTGTCTACTTGCAGTAGTTATTCAGGAGGTACCAGAGTCCTGGCACAACCCTGAAGCAGGAAGATGGTAGGAGAGGTTTGGAGTGGTAGGGTATTTTGAGTGCGGAGCCATTGGGATTCTGTCTCTCCATATGGCATTTGTGCCTGCCTCTGGGTTGCCGTCGGCATCCTGGCAATTAGCACTGTCAAAGTCTCAGTTACATCTGAGCATTCTCTATATCTCAGAGCCAAGCATGCATCTCAAATCCGGGCATGTCTTCCCAAGTCCAATCCACAGATCCAAATAAATGAACATTGGCATTACATAAACCCTACGTGGGGAACGAGATGAAGATAAAGAAGGCATCTCTAACCATCCATACCCTAATCACAGGTTATAAAAAGTCCAAAGGCAAAAGGAAGACAGAATGCCTCCAGATGGTCTGAGACTCAGATAAGGAAATACAGAGCATCGTTATGGGTGTGAAGGATTCCTATCCAGAGAGGAGAGAGAGAGAGCAGAAGTAAAGAACAGACCCGTGGAGGGATAATAACCTGCTGTCCCTAAAACTGGGTGTTTTCACGGTTCAATTGTTCATTGATTTGGTTTTTGGAAAGGCTTCTTGTCAGTACTTTCCAAAGCAATATACAAAATCAGGCTCTTTTGGATTCAAGGGTAGGAGAAATTGGTTTCATTTCCAGGTTTCTTATTTCAGATGGCGCCTACAGCCCAGCTCTTTGCATCTTTGATTTTGGTTTATGCATTCTGAGACCTTTAAATCAAGTTTAACTTTTCTTGGAATGTAGCCAAGAGTAATAGTATCTGCCACCAAGGATGACTACTAGAGTTTGAGTCACATGTGCTAGGAGGAGAGAACCCACTCCAAATGTTGTCCCATGACTTCCACACAGGTCCTGCGTCATGTGTGCCTCTACACACATTCTCCAAACAGATAAGTAAAATGCTTACATGATAAACATTATTATTACTATTAACATTAACATGAGCATTAGCCTTTTTATGGAAAACTGGCCATCCTGTGGACATTGGTTCCATCCAAATCATAGAAAATGGAAGCTCACATTTCTGCTTTTCTTTATATAGTAGGCTGAAAGTCTCCTTCCCAGAAGATAGTCACATTCTAATTCCTGGAACCCATGCATGTTACCCATGCATGTTACTCATGCAGACATCGTTAAACCCAGGTTCTTGAAATGGGGAGATCTCACTGGACCATCTGGGTGAGCTAAAACTGCCAACACATGCAGACTTTACACACAGAAAACAAGACAATGAGAAAATGGAGTCTATATTTGAAATGCTGGCCTTAAAGTGATAAATCACAGACCACGTGAACAGGCGAGCCAGACATGATAGAGGGTAAGCCTGCAATCCCAACACACAGGATGTGGAGTTCAAGACTATGCTTCAGCTACTTCAGGAGTCTGAGGCCAACCTAAGCTACATAAGGCCCCGTTAAAAATAATGATAATAATAATAATAATAATAATAATAATAATAATAATAATAATAATAATAAATCTAAGGGAGGGACAGCGGGAAGGGTAGGGAGGCAGGGAGGGAAACCGAAAGGACCCCACCCTCTCCCAGCATGCTCGCTCAAGCCCAAACTTGCCAATACCTTGACTGGTGGCCAGTGGTATTAATTTTGAACTTCAGACATCTAGTACCATGAGAGCAAGTCTGAGTTCCAACTGCAAAGCTTGTGTTAACATGTTACAGCAGTCACGGGAAGCTGACGTATCCACATGCACCACAGGAAGCTGTCATGTCCACAGGTACCATAACCCGCTCATTCAGCAGGCAAACACATTACCCCAAACTATCGCTTTTCTACAGTTTCTATCTTCTCCATCATATTTCCTCAGATAATATGCTACTGAGGGACACATGACCACAGCTGCCTGCCAAATGCCTCTTACTGTCCTTAACCACCCTCCATCGCTGATGATGTACGTTAGCCGTCAGCTCAGTTGGTTCTCTTCATTCTTACTTCAACCCACTTGGAAATTTGAAACTTCATTGCACAAACTACTGAGGAGCTCAACTCCAAAGAGATGTCCTTTGTCCCACCTCAGCCATGCACCTTCCCCATGCTCTCAGTCTTGTCACTACCAAGAACTCCAAACTCTCTATTCCAACACTGCCTGGCTCCAGCTACCACCCTCAGATCTTCCCAGGACACTGACAGTCACTCCTTCTCCTAACTCTCTCCTGGCCACTCAAGAACCATCATTACATTAACTCCACCATTTATCACACTTCCAAGACACACACACACACACACACACACACACACACACGCACGCACGCACGCACGCACGCACGCACGCACGCACGCACGCACGCACGCACGCGCGCACACACACACACATACACACACACACACACACACACACACACACACACACACACACACACACACACCCTCCCACCTAAAGTCTTTGATCTAGTGTCAGAACTATTCCTATCCCAACATTTTTTATCCATGCTCCCCACACTCTATTCTGCTCACCTGATGAGACCTCCAATCTGCTTAACAAACAAACCATCTGCCTACTTTGAGCTAATGTATCTTGGTAAATTCTCAGAGGCACAGCAGAACTGGATGGCTGACTTCTGTTGAATGCCATTGATCACTAATTAAGAAAATGCCACCCAGCCCGATCTTCTGGAAGCATTTTCTCAGTTCAGCTTTCCTCCTCTCTGATGACTCTAGCTCATGCCAAGTTGACACAAAACTAGCCAGAACAAGATAGAAGTGTGGCCCCACTCCTGATTGGGGCCCATTCTTCCACATTTATTCTGAATCCCATCTTTATCCAAGGATGTTGCTACTAAGAGTTTCCACTTGTCCTTTTATATTGGAATGTTCCCATGGACCCACATGCATGCCTTACTGTAATTCATTTTTGAACCAAACAGAATCTCATGTTCTGAAATCCTTCACAGCTAAAACCCTCCTGGTATCTAAAATCTACACTCACTGCCTCAACTGTCTATTTTAAGTTCCTTTGTCCCATCCCTCCTCTGAAAAACTCTTCAGTTTTTATGAAGATTGTAAAATTACTGGTTCTCTAGTCTCATTACCCAGCCACTTAGCATTGTTTAAATTTTTAAATTACATTTATCTTGTGTTGGGGCACATGCCATAAAGGTCATAGGTCAGCTCGTGCCTGTTGGTTCTCTCCTTCTACCCTGAGAGCCCTAGAAATTAAACTCAGATTGTGCCTGGTGACAAACACTTTTACACACTGCCATCTCACCAACCTATCATTTAGTGAAGTGTCACCTAGTGGTGCCATACCATTATTAATTAGAGTCTATTCTCCCTTAGTTTTCATGGTGCTGTGCTCTGGGATTCCTCTTACCTCACTTGTCTCCCCTCTTGCTCGTCGTTTACTGATTCTTCTTTTCTTTGGCCTCCAAATGAAGCTTCTCTTAGCCTCTTTCAAGGTTTCTCGCCCAGTTCTGCGATGGTGCAGGGTGCTGCGTATTGATGACTTTGAAGTCTGTGTTTGCGGCTCTGAGCTTTCCCCTGGGATCCATGCTCAATATCTAGATATCTCAAACACAACTCATCCTAAGAAGATCTCTTGATACATCTGATCCCTTTTCTACTCCCACTCCCAACTTGTCTATGTGCCACTCTATGAGGATGTCTGATCTCCTAGGGTTGGAGTTGTAGATAGTTATAAACCACCATGTGGGTGCTGAGAATTCAATCCTGGTCCTCTTATGAAAGCAGATGGTACCCTTAACCACTGAGCCACTCCGCAGCCCACTCTATGAGACCCCTATAGACCAGTTATAGGGCCTCTTGATAGCATTGCACATCCTTTTCTATCCTAGCTCTCAATTTTTTTCAACCCACTCTCATCTTGGAGTCTTAAAAACTCTTGGCTATGGTCCTTCTATTGTCTGGGCATATACTCCATTGTAAGTGTCCCTGGTCTCTTCCATTGGCCCCTCTCTCGGTGACTGTACTTTGCTATTCAGAACACTGCTGCTCTGTGTCACATGCAGGGTGGGAATGGGGTGAGGGAAGGAGGGGCATCTTCATGACCCCACCAGCCTCCCATTACATGGAACAAAGTCCAGCCTTTCCTGAATTGGATATGCCCTCTTGAGTGATTCTAGGCTTTCTCTGGATATGTGATGGGTTGGGGTAGGGCACAGGTTAACATCAGAGTGTTTGTCACCTTTTGGGACCCCCTTTAAAGTCTCCTTGCCTTAAAAGTAGGAAAGATGCTTAATCCTTCAGTCTTCTTGTCTTGTATTTGAGGACTTAGTGTTTGGTCTCTTGCTGCACAGCACTTATATTTTTAAAGTTTGAAAGAAGCCCTTGCTTGCCTGTTGAGCCCAATTCTTGTTTTATGGATGTTGGTATCAATGTCTTAAAAGCACAAAGGAATTCAAGAATGATGGATTTGGCTGTTCAAGGCTGAGTATCTCCCATGAGTCACCACCTTTAGAAATCCTGGATGATAAAGAGAAAAAAGCGTGTTGCAATAATTCTTTGAGAAGGAGAGAAGAGAGGCATGGCCCTAGACTCTTAAAAAATGCTTCCCCTTGCAATGTTGTTCACCATCATCTTTATAGGCCTGAGTATTTTTTCTATGTCTTCTGAGGAATTTCACCATAAAGTTATAAAAGGCTGCATGAGTACTGCCAACTGGTAGCTATTTTAAACGGAAGGTCGCTATCTTTTATGGAAGTAAATTCCACATACACACATTTTCTTTCATCTCTCTCACTTTGTTCTGTGGCCATACCTGAGAAAAGGGAGCCCAGCTCAGTACCAGGAGGAGCAAGTCTCGAAGGAAAGCAGAGGAGAACCCTTCAAAATCTTGTAAGCCTCAGTTTTCTTTGAGTCAGATCTGGTATCACCTATAGAGTAAATATGTGGTCTGTTCATTTCCTGGGGTTGTTACTTTAAAAAAAAGAGGAACACCCCCCTTGCCACCCAAAAAAAGGTGACTTAAAGCAAAGATATTAATCCCTCAGTTGTGGAGACTGGATGTCTGAAGTCAAGAGGCATCAGAGCCGCTTCTTCCTGGAGGTTCAGAGGGAAGAGCTGTCTCCCGTCTCTTCCAGTTTGAGTACCAGCTGGCAATCCTAGATGCTCCATGAATCACGCACTCTCATCTCTGCCTCCATCTCTATGTGGCATTTCTGTCTCTGAGTGTCTCTTTGTCCTTCCACTGTGCTACTAAGGGTACCAGTGTCAGATTCAGGCAGTCTTATCTAGCAGGACCTCAACTAAGTATACCTTGTTTCCAAATGAGGCTGTATTTCTGGGGTACCTGGTAAGTGTGAATTTAGGGAGAGGATACAATTCAACCCAGTGCAGTGAGAGGACTATGAAATGATTCAGGGGTAAAATGTAGTAGTGTTTCTCCAGAAGCTGCCAGGGAGCCACATGGGCATTTACAGGGATAAAGAGCTGAAGGATGGTCATGTCTTCAGTGAGAGCCTTTTGAGAATGCAGACTAGTGACATTGCCTGGCACTGCCACTATTGCATTAGTGGCTACAACAGATGTCCTTAATCTATAGGTACAGTCCCTTTTGAAGGGGCAAGTGACCCTTGCACAGGGTTCACCTAAGACCATTGAATAATCATGTTTGCCTTATGATTCATAACTAGCAATATTACAGTTATGAAGTAGCAATGAAAATGTTATGGTTGGGGGGGGTCACCACAACATGAAGAACTGTTTGAAAGGGCTACAGCATTAGAAAGGCTGAGAATCACTGCTCTACAGAATATGGCCTTTGATCTTCCACTCAGGTTAGAAACACCAACACAAAAGCTCTAGACTAAGATTTGCAAAGTCCTTCCTTGAGAAAGGTGTGGCATGTGGTCCATCCAGCACACTCTAGGGGATGGCTCCACACTCACAAACATGTGGGCAGCACAAATTGGACTTGTGTGCTACTCTTTTGATGAGGACATGAATTTAAAAGATCTTGATGGGTGGAAGATGGGTCTGGAAGGAGCTAGGAAGAAGAGGCAGTTGAATATAATCCTAAAGGTTCACCCATGAATACAATTCTCACACAGTTCACAAAAACTTTATATGGAGAGTCAGTTTTCTTTAATGGCCTGACACGTAGTATGTCAGTCATACTCCAGAGCAGGTCCCATGCTAAAGAGTAGTTGTACAACACAAAGGGACTTGATGAGACAAGAGGAAGGGAAGGAGGGAAGGAGAGAGAGAGGGGGAGAGAAAAATACAAAATTGGTTGGGGGTGATTTGGGAGGAATTGAGGGAATCGAAGATTTGATCAAAATACACTTACGAAATTCTCAAAGAATTAATAAAATATTATTTTTAAAATATTCTATATTATATAATAGTATAACAAAGAATAACACACACACACACACACATATATATATATATATATTTTAAAACTTGACTTACAGTGGAGGATGTAGCTCAGAGGTAGAGTATTTGCTTAGTATGCACAAGGCTGTGGGTTCAAATACCAGCACATCCAAACAAGAAAAAAAATGAAAGGAAAGAAAAGAACACTTATAGTCTTCTTTCTGTCATTTACTGTTTGGCCTGAAAATATCACTTCGTTGAACCTAAATGTCTTTGTCTTACTTATGTTTCTATTGTAGTGAAGAGACCCCATGACCAAGGCAACTCTTATAAAGGACAACATTTAATTGGGACTGTCTCAAAGTTTCAGAGGTTTAGTTCATTATTGTCATGGCAGAAAGCATGGTGGCATGCGGGCAGACATGGTACTGGAGAAGGTGCTGAGAGTTCTACATTGTGATCTGAAGGCAGAAGGAAATGAACTGGCTGAGACCTCAAAGCTCACCCCCATGGTGACATACTTCCTCCAGCAAGGCCACGCCCATTCCAACAAGGCCATACCTACTCCAACTAGGTCACACTTCCTAACAGCACCATTTCCTATGAGACAAGCATTCAAACACATGAGTCTATGTGGGTCATTCCTGTTCAGACCACCACAGTCTTCAACTAAAAAGATAATGAAATCTCCCATATTTTTTGTAGGTTTATGATACTTTTTCCTCTGACATTTAAAAAAAATAACCTTAAACTCTTGGGACATTGTATCTTATAAAGGACATAAGGAACTCTGTATGTAATGCCAGGAATAAGTTCCCATCCACAATATTTAAAATACAAAAAAATTATTTTGGTATTTTAAACATCAGACTCTGGTTACCTTGAAATGCAATAGTGTTGCAACATTGTAGAGTGCATAATTCTCAAGAAATGTTCTTGGTACACAGTCAAAATGGACTTTAGTACAAATATATGTGAATACAAGTGAGAACCGATGGGGTACCTCTCTTATGGATTCTAAATGTCTCCCTCCCCAGCATAGAGTATCTATAGAGATAGTTGATCCCTATTTTAGGCAGTAGGAAGAGACGGGGGAAGAGAAAGGAGTGGGGGAGGAAGGAGAGAGGGAGGAAGAGGAGAAGGAGAAGAGAATTGGGAAATAAAATGGAGCCTCTTCTCTAAGCTTCAGTTCTCCTAAACTCAGAGAATAAATCTCACATAGTGGGACTGAGGTTTACCGGTCCCCCGAGCTCTGCAGCACTGCATATGTGCCACAGTTACACAAATCAAACTCTAAGCTCCCGAGCATCTGCCAGCATGGTAAGTGTGCAGTTAATGTTTGTGGTGAATGGAGGAACGAGTACATCCTGACTACCCTGAGGGAAACATGGTGGCTTGTTACTAGTATTTACAGTCCCTTTTTCTGCCAGCCACCATCCTATTGACCTATTGCCAAGTTGTTTTTCTTTATTAAGTAACCACTAGATGGCACAAACGGAAAAGGCTTCAGACATTAAAGGAAGATAAGCTCATAGGACAAGGTAGCCACAATATAGAGGAGGAGGAGGAGGAAGAGGAGGAGGAGGAGGAGGAGGAAGAGGAGGAGGAGGAGGAGGAGGAGGAGGAAGAGGAAGAGGAAGAGGAAGAAGAAGAAGAAGAAGAAGAAGAAGAAGAAGAAGAAGAAGAAGAAGAAGAAGAAGAAGAAAGCAGGCCTTTTACTATTGATTAGGTAAAAGAGCATCCTGGACATTACAAGAACCTACAAGGGGAAGGCTAGTCATTGAATGAAGTTTAAGCAGAGACAGAGCAATCACACAACAATAACAACAGGAACAAAACTCTATACTAATGGTACTAAAAACCTGAGGCCAAGAACAGTAATCAAAAATCATAATCCATATATTAATAGGACACCAAGAGGAAAGTCGGCACAATTGCATTGATGAACAAAGAGAGGACAGGCCAGATTTACCATCATGACTCAGGGTTATCACTAAAAGAACTTGGAACCGATGGGGCAACCCCACTTACAAGAGCAAAATAGTCACACGTACTTTGATTTCATGTGGACCATAGTACAAGGAGTGTTCATTCACACTCAGTTTTCACAATTGTTTATGCATCTGTTTAAAGGTGTCAAAGTGCCCTGTATTGTTCCGTGGAGACACCAGGGCCTGGGAGGTGCAAGTTTACTACAGAAGTTAAGAAACTAGAGTTCGGTGTGGGCAAAAAAGGTGAGGGTCTGGTGAGGGTACAGCAGTCTTTTAAAGCCTAGCTTCTGCCAGGAACACTGCCTGTGACTGGCAGACGTAAGACAATCCCACTTACTGGGGTCCTGTGTTCATCAAGAAACTTCCTGATTAGAAATGGATTTTTCTATAGATCTGCCTTCAGGAGGAAGGCAAGGCATGGTCCTTCCACAATGAGCCACAGGAGCTCAATATATTGGCACTCTATTTATAACACCTGTCTCCTAGGAGCTTGGTAAATGGGAAGTGTTGCCAGGAAAAGGATTTCCTCTTGACAAAATTAATTCTCTGAATCTATTGAGCAGTTGTTGAACTGTGTATTGAACACATACTTGGGTGTCTCTTGGCTGATATTCGAGGTCCATTCAAACAGTTCCCTCGCCTTCTGCATTCTTATTCTCTCATCCGAATACTAACCAGACCCAACCTTGCTTGGCTTCTAAGACTAGATGAGACTAGGCATGTTCAAAGCATATGGCCATAGACTTTGCTTTCATATTTTATGCCTAAGACTCCAAATACTTACATAGCAAAATTATCCATGAAGAGTCATATTAATGCACACTCCAAGACTCAAGTCTCAAAGATCTTCACTAGATTAACCTGGGTATGATACAGGCATCTGCGTTAGTAAGAAGGTCAATGGAGTCCAAGAAGGATGGCCCCAAACATTACAGCATATGAGAAGCACTCATCCCGAGTCATAGGATATTTTATTTGGAAAAGATCTCCTGAAGATTAAGAATGACCCTCTAAAGCAGTGGTTCTCATTCTTCCTAATGCTGTGACCCTTTAATATAGTTCCTCATATTGTGGTTACCCCAAATCATAAAATTAATTGCTACTTCACAACTGTAATTTTGCTACTGTTATGGATCGAAATGTAAATATCTGAGATGTGACCAATGGGGTCGTGACCCACAGGTTGAGAACTACTCCTCTAAAGCATTGCTGAATCCTTGGATTCCCGTGGAAGCTCTTCACAAATGGGTGCCGCAAGAAGCTGCTCATTAGAGCTTAGTAATGCTAAATCAAAACAAAACAAAACAAAAAACCCTGCTAACCTCAACCTCTGGATGCATCAGCCTTTAACTAGGAGCATCAAAAGACTGCCATTATCATTAGAGAAATGGCCATTGATGTCCTGTGTGGCCAAAAATACACATACACAAACCAAGGAAAGGAAATAAGTTGTGGAAAGGTCGTAATTAGCTTTTTATCATTGTACCCAAATGCCTCACAGTAGCAGCTTCAGGAAGGACTCATTTGGGCTGGTGGATTTGGAGGGTTCAGTGCATCATGGCAAGGAAGGTGTAGCAGAGCAGAGAAGTTCATGTCATGGGCCAGGAAGCAGAGAACAGTGAAATACTAACATTGAGCTCTTCTCTCCATTTCTCTGTCCAGACTACTAGCCTCTTGGGTGATACCACCCATATTCAATATAAGTCTCCCTCTGGGGTTGATCTTTTCTGGATATGCTCTTATAGACACATCCCTAGATGTGCTTCACTAATCAACTAGGCGATTCTAAGTCCAGGCAAGTTAATAATGAAGATTTGCTGTGACGAAAGCCCAATACAAATAATTTCAAAATAACAACAGCCAAGAATCTAGTCAGACTTGTGTGTAAGTCATAAGGAAGTGAACCTGGGTATTTTGGCACTATGGGACAGGACTACAAGTGAGATAGGAAAATTTATAAATAAAAGAATAACTTATCCTAATCCATATAAAAATTTATTCCCAACCTCTCTATTTTACATTTTAAGCCTTATTTTTAATTATGTATGCATGTGTATGCATGTGTGTGAAAACACACACACTATTACAAGTACCCTCAAAGCCAGAGACACTAGATCTCCCTAAGCTTCAATTACAGGCAGTTGTAAGTCACTCAGCATGGGCGTTGGGAACTGAACTCAGCTCTTCTTCAAGAGCAACAAGTGTCCTAACCTGCCGAGCCGTGACTCCATCCACTCCCATTACCCTTAAACAGTGCTTTGTGCAACAAACTGTTTAATATCTGTTCTCTCTGTGAAGCTGTCTTACTTTTACCACACCAATGAAACAATTCCATTTGTGAAGATCAGGAAACTTAGGAGATGCTTGAGAGGGATATTTAGATTGACGAGTGAAAAGAAAAAAAAATGAAGGATGGTGATATCTAAATCACTTTTCCATTGCTGTGACAAACACCATGACCAAGGCAGATTATAAAACACAATATTTAATTGAACTAATGACGTCTGGGACAGTTAAAAGTCACATCCTGAGCCACAGGCAAGAGGCAGACAGAGGCACACTTGAAATGTCTCAACTCTTTTGAAACTTCAAAACCCACTTCCAGTGACCCATCTTTTCCTAAAAGGCCACACACCTCCAATCCTTCCCAAACAGTTCTACCAAAAGAAGACCAAGTATTCAAACACAGGCATCTATGGGGACCATTCTTATTCAAACCACCACAGTAAATCTACCTACTGAGCACTGTTACTTTCCTCCTGATTAAGAAACAAAAACAAGGGGGCTGGTAAGATGGCTCAGCGGTTAAGAGCACTGACTGCTCTTCTGAAGGTCCTGAGTTCAAATCCCAGTAACCACATTGTGGCTCACAACCATCCGTAATGAGATCTGACACCCTCTTCTGGTGTGTCTGAGTACAGCTACAGTGTACTTAAATATAATAATAAATAAATCTTTAAGAAAGAAAGAAAGAAGAACAAAACAAACAGAAAACAATGTTTATCCGAATCCCAAAGGCCTGGCACCCCAAATCACTCCATAACTCACATTAAGCTTCCATGAGGTGAAGGCCAGCAATACTACACACGTCACAGCTTTCAGGCAATCCAGGTTTGTGACTATGCATTCATTAGCAACACTTTTGCTCAAATGGTGCTCTCTCTCTCTCTCTCTCTCTCTCTCTCTCTCTCTCTCTCTCTCTCTCCCTCCCTCCCTCCCTCCCTCCCCCCACTCTGCCTCACCCTCCCCATTTCCTCTCCCTCTCCCTCCCACACTCCTCTCTCCAGTGTCAGTGGCTACGGTATTAACAGA
Organism: Tokudaia tokunoshimensis; assembly: GCA_036184795.1. Classification (NCBI taxonomy): domain Eukaryota; kingdom Metazoa; phylum Chordata; class Mammalia; order Rodentia; family Muridae; genus Tokudaia; species Tokudaia tokunoshimensis. The sequence continues at coordinate 31,553,517 of BTHU01000010.1, read as the reverse complement.
AAGAGCTTAAGTTATTAAACTGAGCAGCTCTAATCGCCGAGGTTTCCTGGAGCAGTGGAGATTATTGTATTTTTATTCCAGAGTCAATGTAGCCCTTGTGTTTACTCCCTGCGATGCCCAAACTGACCCCAAATGCCTTTCTCTAGGCACACTTCCCCACTGTGGGAGAGGTGATGGAGTTCTATCTGGAGATCGACCCTGTCACCTTGAACCTCATCATCCTGGTTGCAAGCTACGTCATTTTGCTCTTGGTGTTCCTCATCTCCTGCGTGCTGTATGACTGCCGAGGCAAGGACCCCAGTAAGGAGTGTGCTCCGGAGACCACGCCGAATGCCCAGCCTTCCATCCGAGTGGTGGTAACTCAGCACAGTGCTCATGGATCCCACTGGGCAAGGGGACCCAGCCTTCACTTTAAGGATCCTGCTCCAGTAGGGAAGAAAAGCACAGTGGTGTGAGACTGGAGAAGGGATGCTGGGAAGAGACCAACAAATGCAGCAGAGAACAACTGTCCCTATTGTGACTCCTGTTCTCCCCCAAATGCACGTCCTGATCGGCTGAGGAAACGGAGGCTCTGTCTTACTATCTGCTCTCTGGTCACTCTCCTTGTGAATAAAACAACGGTTTAAGGTAAGATACTCCAAATGGTCTTCAACTGTGCTCTCCAAATGCAAGATCTCAGCAACAGTGTTTCAGAGTAAGGCTCATTACTAGTACCTTCAAGCTACGACAGGTGGACTTTGAATAGGTTTAAAAGACAGATAGGGTGGGTAAGGTATGTGTGTGTGTGTGTGTGTGTGTGTGTGTGTAATACATAATGAAACTAACTCAAGTCTATACAACTTCAATATTTTTAAGGAATCACATTTACACACAGAGACTTCAGGGTATTATCTCTCTGTGTGTAACAGCTCATCGCATTCTATTTCTCTCCCAATACAAGCTGTGTAGCCAAGGCTGGATTGACCTATCTCTTCACACCTCACTCAGGTCTAGTGATAAGGTCATCTGAAAATTTCAGTTTCCAATGAATCCATTCTCTAAAACTACTTGAGGTCATGTTTAACACTTAGTCCTGCTGTGATGAATGCCGGCCTGGTTTCCATGTGTACTTTCTCATCAGAAAGTTTCTTCTCTGGTGATGGGAGAGAGCTCATTCAGAAAAACACTTTCTACAGGAGGATGCGGACTTGTGTTCAGATCCCAAGCACTGAAGCGAAAGATGGGTGTGGTACCATGGGCCTGAAACCTCAGAAACAGGCGGATCTCTGGGAAGTGATCACCTTTAATAGCTGAATCAATGAGTTCCAGGGTCAGGCTCAGTAAGAGACCCTGTCTCAGACAATAAAATGGAGAATAATAGAAGAAGCTATCCAACCTTTGGCCTCCACCTCCGTGCACATACACATGCATACATACCCACACATGCATAAATAGATGCACAAACACAGGAAGCTTTACCACTAGTCTTAAAAGCTGACTTGATATAAAATAAACATTGCAGATTCATTAAAAAAAAAACAATCTGAGATCTTAAAGCTTCTTATTTTAATCCCCCAAGTGTGCCCTCTACGTTCTTGCTCCTTTGTTTGTTTGTTGTTCTTGGCTAATACATTATTTTTCTCCTGATCATCCATTCATCTGTTTCCTCAAGCTTACATCATTATCTCCATCGTACATTCGAGGATCGCACCTCCTCTCCCTTACAGTTCTGCTTGGTGATTTACTGAACCTTTCTTCCCATGAGAATCTGTGTGGAATTCAAAGAGTGCCATGAGCCTTCTACCCTCTGACCTTCGCTACCTAACGGGAGGAAGCCCACACTGTGAAGCTCAGAGAGCATTGTGGGTGCTCTGCCAGGGTCCCTGCAGGCTGCAGAAACACAGATGCATTTGCTCAGTGCTAATTGGCTAGTATCATCTACTCTAGTATCAAAGAGAAGGCGATTCACCTTATAAGATAAATGGCTATTTTCCTAGCAGGTGAAAACGAGTTAGGAATACGGGAGATAGAATTCTGTATATAAGGAAGGTCAAAAACAAAGCTTAGAAGCAAAAAATTATAGACTCCATTGATTGTGGAAGTCTGATGGATGTCTTCAAAAACTGTGAAAAAAAAATGTGAAATTGAATTATAGTTTCTGTGAGAGAAAAGGGGAGAGGAGAGCCTGGCCCAGCCCACCCAGTCAGCTTCCACCCTGAGTACTGTTTTGTGTTCATGGTTTTGTCTTTACAAGTAGCTATAACAATTATGAAGACAGAATGGTTCCCTTACATACATGTTTTGAAAGTTATATCGAAAATCTGCAAATTCTTTTTAACGCATGGTCAAATAACAATCTCCACTCTTAAAATGAAAATGTAAAATATGACAGTAAAATATAGAAAATTCACACACTACTTCTAGAAATTTCTCTTTCCATACTAATGTCCTTCTTTCTTTACCCTAGCCAGTGGATGCAAAATATATCACTGGAAGAAAAGTTAAGGGAGTGGTTAAAAACTAATGCTAGTGATATTAGTTAAGCAATATTAATTAATTTAGCTTTTGAGAGACATAAATGTTCAACTCATCTAATAAGAGTATCAATAAAATTCTTAATTAAGAATATGAAATAAGGCCAGGCAGTGGTGGCACATGCCTTCAATTCCAGTACTTGGGAGGCAGAGGCAGGCCGATCTCTGAGTTTGAGGCCAGACTGGTCTACAGAGTGAGTTACAGGACAGTCAAGTATATACAGAGAAACCCTGTCTCAAAAAAAAAAAACAAAACCAAAAAACAAAAATTAAATAAGGATTCACTCAAAAATAGCTACATAAAATGCTTACAGTTATATTTCAATCCCATATTTGAGGCAACTCAGTAAGGAAAAGGTAGAAGCTGGAAAGATGACTGAGGGGATTTAAAGTACTTACTGGTCTTGAAACCAGAGTTCACTTCCAAACTCCCATGTTGGGTGGCTTACAAATGTGTTTGACCTCAGCCCCAGAGGATCTAACAGTCTGTTCTAACTTCAGTGAGTATCAGAATGTGCACGCACACACACACACACACACACACACACACACACACAAATACACTAAATGATACATCTTTTTTGAAGGGAAAGTAACAGAAATGGAGAAAAGTATAATATAAGAAAAAAGAGAACAAAATAATAATAATAACAATAGTAATAATAACTACCACCATGAAAGAAAACAAAGATAGAAGACAAGGGGAAAAAAGGAAACCAGAAAATTAGCTGTAGGCAAGCTAAGATTGGAATGGGTGGTATTGTACTATTCAAACCCCTTACCCCAAAGCAATATGATTTGTAGTGTACTCAATTTGTGTTCTCCAAACAGAAACCAATTTCAGGATTTAAAGATGTTTTTCTATCTCTAAGCCTCTCACTGACATGCTGGTCTGTTTTGTGTGGCTACAAGTCAGTACTGTAGATCATGTGATTGTAAAGAGGAGAGAGTCCCTTGACTTATGATCCTGCAGATTGCAAAGTCCAAGAATCCTTGTGGTGCTGACATGTGGTCCAGGTCTTGCTATGATATCACAACATGGCAAAGGATGTTGTCCAATGCAAGACTGCTAGCCCCGTCTCTCATTTCTTTTTTTTTTTTTTAAAGGCAAACTAATTGTATTTTGTTATCACAATCCTTGGTCTTTTAGAGTGCTAACAGCTCTGACCTGAGCAGCTCCTGTCATTGCCCAGCATGTTCAGAGATCACAATGACCGAAACCCACTGCAATTATTATTATGTAAGATAAAAACAAACAAACAAAATAAAACAAAACAAAAAACCCTACCTCCAAGTATCCGTGTGTTGTGATGGCCGTGTTTGCTTTATGATGCCACCTGCTCTGTGGTAAAATGTCCCACTCTCAGCTAATCCTAAGTACCTACCCAAAGGTGGCACCTCCGCATACCACTAACACATAAATTCAGAGATAAATTTCTGACACATCGACTGGTGTGCCTCCCCATGAAACCCTCAGGTTCACACCACAGCAGTCAGGAAGGAAGGGAGTCAAGGGGAAGAACTGTTATTCTTCCAGAAGTCTCCAGCCTGGGGGTGGATCTATGGCTCTGCCGTAGTCTCCTTTATCTACCTCATACTCTTTCTTTTTATTGTTGTCTTTTGTTTTATCAAGACAGGGTTTCTCTGTGTAGCCCTGGCTGTCCTGGAACTCACTCTGTAGACCAGGCTAGCCCCAACTCAGAGATCTGCCTGCCTCGTCTCTCAAGTGCTAAGCACGCTCTTCCCATCTCTCTGTCTCTCCACCATTTTGTGCTTGCATTTCAAATCCTGGAGAATTTTTTTTTTTAGTTACTCTTTATTTTTCTCTTCAGCGGATGGGTATTTCCCCTGCACGTGTGTAGGCACACCATAGGCATGCAGTACTCATAGAGGGCAGGAGAAAGCATTGGATTCCCTGGGACTGCAGTTACAGATGGCTGTGAATGACCATGTAGGGGCTGTAAATTGAACCCCGGTCCTCTGGAAGAGCAGCCAACATTCTTAACCACTGAGCCATCTCTCTAGCCTCACCATTTCTTATTTTTAATTAAAGCTAGCTCCTACAGGAATTATTAGTTTCACAGCTATGAGGTTCTTGGGTTTGATAAATTCAGTACGGAAACCCAGTAGACCGATTGCCAACCAGAAATATGCAGTTCCCCCCCCCTACCCCAACCTTCAAATACCATCTTATTTTTGTTTCCTTGTGGGATTAGCACTTCCTTGGTTCATATTTTTCAATTTGTTACTTTCCCACCACGAGCAATTACTGTTAAAGCAAATGCAGCATTTTACCTAATTTGGCTACAGCAGAAGCTGAGGGAGGCATATACACAGAACACCCAGAAGGCAGCAGAAAAGGGAGATGAAGATGAGGGGTTCTCAAGAATCTAAGTACATGCCAGATGGGTTTATTTTTCATCCATGATATTTATTTTCCATGCTCCCGTATGAGAGTAACACAAAAATAGTTTACATTTCATGATATGTAGCTCAAAGCATAGTTACTGCTTCTTCAAGGTCTCTGAGTAGCTACCCCACTCAGCAGGCAGGATATGAACCTCTTTCTCTTGGTCTCACCTTTGTACTATTTTTCTACCACAAACAATAGCCACCTTTGTGTGTTCTAACTACTGATCACTTTCAACAGCTAGGGTTCAGTGCATGCCTACTAAGTAATATAATGACCGGATTTGCTCCACCAAATATTATAGCCAGAGTTGCCAATGGGGGATAAGTTAATTGTCCTGATTTGGACAGAACAGTATCCCCTGGTGTTTCAAAAGTCACTCGGGGAATAGTGGACTAAGGCTGGGCATTCTACCAGACAAGCCTACATCAGTTTCTTTCTGTCACTACCTGCTGGTAAGCCATTTATTTATGCATGACTTCCCAGACCACTTTAACTAAAGACTGTAATGATATCCATGAAGATTAGAATAGCATAAGTAAAGTCCCTAACAGACAGTACTATTCCAGTGACAAGAAATCCATTGTTAGTACACCAAGACGGGTGGACATAAGAAGGAATCGTGTCACTTGAAGGCTCTGGTCGGTTCAGGGTAAGGGGCGTTCCTCCACACACAGTGGAAATTTGAGAGGGAAAGCATTAAGAGTTGAATTTTTCTCAATACCACATATTCCCTAATTTATTTGTCGAAATCTTTAGACATAGTACCTCAGAATTTGAGTTTGGTTTGAAGTTCAGTCATTTCTGCCATACATTGGTCCAGATTAACCCACACTGGAAGTAGGATGGAAACCCCTCTCCCAAATCCAATATGGCTATTGCTGTTATCAACACAGGACAGGTAGCCAAGCCAGACAGTGCATGTCTGTGATCTGCACTTAGGGGACTGAGTTGGGAGAATTCTGAGTCTGAGGTTAACCTGGACTGCACAGTAAGGTACTATCTCAAGACTGTAAAAGAAATGGATGACTGTACACCGACAGTCAGAGAAACCACTCCTTAAAGACTAGAGGTATGTTATCCAAACCAAAAAAGCTTGGAGGCAGGAGAAAGGCCTGGAGCACATCCTTCCAGAGCCTTCAGAGAGAGCAACCCCTGCTTAGACCTTTACCCTGGATGGCCAACCTCCAGAAATGGGCAGTGTCAAACATAAACTGTCAGAGGCTCTTAAACTCTCTCCAGGTATCGCCTTTCACCCAATCCATTTTTATATGACTAAGGCTATATGGGTACCTTAAGAAGTAATAAAAGGTATATGTTTACTGAAAATAAATCACATATTTATTTTAAAACAATTCTTTAGTGTCCACAGATTTTACTGTGATTAACAACTTGATTTGCATGCTAAGACACGGATGTGCTGCTTTTGCATAAATAATTAAGTCTTGGCTGAATACTTGAGACTGAAGGACATAGTTGAAGAGCATCTTCAGCCGTTCTCAGAGTCCTCTGATATTTTTATTTTAAGTCATTGGTTCTAGCAACTTCACACAAATATATAGTGTTTAGGGACATTTCTGGTAGGGTTGGAAATGTTGCCATAATCCAGAGTCAAATTTAATTCTGCATTTTTTTTTTATAAAACTCAAGTCAAAAAAAAAAAAAAGAAACAGCAAGTTATAAAGTCAAACGTTTTAACTATAAAGTTAAAGATACACAAATCGATAGGCACTGGGGCATAATGGCAGGCATAAAGTCTTTGTTTTCTGTAACTGAATCACTGTTCTTCTATAAGAACAAAAACTTTGTACAGTAAAAAGTGCCGTCCATAATAATAATATCAGAGTCTCAGCTCTGAGCTGAGGTGCCGTGTTCACTGCTTGGCACAATGTGATGTTGTGAGCAGTGGAGCACACACATACCATGTGTCCAGAACCAAGGCTTCTGGGAAGCAGCAAGATGTCACACGGATGGGCACTAGGATCATCTAAGAAGTCACACTAGGAATCACAACTAAGATCCATCACATGATTGGCCATTGGTGTTGGGTTTTCTGTGGCTTTGCTGGAAACTCCACAGCATGGAGTCAGTGTTAGAATGGCTGGAAGAGATGGATTCAAGGATGTTCTAGGGATGTGAAAGGGTCTTTTACAGTTCAAGTCTCCCCAGAGTCAGTTACAGGACACTATCAGGAGTGACACAATAAGAAGTCAGCGTCTCAGAGCAAGGGACAAGCCTCTCTCTCCTTTTTCCTCTCCCTCTCTTCATGATTCTCCCTTCCCTCCCTCTCCCCTTTCTTTCCTCCTCTTCTCCCCTATTTCCATTTCTCCCTCCACTTCTCATTTTCTCTCTTCTCTCTCTGTCACACATACACACACACACACACACACACACAGAGAGAGAGAGAAAGAGAGAGAGAGAGAAATACACACACACACACACACACACACACTGCCCCTAATATTATATATTATGAAGCCCAAGTGAAAGAGTACTTAATTGCTATAAAAACTGATCAGTATTAGCCCTAGAGTATTCAGTTCTCTTCAAATAACCATCTTAACAAATGTTTTTTATATTTATTTATTTTATTTTACACGTATGACTTTCACCTACACATATGTATGTTCACCAATTGCATGTCTGGTGCCCAAACACTGAAATCAGAAGACAGAGTGAGACCCTCTGGGACAGTCTCAAACTCCCCTAGAATTACAGACGGTTGTGAGCCACCACCATGTTGGCTGGCTAGAAATCAAGCCTGGGCCATCTGCAAGAGAGACAAGTGCTCATAACTGTTGAGCCATCTCTCCAGACCCCTGATGCATTTTCAGAGTGTCATGCAGAACCCTTGAGATAATAGGATAGGACTGGTAGAATCTGAGGATGATGGCTGACACCTGAGTGTGCATGATGATGCCAAAGCTGCCCAGTATCCCTGCAATAACAGAGTAAATAACAGAGTACTCATGAAGATAAAGAACAGAGTGGCTATTTTTGTGACTTATCATTCCATGTCTTTTGGGGGGAATACTAAATACAACAATCTTCTGGATTAGAACAGTACCTCCTTAAGTGTCAGATAGAGTTTCGAGTCCAGTACGGCTCAGGGGTGTCATGGACAGCGTCTTCCATGTGACATCACTCTCCCTAAGATCACTGGTGGTAAACCAGTGGCTAAGATAAGATTGTGTGTGTGTTTGTGTGTGCATGTGTATGTGTGTTTGTGCATGCGTGTGTGTGTGTGTGTGTGTGTGTGTGTGTGTGTGTGTGTGAGTGTGCGCGCAAGCAGTGCAAACACATGTATGGTGCTGGGAACCGAGCCGAGGATATTGCTATGCTGGGTAAATTCTCTACCACCGAGCCACAGAAGCAGCCTCTAGTGTTTGAAATATACAAAGAAAGAAATGCTAATCTGAATCAGCCATAGCAGTTCTCTTCAATGTTCAACTTCTTGTCCTGTCCAACTTTAAACTATTCCTAAGATAGCAGGGAGTCTGCACCCATGTCTTCTCCTGCTCTTACCTCTTATGTAAGTCCCAGCCTCTGCTGGGATTCATTCCTTCTCCACTTGGCACATCTCCAGTTCGGTGGCCTCAAGTGCAATCCAATGTTGGCAGGCATGCAAAATGAAGCTTAGAAGAAAGCTAGAAATGGGGACAGGGGTTGGGAAGAACTTGGTTCAGAAGCCTGAACTACCCCAGGGAAAAGAGAACATACTGCTTCTGGAGATTTTATCATTGTTCAGGAGAAGCGTAGAGCAAACGTGTTTGTGGAATTTGGAATCTAGAGCAGCAATCAGCTTGATAGCAGTGCTCTTATCACAGAAGATAAGCAGTATTTGAAATGGAGATGAGGAAGAAAGACTGATATTTTTGATGGAATTAAAATCATGCCCGGGAGGAAAATCAGAAGATCCAGACAAGGTGTCCCTGCTCTGGAGAGAGAGAGCTCATCAGTTCATGGGGTTTGCTGTGTGTGAGGGTGTGGCTGTGTAGTCCCAGAGCTGGGGAGGCGGAAGGCACCTGAGAACTGAAGCAAGAGCATGTGTATGTGTAAGCACACATACACACACACACGGCAAGCCTGCAAACACACCTTCAGGTATTTCCTCTAAGTCATTTTGCTCTTGAACTTTGCATATCTTTCCAGTCATTCTGTTTTCAGTTTCAGAAAGGAGCCCTGTTCTCCTAGTGATTTGTGTAAACACGGCTTGTGAAGACATCCAATCAGATTAGAACTAAGGTGTGATAAATTGTGGTTACGGAGGTGGCCGAAAGCCAGAGTCACAGCACGCTCGTGAGTCACCATCAGTTGTTGGCTGTGCAGGGGAATCATTTGTTACTAATAATGAATTATTTAAGTGTGTGAATGATTTACCCGTTTGAATACAGAAGGTGAACTGAAGATTAGCAACAGTCCAACGTCACTCTCAGCTTGTGCTGACACACAAGAAGGCACTGTTAGCACAGAAAGCTCCCATATACCAACAGATCTCTTACCTGACAAATATTTCTGCAGAACAGATCAGCACTGGGCTCACCGAATGCATCAGCTCCCACATCTGCTGTGAACTCTGACCTCATGAAACTTACCAAGGAGCAAGATAAAGGCTGCCAGATCACAGGCCATATGTTCTCTGAACTGTTACTATAGTGTCGAGATGCTATATCATTTTCCCCAAGTTGATACAATTTTGACAACTGGAGTTCTAAAGTCCATTCTTTAAACTAGTGCCTACTAAATGCTTTGGAGAGGTGAATGTACACTCCTTTCTGTGACTCCAGTTCTGGTGCTCATTCTTCTGTGTGCATATGTATGTGTATTCATCTATTATTCTACACACACATTCTTACAGATGCTGTGCATTGTTTTGTATGTCTGACGTTAAGCATCTATCCCATTCTACCATGTAACCCCTGACTTTTGCCTATGCACAAAAGGGACTCTTTGTTTCCCTTTTCCTCTCCAAGCCTCACGCTTTACTCTGGATCAGTGAGAGTGAAAATCTGGCATAAGAACGTGGATAGAATTGTTTGTTTAAGAAAATAAATAAGCTAGCGAGGTGGCACATGTCTTGAATCCCAGCACTCAAGAGGGAGAGGCAGGCCGATCTCTGAGTTTGAGGCCAGCCTGGTCTACAGAGTGAGTTCCAGGACAGCAAAAACCTGAAACAGAGAAACACTGCTTCCCAAAAAAGTGTCCGGGAAAGAAAGAAAATAAACCCTGGCAATTATTAGGTTGGAGGAGATCTATACACACATACAAAGTTAATCTCCCCCTTAATTGGTAAACCCTACTGTTTTCTTTGACTCTCCTGACTGTATATTAAATATCTAATGTAAGAGGCTGAGTAACACCCAACCCCTGCCCTCCCAACGCCAACCCTCATCACCACACCTCATACAGGGCTGAACACATCAGAGTCTCCATTCTTTGGTAATGACTTTGTTTCTTTTGTTGAACAAGAATGACTACCATACTCAATGGCTATAGGACACAACAGGAAGGCATCTGGGATGGTTCAGTGTCCTGTCCTTAGGCAGAGAGGAGTGGTGTGTGTGTGTGTGTGTGTGTGTGTGTGTGTGTGTGTGTGTTTTATCCCTCTAGCTTTCTTTTCCTTTTCCTTTCCTACTTCTAGATGAATCCAATAGTGACAGGAAGATGTGTCCTGAAAACCATGCAGAGTTGGGGCATTGTCGATCAGAGAGCAGCAGACTCAACAACTGAGTCTGCCTTTCACAGGATCAGCAGCAAACACCCCCGTATGCTAGTGTGTTTTCTAGATGACATTTCAAGTAACTACCCCCAGACTGGAGCTTTGTCAAATCAAGGTCTGTCCTGCACTCTTTAGAGGAAACACAATCCATGACAAATGTTCTCAGCTCAGACATATGGTGGCACACTAACTTCCTAGTTGCTAGGGTATATTAACAAATATATTCCCAAATGCAAAAGTAATGAGTTCAGCACTGTGCAGGGAGTGTTGACAATGAGAAACATGGGAGATCCATTGGCGCCTCAGACGATCTTTAATTTTTAGAACATTGCCTTGTATTTCCATTCTAAGTAAATGTCATTGCATTTCCACTAAAACCATTTATTTTTTTAAAAAGACAGTCTCAGTGGTTAGGAGTTGAAGTTTATGTTTCTCTATTATTTTAAAATACTGGTTGTATTTGTCTTTTAAAAATATGCTCAGTTATAACAAATAATCAGAGGTTGAGAGTGTCACTCATGTATAAATTATTCACCTAGAATGTACAATGTCTTTGGTTCAGCCCCCAAATTCAAAACAAATAAACAACAACAATCAGAAAGAAAGGAGAGGAGGGAGAAGGAAGGAGGGGGAGGGAAGAGGAAGAGAGGAAAGAAAGAAAAGAAAGAGGGAGGGGAGAAAGCAATAGGGCAAGGGAGGAAATAGAGGGAGGGAGGAAGAAAAGAGAACAGAATCCACTGGTTGAAAACTGGTGCGGCGTTGGTTGTCTCTCAAAGCACAATGTTGACAGCAAACTGTTTCAGAAGCTCTGGCCCCTATGTTCTGAGCATCCAAGATGGTGCCTACATCCTGGGTAACTCTATTTTTACTCCTTGGCTCCCCTGCCCAAACCCCTTTAGATTCTTTCTCATCAGAATTAGATACTACAGCTCCAAACTTTAACTCTGAGGTCCAGGCAAATAATCCCAGGTCAGCTGAGTTAGACCATAGGCCAACGCTGTGCCAGCTTACAGTTCACTGACCAGACCTTAGCCAAATGTCTGCCTCTGTCTAGAAGGAAGAAGGAAGAGGCCAGATTTCATTAGGGACCTTGATGTTCTCAACAAACTCTGAAAGGAATGGGGAGCACAGGTATTTGGCATGAACAGCCTCTTCAGTTGTTTTTTCCTCTTCTAAAATTAATATGTATGTGTTAAGGTAATCTTGAAAAGTGTGGACAAGGGAAAGGTAGACTAGGTGTTGTTGACCTATTAGTAAGTGGTGTATTGCTTGATATTCTTTTATTCATCACTGAAGTTAATTTGTTGCATTTTTGTTGTAAAAGTAATGCTTATTCATCTGGGCAACTGAGAAAAACACAGCAAAGTTTAGAAAGAAAAAAGATGGCGGTCATCCATAATCCCGCTACTCAGTTTCAACTCTATTATTTTGTTTCATTTTCTCCTGAAGCATTAATCAGTGTACTATGAACTACACTGTCTTTCACTTTCCGAATTTAAATGAATTTACCTATGCAGACGGACTGGATACTAACAACAGAGCTTTCCAAATGGTGGTTAAAATCTATTTGGACCGTGCCTGAGATGGGAAAGCATAAAAATTATGGGCTGATTTTTCTCATGCACCGTTTCTGGGAGACTGAATGGTGAATCTGCTGGCTTGCTCATCGCTCTCATTCTGAGCCCATATCATATGCTCTCCTTTGTGTACTTTTCCATCCCCAAGAAATGTCAAGGGCATAGACCAAGAGTTAAAAATTATTCTTTAGGGAACATGAGCTGCCAAGCCCATTCCCTTAATCGGGCTCACAGAGGTGCATTTTGTTCTGGCTTGCACAGTGGCAGGCCTAGAGAGAACTCTCATGGTCCATCAGTCCAAACCAGGAATACAATGGCGAACAGAAAGGATAAGCATCCGGCTTGGAGTCTGGGGAGGTGGCTCAGTGGGTAAGGCACTGACCTTCAGCAGTCATGCAAGCTTGGCACTGTAGCATTGCCTGTGACCTCACCGCTCCTGTGGCAAGATAGGAGGCAGAGACAGGAGGATTCGTTGGCTCAAACAAGGTGAAAGCAAGGATTGACACAGAAGTTATCCTCTGACCTCCATACATGTGCCATGAGCTGCCCCAAAATGCTTACCTATACCCACATACATGAATGCATGAACACACACACAGACACACACACACACATACACAAGATATTTTTTAATCCTCTGGTTAACATGGTACCTGGCCTGCTCAATGCCAGAATGCAGGCCACTGTGGCACCTTCCTAATTCGCGCCCAACATGATTCCTTAATGCAACTTTTGATAGTATGAGTGTCAAAGACTTCCCAATTGGTAAGACTTCCCAGGGTCTCCAACTCAACCTTATCCAGTTTCACACAGTAGTATTATTTAAGCAGAGATTTATAGCTGCACTTGCTAGGGGCGGCTTTTCTCATTGGCTATTCCATTCACTACACCTAGCTTTTCAGAGTTCTTATACTCTATAAGAGAGTACCCTTTTCCATTCACAGGTCAGTTGCTGTGAGCTCAGACCTCCTCTATGTGACCTAAGGTTGTGTTCTAAATCTACAGACCTTGCATCCTGATTAAGTGATACCAGAGACACGGGTATCTATTTTGTCCATCCACACACTAGAATGCCAAGCCTGTTAAAGGAAGTGAGGACCACAAGATGGTGTCATATGCCTGTAATCCCAGCACTCTACAGGTAGAGGCAGAAGGGATAGTCACAAGATCAAAGCTAGCCAGGGCTACATAAGTAAGACCATGCCTCAAAAACAAACAAAGGATGATGAGGCAAATCGACTTTTTGTGGAGTGCAGTGGGAAGGTGGCCATGGCACATTGTTAGAAAAACAGGTTATAAAAGGGTGACGATGAGTGTGTATGGCCTCCTCTGTGGTTCTAACAGGTGCATTTTCTTATTCATGCTTTATACATATAAACATCTGAATGAATCCATTACAAAACTTAATAGTGATTACTTTTTAAAGCAGGATTTGAAGATGGGGTTAAATTTATTTTCTTTTTTGCATTTCCTCACACTTGACTTTTAGGTTTGACTATCCATAGCAATTTTGAATGCTCATGGCATCTGCCACTCAACTATTGTGACAATTCATTAAGTTGCTATATAATACAGTGTTTAGACAGTTGCTAGACAATACTATATCATATAGTACATATCATATATTAGCTATGATGAGGATGATGATGATGGTGGCAACTATAATTGCAATAGAAGAAGGGCACACATCTATAATGTTGCTGATGACATACATTCATGCAATGTGTTTATATGGCAGCTTGCATATACATGTAAACATGCATATACATATGTGGGGTGTGTGTGTGTGTCCTCTCAAATTTGAATATATTTGGCTCACAAATTCTAGTTTTATAAATTCTTCCTAGGCATGAGCTTGGGATATGGCTCAGTTGGCTCAGTTGGTAAGGTCTTGCCTAGCACACAGAAAGTCCTGTGTTCAATTCTCTTATCCCACATAAGCCAGTATGAGGTTCATGCCTGTAATCCTAGCATGCCGGGGAAGGAGGCAGGAAGAGGAGAATATATACAAGCCTATACAGTGAATCTAAGATAACTACATGAGACCCTGTCTCAAATGACAGAAACTCAAAAAGAAAGAGGAGAAAAGGGAGAGGAAGGATGGAGGAGAAAGAACTAGAGAAGGAGGATGAGAGAGAGGGAGAAGGAGGAAGAGGTGGAGGAGAAAGAAGAAAAGAAGAGGAAGAAGGGGAAGAAGGAGGAGGATAACAAGAACAAGACCATAAACAAGAAGAAGGAGGAGGAGAAGGAGGAGGAGGAGGAGGAGGAGGAGGAATGATTTGATACACTGGAGTGAATAATATACATTTATTGTGGCACTGAATTTACTAACACTGAAATATGTTAACAACATTATTTTAAAGGATTTCTGAAAAGCATGTGCAATATAGTCCCCAACCACAGTATATAATCCACATATCTCTGTGGGTCTAAAAGCAGGAACTAAATCTTCAGACACAATATTGAACTTTTGGAAATTATAATTTTTTCTCAGTTATACTGAGAGACAGTTTCATATTTTTTTTCTGCCACAAAACTTTATTGCTTGTGAAATTATTTGAAAGAGAGGCAAAGGGCATTGGGAGTGTGTTTCATAATACAGCCTCCATAGCAATGAATTGGGTTCAGGATGCCTCTGCTGGAGCTGGAGAAGGTACAAGAACTTTTAGCTCCCAAAGATGGAGCAGGCATGTTTGTCAAACTCTAGTGCAAACTCATCAGACACAAGACAAGTGTCCTGGACTGACTTGGGAGTCTGACACAACCCTTGTCAATGTGACCAGCAAACCCCAGAACAGCTCAAAGCTGAAGCGCAGACAAGCATAGCAAGAGCCAAGCAGAGCTACTCACTCACCCCTTGCTGGAATCTCAGAACTGTCTAGCAGCTTAAGGCCGAGGCAGCAAGTGGCATTGCTGGAGACTGCCTTTGAATCTAGGTGACTCTAAACCATTAGGCTCCTTCTGTGGAAGTGCAAAAGCTGCCCACCCGACTCCTCCAGGGAGTTTACTAAGAGGAGTCACATCCCCGTGTCTCATACTTTTTTTTTCAGGGAAGAGAGAACTGAGAATTTTATACAAGTGTCTCTCTCCTTTCTGTGATGGTTATCTAGGTACTACATGGTGATACCTCCCGAGGGAAGAGGGGAAAGTCCCCAGTGAGCTGAAACATGGAATCAGTCCTCACTTCCCACAATGACTATGTCCCAGTAAGGTTTAATTGTCAACTAGACACAACCTGGGATGATCTGAGAGGAGAGCCTTGAGGAATTAGCTTGTCCAGATTGAGCTGTAGGCATGTCTATGGGGAGGCCATTTCCTTGCTTGTTAATTGATGTAGGAGGGCCCGGCTCACTGTGGGAAGCACCATTCCCTGTTCAGATGATCCTGGGCTATATATGAAGGCAGGGCGAGCCAGTGTGAACTGAAAAGGAGCATTCCTTTGCAGTTTCTTCTGCTTGTCCTTGACTCTTGAGAGTTCCTTAGTCAGAGGTAATTTCATGTGGAATAGCAAACAGGTTTGCCTTCAAGATCCTGTTTGAGTTCCTACCCTGAATTTCCTCCGTGATAGACTGCAATCTATAAGCAGAATAGACCCGAACACACACTCTTTCTCTGTCTCTCTATGGCTCTGTCTCTGTCTCTCTCTGTCTCTCTGTCTCTCTGTCTCTCTGTCTCTCTGTCTCTCTCTCTGTCTCTCTCTCTCTCTCTCTCTCTCTCTCTCTCTCTCTCTCTCTCTCTCTCTGTGTGTGTGTGTGTGTGTGAGAGTGTGTAAACCAGAGGCTGACATCAAAATGTCTTCATCAATCACTCTCTACTTGATTTCCCCAAGTTAAGGTCTCTTGCTGAACCTGAAGCTTTCCAATTCAGCTAGTCTAGCTAACTAGCCTGCCTAGAGTAGACTCTGCCTCAGCCTTCCTGAATGCTGAGAATACAGGGGAGACACCATGACCACTCAGCTGTCTTTTTTAAAATATTTATTAATTTATTTTATGTATGTGGTACAGTGTTACTGTCTTCAGACACACCAGAAGAGGGCATCAGATCCTATTACAGATGGTTGTGAGCCACCATGTGGTTGCTGGGAATTGAACCTCACGTCCTGGCCCACCTATTTTTTATGTGAAGTTTGGGGATCTAAATTCTAGTCCTCATGGTTGTATGACAAACACTTTATCCACTGAGCCATCTCCCAGCCACTCAGGTTTCTTTTTAATATAGAATAGTTTCTCTTTTCTTTTTCATATACTCTTGGTTTGTGACATGGGTTGAGTTTATTGTCTGTTAGATTAAGCCATATATTCCATGTATATGTTTGTTATTTTGCTTTGGCTTTTTAGTTAGTTAGTTAGTTAGTTAGTTAGTTAGGGATTTGGTGGCAGGATCTCAATATGTACAACAGGCTGGTTTCCATCTGATAATATCCCTGCTGAAACCACCCAAATGCCAAGGTTACAGGCATGGACCACCGTGTTCCACACTCTCACCATAAACACCATGGGAGGCAGTCTGTTTATATCATTTATTCCAGTGCAACTATGACTATGATTTTTGCCCTTGATCATCCTGTACATTTGTGGTCTGCCACCCTGTGCATTATTTGACTCAAGATTTTATTTCTTCTATCTTCCATATTTCTTATACACTGGAGTCAATTAAAATCCAGGGTTGGATTTAACAGCTTTCCTGAGGAGAATGATTCATTGGTTATTCCATTGGCTGGGTGCTGCTTTATGTCAGAGGGTATGAAATCTTAGCCCAATGTTAGTGATATTCACATTAGTTCATTGATTAAGGTAATGTTCATGTTTGAACCGTCAGCATGATATTATCTCTAGCTCACTCAAAAACAGATGTTAAAATTCTAATCCTTCACATATCCCACAGAATGGTAGTTTGGAAATTAGGGTCTTACACTGTAAGTTAAGATGCACCCCTGAGAGTGAGTCCCAATCTAACACGACAAGTATAACGTGAAAAGGGGAGAGATTCGCACTCAAGGTAAAGACAACCTGAAGACACACAGGAAGCAACCACTCATG
Source organism: Tokudaia tokunoshimensis (assembly GCA_036184795.1). Lineage (NCBI taxonomy): Eukaryota > Metazoa > Chordata > Mammalia > Rodentia > Muridae > Tokudaia > Tokudaia tokunoshimensis. The sequence goes on along the minus strand of BTHU01000010.1, from coordinate 31,536,259 downwards.
ATCCTGCAGCAATATTATGTCTACAAATCAGGGTGCACCATTCTCAGAATGCTAGCAGGAGAAACTAAAAGAGGCAAAGAAGCATCTCCCCAGTGAAGTCAAAGAGCATGATCCTACCAACACTACTGGTTCAGACTCTGGCCTCTAGAAATATGCGACAATTGATTTCTGTTTCTGGCTACCCAGTGTTTGATACCTTATTGTGGTAGCCGTAGGAAACTAAACAACTTCTAAACATTTATAGTCATAATAGTGTCTTGTAAAATTGGCTAAATTTAGACAGATTCAACTGGCAGTGGTATTAGAATAGGAGAAATAACATTGGCATCCTCATGAAGGCAGTATTAGGTGATCAAACTGTCCATTGGACTGACAGGAGAATCAGGTCACTAGGAGGGTAGCCAGGAACTTAGCCTCATGCATCTAATTCAGAGCATGGGACCACAAGTCATTCACATAGAAGACTCCTATACCCTGTGAAGTTGGTGACTCTATCTTCAGTTCTATAATAATGGAACTAACTGACCCCAAATCACACATCTCGTAAGAGAAGAAGCCTTCCAACTACAGCTTCTAACAAGCCTCATTGTTCTTTTTGCCTGCTGTGATTTATTCCCACAGGAATCCCTCTTTGGGGACCTATCATTGCCTCAGAATGTGGGAGGATACCAGAGAGAACACTATGTAAGTACACATTTTTCACTTCAAATTGTCCTTTGTTCTCTGTGTTCCCCGGGTCAGTATTGCATTGGGTTTTGGAGGGCCTTAATTGACCAGTGCGACCATTGGCCATTAGCAGAACACTCAACTGCTACTCCCTGGTGCCTTTATTTCCTTCCTCTTTTACTGCGCATTCTACTGCAGCAGGGCTAATAATTGCAGTTAATTAACTTAAGGATTGCCTTGAGACCAAAAAAAGTCATTTAAGAGAAAACTTTGACAATTGGCTTCTAGTCCTGTGACTTGTCCATTTGTATTGAAAGGATCTCTAAGTGCTTCCTGTGTCAACTGAGGCTAGAAGAACTATGTCACAGGATGTCCTATCTTCCTGTATGCTGTGAATAGTAGGGATCATTAAGGTTATGAGCCATTTGCCATATGCTGTATAACTAAGCATAACACTGGCATGGTGAAGAGGTCTGGACCCCAGGCTTGAGAACACTGAGAGCATCACTCACTTGTCCTAGGCTCTGATTAAATGCCTGCCTTAAACAAGCTAAGGACAGAAATATTTACATTGTCTCACGGTTTAAAGGAATACAGTCTACAGTAGCTGGGAAGGCAGGAGGCAGGGGTTGCTCACAGCCTGGAGAATCAGGAAGCAGAAATGGGAAAGGAATAGGGGCCCAGCTATAAACCTCACCTCCACTCCCACACACAGCACTCACCCACTTTCTCCAGCTAAGACCCATCTTACCTCAGTTAGACAACCACCCCAAACATTACCACCAATATGAGGACCAAGTACTCAACACATGAGCCTATCTATGGGGAACTTTTTACATCAAACCACGGTAAAGAAGGAAGACGTATTATGTCTGCAGTTGCTTTGATTCATCCTTCCACAAAGCGATTCTTTGTAAGTGCTGTATTCATCCTGGAAGTCTGACTGGGTGACCAGAACATTCTCTCAGCAGCCCCTGAAGCTCTCCACACACTGGTCTTGCCTTCTCATTGAGTTCCTTAACTCAACAGCTCCGTTCTAACTAGTTAACCCCAAAATGTACCCACTACTCATATTTTCTTCATTATTTTCTCTTCTCTTCTATTGGGATGGGGTCTCATGTAACTTGGTTGGCTCTCAGACCAACCATGTAACTGAGGGTGACCTTGACTTTGAACTGCATGCTGGATCAAAGGCATGCACCATACCCCGGTTATGTTGTGCTGGGTATCAAATTCAGAACTTCAGACTGCTGAGTAAGCTTCATGAACTGAGGCTCACTCTTAGCCTTGCTCACTTGTTTTCATGTCTCTGCCTAAATCGTGTCACACTAGAGTCCAGTCTTTGCCTAACAGAGGTGAAAGGAGCCCCCTCCAGTCCCACTGGAGCTAAACAGCCTACCCAGACAGTGGTGTTATCATAAAAAGCTGGGGTGCTTGCCAGTAGCAATTCCTGAGCTCAACCCCTCAATCAGTGGTTCTCAACCTTCCTAATGCTGCCATCCTTTAATACAGTTCCTCATGTTGTGGTGACCTCCAACCATAAAATTATTATTATTCTTTTTGCTACTGTAATTTTGATACTGCTATGAATCTTAATGTAAGTATTTTTGGAGATAGCAGTTTGCAAAATGGGTCACAACCCACAGGTTGGAAAACGCTGCCCTAGATGATTCTCAGGTACAGTCCAAGAACCCCTAAGAACCCAAATTTATTTGGCCGGTGACCAGTGCAGAGCTCCCCTCTGGGCCATCCCCAAGACACAGAAATTAGCCACTTGAACATTCACTATGGTGTAAACATCACTACCTGGTTGGAGGCTTGAGTTCCTTTTTCAAACAATGCAAATTATCAAAAATAATTGTCATACATTAAGGCGATTTTATCTCAGTCTTTGGAAATCTCTATTTGGCCAAATTCTGTCCTTTGAATCTAACTATAATAATTCTAGTAATTCTTCCCAAATAGCATTTGTTCAGATACTTAAAGATAGATATCACCTCCCATTCACACCAACTCCAGATCCTAAGTCTTCTTCCTTTTTATTTAGCCTAGGATCCTAGCCCATGAGATGGTGCTATATTCAGGGTGAGTCTTTCTTACCTCAGTGAAGGCCCTCTGGAAACATCTTCACAGATACATCCTGGAGTGTGTTTCCTGGGTGATTCCAAATTAGTGCAGCTGACAATAGATGATAATGATCATACTGTGCAATGTCCACATTGGATGCCGAACACTGTGGGTCAGATTCTTAGGGCTACCACAGTGTTTCTTGTCCTGTGCCTTTTAGAACTGGGTTGAGAACTTGATTTGTACTTAAGTATATAGCATGTACTTAGTTGTTAGTCACAGCTAAGCTTCTTACTTAGCTTTGATGTTATTTAGTTTCATTTTGTTTTGCTTTTATATTTGTTTTGAGACAGAGCCTTACTATGTAGCCCAGGCTAGCCTAGAACTCACAATCTTCATCCTACTTCAGATTCCCAAGTACTGGAATTAGAGGTGTATACCATCAGGCCTGCTTTTGTGTCCTGTTTTAACCTAATTCTGACATGTATAAAATTAAAATGTTTTCTACATCATAGATAAACATCAATGAGGATGATCAATCAATTGATCCTGGATGACAGAAAAGTTCAAGTTCGTCCATAGGTCCATCTCATTGGCTAACTTTTCAGCACACAACACAGGCCTTGACATGAAGTAAATATGATGCTAAACCTTATATAGACAAATTGATTAATGACATTTCCAATTTCAAAATTTACAATATTCTAGATGGCTGGTCCTTAAAGGTTCTTTAACGCAGAGCTGAGATGGCTCTATGGGTAAAAGCATTTGCAACACAAGCCTGATGACTTGAGCTGACCCTCAGAGCTGATTCCTGAAAGTTATTATGTAACTTCTACATTGTTGCTGTGGCATGCAGATGCACACACACACACACACACACACACACACACACCACCACCAACAACAACAACAACAACACCATCACCACCACCATCATCATCATCATCAAATTTTTTTAACTCAAAATTCTTTCACATAATCAAAAAATTAAAACCAAAGAAGAGCAACTGTTTATAAGTCACCAGTTCAGGAAAATAAAACAATAAACAAAACAATAATGCAGACATCCAATTTTCCAACACAAAGCAATAAAAACCATACCAAGCCATGGACATATTAACTGTTCCTTGTTATTAACTGAGCTACTGCTACTCAGCTTGGGGAATCTTGTGAAACGTCCAGTTAGAATAGAAGAAATAACTTTTCCTTCTGACTCAGGCTCCAAATGTTCTTGGATGAATAATGATGTCCCCAGGTCCTTGGAAACCAAATTAATCATAGTAAGAGAAAGATATTTCCAACAAAGACGTCCACAGGTCTGGGGTCTTAGTAGAGAAAATTCTTCCAGTATTCCCCAGACAAAGCCTATGACCTTCAAGAGGAGCTCTCCAAGGTGCTAGACCACATCTGTCTGAGAGACTGAAACATTCTCTTACCATCTTTGTACCTGATTCATTATAAATCTCCTATACAACCCATGCTTGATAGCAAATATCAAGCATGTCCTACTGCATCGAGGTTGGAGTGGTGGCTCAGTGGTTGAGGAGATGGACTCAATTCCCAGCACCTCCATGGCAACTCACAACCTTCTGTAATTCCAGTTCCAGAATGTCCAACACCCTCTTCTGGCCTCCACAGGCACTACATGCATATAGTGTACAGATATACATGCAGGCAAAACACACTCACACAATAAGACAATAATCTTAAAAAAAAAAAAACAACTTTCTAACAACAGTCCCTATGTCTGTGGCTTTTGTTCTTTGAGTCAAGTCTTTACTACAACATTTAATGTCAGCTTTTATGTGCCCCCTTTCCAGGTGAGAGAATGAAGATCCAGAGAGAAAGGCTCTTCAATTTGATTCATCTACATCCAAGATTTAAACCAACCCCTTACACTCTCTACATTAGGCTACTTGCCCTAAAATCCGTCCCAAATTATTTTGACCTTGACCTCAACATTCTCCCAAACAAAGTACCTAGGGAAAAAAAATGTGAACTTGGCTATTACCCATAGCCACAAACTTTCCCATCTGCTTCTCCAGACCAGCCCATCCCAATGGATTTCTAATGTAACCTACATTGCGGATTCCTTCCACAAGAACGCTCTGCCCTAAATTGCTCTGTTCACTAATCACATTTCAGAGTCAAATGCAGTATTACTTAGAAAGGGTATGCAATTCATTCAACACTCAATGGAAGTGGCTTGTGACTCTTCTTTCTTTTTCATTGTTTTTCATTTTAAAAAAATTACTGTCATAACGACAAATTATATTTTTCTGAATTGTTACAGAAATGTTTTCTGTTTTAAAGTGCATAGTAATTTTTCCATGTTGACTAATGCTTGCTTTGCCTACTAAGGTATTATACACATAAAGAAGATATGTTCTTTTCAGGTATACAGCTCTACAAATTTTAATTATACAGTCATTATGATCTAAATTGTATGGGCTCCAAATCTCCATGTGGAAGATGTAAATCCCAATGACTATACAGCAGTCATGTAATCACTCACAGCACTGATATGACCTTAGAGATACTTCATCAGAGACTTTTTTCCTTGTGTGGACACCATAACCTATTTATATGAACTGAAATGCCATGGTGAGACTAAATTACATCATTTTATGGGACCACCCTAAATATGTGTCCCATCGTTGTCCACACCACCATTATATAGTACATGACTATATTTAGAGACAGGACCTTTCAGGAGGTAATGAGGTTTAACAGAGTCATAAGGGATGGAGTCCTGACCCTGTACTCTGATGACTTCAGATAAAGAGTATGGGTGTCCCTGTAAACACTACGGTCAGCAGTGAAATGATCCAAGGAGAGGCAAGAAGAAAACACAGATCCTTATGACTTAGCCAAGCTGGTTCAAACTTCTGGAGTCTGACCCCAAGCAGTTTATGTTTTACGTTTTGAACATAGTAAATTTTGGGGGGAAAAGTTTCCTCATGACAACTCTTCCAACAAAGCTTAAGGTCTGACTACATAGAAACTCCTTTGCAGAGTACATGTCTTTGCAAATCACAAAGTCTCCCCCAGGGCCTCTTCCACAAGAATGGGTTCTATTGCCTGAGAAGCAGTGCTCAGAAGAGTCTAGGGAGGATGGGTTTATAATAAACATAAGAGCAAACTCTTTTGCAAAGTATGTGGGCCTTCTTTCATAAGGATGAGTTCTATTGACTGAGAGACAATGATCAGGATAAGAGAATTCTGGTGAGACCTAGATTTAGAGGGCTAGATTTGTAGAATAGCAAAGATGACCAGGTTATTAACATATCCATCCCCAGCCTTCTGTATGGAAAACTGGTATGTACACCCCTTTCACTGGAAAGAAAAGCATGTGCATTTATCAATTCTGGTTTCTCTATTGCCAGTGTAAGCATGTGAACCTCATGCCCTCGGCAAAAGAGAAAAAGACACCAACAGTGTTATGCACAGAAGGAAAGCTATACATAGACGCAGTGAGAACACAGCCCTCCACAAGCAAGGAAGAGAGGTCTTAGAGTGCCCACAGCACTTGAACCTTCAGCCTCTCCAATAGCCAGGTAGTGCATTTCTGTTGATTAAGCTTCAGTCTGGCAACCCCAGACAAGTAACACGGCTGTGTGAGTGCCACCATAATCAAGACTGAGAGGGTCTCCATTGTTGCAGACATTTCTCTCTAGTACCTCTTCCCTAACAGTAGTCCTTGGCTTCCACTGACCTGATGTCTGTTGCTCTGACTCGACCTTTTCCAGAACAAGATAAAAATCAACAACAAAAGCCAAAACTGTATGACCTTTATGACTTCATGTGATAATTATGTGTTTTAGATGAAGATGTTTTCAGAGTGAATGAGAAAGAGTATGAGAAGAAAAGGGGAGAAAAATGGAGGGCAGAGAGGAGGAAGGAAGGAGTAGAGAGAGGAGAAGAAAGAGAGGGAGGAGAAAAGAGAAGGGGAGGGAGGGAGAGAGGGAAGAAGGGAGAGAGGGAGGACAGAGATGGAGGGAGTGGAAAATTGAACATCTCATTCTTGGCACAGTTGAGTTAGCATTGACAGCTCCTTTTGATCACAAAATTAACCTATTTGTCACTAAAAGAAAAGCTAGAAACAGATTAAGTACCTACTTGCTGAAGAGCTCCAAGAACGAGATGCTGCTCTCCACTCTTGCCTTGGAAACCCAGTGAAGAGGTTTGCAAACAGAATCTAGAATTCTACAGAAATGATCCAAATGAGACTTTCCACCAGGAGGTAGCAACCTTGACCTGAAACTAAGGTTCCGTACTCTGAGGCAGAGACACTTAATTAAGCCGAGTCACTGTTCCTAAAGTTCAGGTACACGGCAGGCCAATTTAAGTCATGAATGCCAGGCATATCCCAAATGAGGCTGCTTCTTCATTTTTCAGCAGAATAAGTTGGAGCAAAGTAAGCTCAAAACTGTGCTTCAGAAATTGGGTCCAGTGGCTGCTACAGAGAGATGGTTCAAACCTGAGTGACCCAGAAATGGCCGAGAGCCACAGAGACCACTTAAAACTGGTCGTTGATGGCTTGAGTCAGCTCCTCATTCCGCGACAGTGAATGTCATCCACAGTTACGCCAGCGTTTCCAGAATCAACAACAAAATTATGAATTAAATTCTTCTCGCTGGGTATTATGGCTATGGGCCTGTCTACTTGTTCATGTGGAGGATGCATTAGGGACATTAAGGCATACAGTGTTAGGCAAAAGGATTCAGTCAGCATTTTTAGGTTTACTACCAAATTGCATCATATATTGGCCTTAAAGAAGGAGAATAGTTCAAATGCAAATACAGAGTTAGTCTTCACAGTAAGTGCTGCGTGTTGCACTAATTTTCTTTAAATATAAAGTAGCAGATACAGAGGAGAAAATGCAAAATCCCCAGTCAGGGAACACCCAGTGGATGGTCCTATACCCATGCACATATGGGCAGCACTAATTAGATTTAGTGGATTATGGAAGGAAGTGGAAGAAGAGGAGGAAAAATGTAAAGTTGGATATATGGGGGAGTTAGAGGGGGGTGGATATAATTATATTTTATTTAAATGGGCTTATTAAATTATTGAGGAATAAAAAATAAATTATAAATAGACACATGGGTCAATGCATATACTAGAGAATCTATAAATAAATTCAGTTAGAAAAAATAAATAACAAATAAAGCAAAAAGCATATATGCACATGTGGTTGTTTAAATTGAAGGCAAATCCTAGCCCTTGATTCCAGTAGTCTCAAAAAAGCAGCACCATCCTTAGGGGTAATGACAGGTACAAATCCTTTCCCCATCAGGAAAATTGCCATATATAAATGTTAAGAGCTGGCAAATTTATTGAGAGTTGAAATGTTTTAAATAGAAACATGTAAAACCTGCTCCTCACCATTTAGAAACAATGTATGTGTTCTCTAACAATGCAGTCTTACTTGAAAATGACCTAATTTATCCTCTCCAAATGTGAACCTATGCCAGGAATTAATATCTTAAACATTTGTGTCCTTGTTTTTGAGAAATGACAGGCATATCACGACTGCTGAACCATGTGCAGAAGAAATCTCAAATCACAAGCTTCTAGGGCAAATTCAGCAAGAAGCACCTAATGTTTAATGGTCCCTAAAGGACTAAAGGTCGGGGCCTGTTTCCAGTATAGTTTTGAAATCCTCTCAATCATCTTTCCAAGGTGTTGCTATAAATAGAGACTTAATAGCAGAGGCAGCTAGAGGGTATTGACAATCTTTCTGAAGTTCCAGAGTAAATCCACAGAACCTGTTGCTAGTCTCTTCACCTCCTGGATGAACATAATTTATGATAGATAGATAGATAGATAGATAGATAGATAGATAGATAGATAGATAGATAGATAGATAGATAGATAGATAGATACATAGATACATAGATACATAGATGATAGATACATAAATTAGAGACTGGATAGATTAATTGATAGATGATAGAGATTAGTTTAGTTAGATAGATAGATAGATAGATAGATAGATAGATAGATAGATAGATAGATAGATAGAAGATAGATAGACAGACAGAGATAGTGATGGATATGTGAACCCTCCTTTCTAAAACCAACACAGAAAGAACCCAAGACATGAACAGTTAAATTTTTAAACTTGACCTTCCAAAACTGTTCAGTAACTACATTGTTATTAGATATCTATATCTCTAAATCCATCTTTGGGGAGGTATAGGGCCAAAAGACATCATCAGATTCTCAACTACAATTGTGGCCTTAGGAGATCCAAAGATTGAGGTTGTGTTGGTAGAGTGACCCATATACAAAGCCTGACTATGTTGTTAAAGATGAAGTAGTGCTTAAAACTCATCAGTTCTCAATCAGCCTTCCTCAGTGAGAAAGTCAAGACATGGTGAAGAATGACTGGCTCCTTATGTAGGACGAAATAAAAAATGCACCGCAGCCTTCATTCTGGGACCAAGTATGGATGTAACAGGGAATAGAGTAAAACAGTGTGAATGGAGGAATTGCATGAGAGGAGAGACAGCTCCCATTCAGTTGCTGTCATAAAGACTTGATGAGGGATCCAACATCCAAAAAGTAGCAGATGATGGGTATCGAGTTGTTCCAGGGAAGGCTGAGGGTAAACTGACATAACTGTTAGTGGTATAACATGCATTCCATTGGTGACTGTCACATGTAGTTTGGAGCTCACTGAGAAGCCAGCTCTGGAAATGGGATTGTCCCCTTCCCCTATTTCAAACCCGGATATGTTTGTGCCAAGTGTTCTACAAAACCCCCTGACCTGGATCAGGTCAACCCCCAACTCTGTAACAGGGAGAAAGGAAATGATTAAAGCAATCCAAGAAAAGTAATAACATCATGCCCTTGAGAACAACTAGAAGGGGAACCATTTCCAACAAGTTTTTCTATTGTTTATTGTTTATTTCTATTGTTTATAACTGTGTCTACAATCAAAGAGAGTAGCCTGGAGCTGGTCTATGGGGAAATGACTCTACTCCACCTGAGGCTTTCCAGCTGGAACTCCACTGTGACTTTTTCAGCCCATCTTCCCCAGTCTTCATGACTATAAGCACCCAAATGATGACAGTGTCTGTCTGCTAGGACTCAGTTTCAGAGACTTCAGTCCATAAAATGTAAGCTCCATTAACCTCTCCATCTTTCTTCCCTTTCTTCTGAGGATCTCTATAAACCGTGTGTGTGTGTGTGTGTGTGTGTGTGTGTGTGTGTGTGTGTGTGTGAAGTTTCTATGTGCAGGTCCAGTTCATACAATGAGTATAATATTGAAGGAATCCAGAAGGCATCAGATTTTTGCAGTTACAGGTTTTTGCTAACTACCTAATATGAGTGCTAAGAACCAAAGTCAGGTCCTTTGCAAGAGCAATACAAGCTCTTAATGTCTGAGCTATCTCCCTACCCCCTAAACCAGTGGCTTTCAACCTTCAGAATGCTACAACCCTTTAGTACAGTTCCTCATGTTGGGGGATGCCACTCCAACCATAAAATTATTTTCATTGCTACTTCATAACTGTAATTTTGCTACTGTAATGAAACAAAATGTAAATATCTATATTTTCTTATGGTCTTAGGCAATCCCCAAAGGGGTTGCAACTCACAGGCTGAGAACCTCTGCAAAACCATTTTATTGAATAGGACAGTTACAAAGATTCTCACCAAATGCTCAATGCCAGATTCCTTAGAGAGTAACTTCTGCATCTGACAGCAGCTGCATGGATGACATCAGTTTCTAGGGATCCTTCTGCCAGAGAAAAGAAGAAGGAGTTGGGGCTCAAGTTTTCTCCAAAGGCTGTTTCTTCCCAGTTCTGATAGCTTTAGGTGTTTCTCGTTTTGGGGCCATCTTATAACCTCTCTGAGCATGCTGGTTCCCCATCCTGTTCTCTCCTAAGCCTCTCCCACCTCTCTATGACCCTTGGGATTGCATCAGAGTCTATCTGGATCACCTACGATCAGTTTCCATCATCAAGGCTTCGATGAATCATATCATTTGCTACTGGAAGCATCATGTTCCTCAATCTGTCACTACACAGAGTAATACTGATGTTTTCTGGGCACTGGGTTGCACATGTATCTTTAAGGTAACAGAGGCTACATGTACCAACTACATCCTTTCCCCAAGTACCCCTCTCACACTATTTTCAATTTTTCTTCTTTTCTGGGTTCCTTGTCAGTCTGATTTTGTTTCCTTCCCCTTTTCTTGGTGGTACCCAGTTTAGAACTTTGTAATGAGTGGTGCTCCCTATGGAAACTTCTGGACATCCTTTTAATAAGGGTATCTCAGTTGTTTTCCTTACAATTAAGTTTGGAAAGTCAGCTGGACACCAGCTGGCTTAAAAAGCAACACAAAGCTCCCAACTAGAGGCAAAGTGTTGAGTCCCTACTCCACACTAAACTCTTTACGACCCTGGCTAGGCAGTTTCCTCCAGCTGACTCTGCATTTTCTTCCCAAAGAGATGGGCTCGAAAGATGTTTCTCGGTGCCCTGTGCTACTTAGCTTCTGCAGGAAGAGTTAAGATTAAATAGATTCTTTGTCCTCAAGAGACTTTGAGATACTTCTTTTAAATTATGGGGAAAAATACCGCCTTTTGCTCTGCCCTACTGAATTTGGAAGGAAGCATCTGCCCTGGAAAGAACAAAGGGATTGAAAGGAGATAAGAATCTTCATTTTCCAGTCCCAGTGGCCCAGATCTGAACACTCGAGGCTTTTGCAACAAGGAGAATCAAGTTTCAAAGATCTCTATCTTTGCACTAAGTTCTATTGCTGTTTTGGAAAAAGTAGATCTTTCAACTAACAAAGATTCTTTGACCCAGCAACATATGGAAACTGGATATCTGTTTCTATCTTCTATCCAGATCCCCAAACTCTCCTACTGATCTACAGAAAAATTTCCTTCCATACATGATTGTCAGGGCTAGGGTATGCATTGTGGAGATCGTAACAAAGAAATCAGAAGAAACAGGGAAAAGGAAAAGAATTATCTTGCCTTCATAATCACATTCCCTTCCTTAAGCCTTCAAAGCAATATTTGAACTTTTATAGTTGAGCACTTTGCATATATCCAGCCTTTCTGTAATTACTGCATCCTCATAACTCTGTGAAATAAATATTATAATCCCCCTTTAAAGATATGGAGGCAAAAGATAGCTGTCTGTAGATAGTAAAGGAACTGGAGCAATCATGAAAACTACAAGGTGTTCACGCATGTTCCAGTGAAAGAAAAGGCTAAAGTTGAAAGGAAGATTAAAAGTCCCAGTGTCTCGGCAGATATCTACAGAGGGCTATCTCTCGCCTCCATACCTTTAAAGGGGGATTATAATATCTATTTCACAGACTTATGAGGAAAGGCCAAATATACACAAGGTGCTCAACTATTAAAGTTCAAATCTTGTCAGGACACTAAAGAAGATGAATAAGAGGTCTTGTAGCTGTATATGGGTTAACTAAACCAAGCTGTATAGGAGATAACCAAGAAAGGAGGAGACACAATGTAACTTTAATTTTTTAAATCCTATTTTTAATGATGGTTCTTAAATACTTTAACTTCCCTTCTAGCCTATCACCCACCAGCAGTATTGGAAAAGAAAGGATATGAGGGAAATGGATCTGTTTAGAAATGGTTCTTTGGAGCAACTCCCATCTGTGTTGTCTGGAAATTGGTGGTTTAGTTTACAGGTCAGTAGTGGCAGCTCCATCTACTCGCAAACACTTTACAAATATACCAGCCGTCCAGTTCAGTAGAGTCTGGATAGCAAACACAAATCAGCAGCGGTGACACGACTTAGTGGAGACAGCCAGAACTCAGCCTTGGCGTGAGTCAACAGGAGAGACCAGGGAGGACTCCAGGAGAAGTTCTTCACTGAGCCTCTCTCAGTGAAATGAAAATCAGCAATGCTGTGAGACCAACAAGCACTGTATAGCTAGCTCTACCAGCAAGCCAAGCCTAGCCTTCTTCTCTTTCAGTTGAGTCCTATTTATATCCCCTCCAAACATATTATGTCCTTCATGGTCTTGTCTCAACACAAGTCTTGTATCAGCTGACATCACTCTGTCAAGAAACCTGAGTCCGAGGAAGCTGAAGCCATAGCATATCACCAGAAATTTTTGGTGCATTGCTCTCTATAGAGTCCAGTCAAATGGAGCTCAACTACTCAATGTAAGGCAAACCAATACATGCATGTTGTTAGTGAATCTTTCATCACATGTTCTCTTACATGTTTGCTTTAGCAGAACTCCCTTTCACCTACCTGTGTTTGTTTCAGTGAAACTTCTCTTCATGAGTCTGTCTTAGCCACTCCCAACTCTCAATTTTACTTCATTTCTCACATTTCCTCAACTTTTCCCTTTTCAATAATAATTCTTTTTCAAATCTCTCATTAAGAGTATGTGCGATGTGTGTGTGTGTGTGTGTGTGTGTGTGTGTGTGTGTGTGTGTGTGTGTGTTTGTACATGTGTAGAAGTCAGAGGACAATTTGTTGGAATTGATTGTTTCCCTTCCACCCTGTAGGTCAGGGAAGCCAAACCCAGGCAACATGTCTGGGAATAACCTCTAAGCTGCTGAGCCATCTCCCTGAACTGATTTGCTGTAATAATTTTTTAACAAAATATGCTTCAATTTTGCTTATTCCAACGAGAAGCCAAATCCTTAATATTTTATGGTGAGACGACAAACTTAGAACCATTGTCCCAGGTCAATCTTGGATGATCACAAATGTCTGGCACCTTGGGGTAGGAAAGGTCCCCTCACTCTTAAATCCTGTATAGCTAAGAGGTGGAAACAACCTAAATATCCATTGTCAGATGAATGTATAAAAAATATGTGATATGTACGAACAGAGATAATACTCACCAGGAAAAATGCTACTGAAATCGTGCCACATGCCACAATGCCGCTGACTCCACTGACGTTAGAGTCAGTGAAGGAAACCAGGCACCAAGCACCGATACTGAACAGCCAAGTTTATATGACTGTTCCAGAAGAGAAATTAACCCAGCAGCGATAGCTGAGAGAGTATCATGACATGGGTAGGATATCCCTCAGGATTCTGAAGCAGCCCTGACAACAGACAATGGTCACAACAGTACATTTGAAAATGGCTAAAGACGTAGGCTTGTTGTTATGTATATTTTACTACAATCAAATGAATGGGTATGGAAACCTCAAGAAACATGTAACCATTAGAAGAGGGAGCCCGAGTTTGAACCTGGTTTTACATTGACTGTAAAATATTTGCAAAACCATGAGTAGCTGAGTTTGATCCACAGCACCCGTGTTTTTTAAAAAATAAAATAAAATAGCCAGGCACAGAAGCAGGCACCTGGAATCCTATTACTGGGAAGGCAGAGGGACAAGGCCCTGGATTCAACTGGGCACCTAACTTAGAGGAACTCGGGGGGGGGGAAGAGTTCCAGGTTCAATGAAAGGAGATGAAGAGCATTTGAAGTAGATAAATAATGAGCATGTGCATCAACTCACACAAACATACATACATTAATTAAATAAATAGTTGATTATATTAGGGAGACTCATCGTCAAGAACATCCTGTGCACCAGGCAGAAACTTCCGTGAGTCAAAGGTAGCGCTGTGTTTGCCCCCAGCCAATTTCCTGACCCCGGGGTTGTTTTTCAGACTAGGACTCGGTGGCTGGGAGGAAAACTAACTCATGACCCACTGAGTGTTATCTGACCACATCCTCAGGACTGTCTTCTGCTGGTGGCCTCATCTGCTACTTTGTCCCCTTGCTTCACCTCTGAACTTTAAAAATAATTAAGAACTAAATGAAAAAATGAATATGGCTCCGTTTTTTGGGTTTTGTTTTTGGGTTTTTTTTGTTTGTTTTCTTGAGACAGGGTTTCTCTGTGTAGCCCTGGCTGTCCTGGAGCTCACTCTGTAGTCCAGGCTGGCCTCGAACTCAGAAATCCGCCTGCCTCTGCCTCCCAAGTGCTGGGATCAAAGGCGTGCACCACCACTGTCCAGCTATGAATATGGCTCCAAATGTCTGCAAAAGCAGCTTTAGCGGAGTGGTTCTTTTTAGCCAAGATCATGGAACTTTCCATGGCAGTAAGCAGTATCATTCTGTTTTCACGTGAGCTTTTTAAATAGCTTGTGTTAGGCAGCTAGCAGTGCCGAGATACCTCTGGCCTCCCCTCTCCCTGGCTGGACTGGCCGTGGCTGGAAGCAAGCAAGTAGACGGTGGAGAGGTGGAAGAGGAAGCTCTTTAACTTTGGCCAGGGATGTATTTCCTTTGGAATCTTTGAATTGCACCAACATTCAACCATCCTACCTTTCAAAAGGAGACGTCGTTGTGGACGCACGTGTGGGTCCCCACTCTGCTGAGCAAGTATGTGGAGAGATGGGAGAAAAAGAGAAGCGGAATGGTTTGTGCACTGTGAAGAGAGGTAGAACTGGTAGTGAGGAGAAGCCCGATATGAGTAGCCTGTGCTGCAACCTGAGGCCAAAGTGAAGTCCAGCCCCATACTGCTCCGGGAAGGCCGAGGGCATATCTAGGTCCATTACCCTACAGCCGTAGGGTCTGTGTCAATCAGTACCTGTGGGCCATGTTACCGCCAAAAGCCATGCAGACGACTCTGGCCTGGGATGCCACCTGAGGCCATTGCAGGGCTAAGCGGAGATGGCCCCGTCCCTGCTGTCTGCAGCACTGAGGAGAGTGACCCGCACCCAGCCTGGCATCGTTATAGAGCTGTCCCAGATGGCATGGGTTTGGGTGAGCTGGCACAGAGGGTATGAGCTTTGGCGAGCTGGCTCCACCCCTTTCTGCGCAGAGTGGGAGAACTCTGGGATGAACTCTGAGCAGGAGGATGTGGGAGTCACCTGGGATCTGTCCCCACCCTTCACTGGCTGCAGAACTCTGGAAAAGCAGACCTACACCTCACCTGGATAACACAATAGAGCTGACCCTGGTGAAGGGGTGTAGGTGAGCCTTCCCCGAGGGTATTAGAGTGGAGAGCTGGCCCTGATGACATGGGTGTAGGAGAGCTGCCTGGCTGACCAATTCAGCTACCATTTTCAGAGCTCTGAGTTGGCCCACCCCGACATCTACCCCATCTATGGACTGCTGGAGCATGTAAAGGGGCGCAGTTGCAGAATCTCCATGACTCAGGGCAACAAGAAGATATCCCATAGGAGTCCCATCCACGATCCAGCATTGATGGTGTAGCAGAAGCCAGAGATCTCGAAACAAGACTCATTGCAATGAATATTTACAAGTAAAGCTGCTTCCTGTCGTTGGCCTGTCTGCTAAGGGGTCTACTGTGGGACACACCACAGCTTCCATAGTGAAATTTGTTTTGTTTTCCTTAGAGGGGAGGTTGCAAGGGTGAAGGGAGGATATGGAGATGAATGGGATTAGGAGGCCTGATGTGAAATTCGCAAGAATCAAAAGAAAATTTTTAAAGAAGTTTGTGTTAGCATATATTAAGTACACATAATAATGGGTCCCATTTATATATATGCTTCATATTTTACATGTTTATAAGTGTGCATATTGTATATCTTGATCACATTCACCCCCTATTACACTCTTTTTCTCCTCTTGGTCCTCCCCGTCCTCCTCACTAACCTATAACTTCAGAATGGTCTCCCATTCCTAGGTCTTTAGGACAGTGCTTGGCCAATATCACTATCTGAGGGGTTTGGAACTAAATTAAAGTTTAAAATTTGAATCCAAACCTAACGAGTTTAGGCTCTGCTAGATTAGATACTGAATAACTTGAAATCTCTAGCAGCAATCAATGATCTAAAATTTTACTTGGGGTCTCTCCTCAACAGCCACCGCCATCATGTACAAAGATCTTGGTACCATTTTTGAATACTTAAGGAAAGTAAACAGTGGGTCTTTCTCTGGTACTAATGATGACGATGTATAAGGAGATCATAGTCTACCCTAGGCAGTGTTCTAACTCTGTGTTAACAGTTCATCTAAGCTCCACAAGAACTCTGAGGGAAATGTTAATATTCATCACACTTTCTTGATGAGGAAACTTGGTCACACAGTTGTTAAAGCATTCACTCCTGGCCATATCGTATTGCCATTCAAAATATTCAATCAACCATTCACATTTCCCAGTGAGACACCGTGAGGTCATTTGTCAGGTCTGGGAGAGAAAACTTCACTCACACGGCATATAAAAACTCAAGGCATGCAGTGCAAGGATCAAATGGAAATCCCACCTGAATTCTTGGTTTGTGAGTGCGGTGAGCTCCTTGCCCACAGAACTGGAGCTGTTCTCTGTTTCAGCTCTTCAATATTCACAATCCTGGCTACTACAATTGCTAACACACCACATCAGAGAAAGTCATGTCACAAAATGACCTCTGTCCTGCCAGAATATTGTTAAGTTCTAATTTAAGGGATGAGCCACTCTGTCTTGACACCAGGAAGAGGAAGCCGTCATGCAATTTCAGCATGATTATTCCCTTGTTGCTGTGAACCGCTCTAAGACAAAGACACATGTGTTTACTTCTCTGAGTCTCTCTCTTCCACTCCCCCTCCGTCTCTCTCTCCCTCTCCCCTTCCCCCTCCCCTCCCCCTCCCCTCCCCCTCCCTTTCCCCTCCTTCTCCCTCTCCCCCTCCCTTCCTCCCTCCTTCTCTCTCCCTGTCTCTCTCTCTCTTCCCTCCTCTCTGTGTGTGTGTGTGTGTGTGTGTGTGTGTGTGTGTGTGTGTGTAGGTTCTTGTGTTTGAATTCTCACATGTATATGGCAGATGATAACTTCAGGTATTGATCCTAAGGCATCATCCAATCATTCTCGTTTTATTTTTTATTTTTTGAGACTGAATCTCTCAGGTGAAAATGGCAGATCAATGAAGCTAGAACCTCAGTGTGATCTGCTCATGGTTTTGCTCGTGGTATTGCTCATGGTCTGTTTTTAGCTTGGTGCCCTGTTTATCTAAGATCCAAGTGCCTGGATGCAAAGATTCTCTTGTAACCCCAAGCAGGAGATTCAAGATTCAAACAATATGTGTGGATTCTCACACGTGTAAGGCAGATGACAACTGGGGCAGGGGACGGGGTCAAAAGCTAGTCCATTCCTTGGGCTAGAAATGGTCAACAAGCACGCTCGACTCTCTTTCTTTACATCCTGAGTGCCATATTACTCTAGGCTTATTAAATTCACCATGTACCTTAAAGTACCCACAGACTAGCAAGGTTAGTAAGGGTGGCACAAGAATCCAGCAAAAAATGTAGTTTGTCTCCAAAATTGGACCAAGCAGCATGTTTTCCCCCTTGAAGTCAATAATAGTCATCAAGGCCGATGACTCCAGTGTTGAGAATTATCACAGATTCTAATTCTCTGCCTAAATCATGGAAAGCAAACCGCTGGGTTGAGCTCCACAAATCCCTTGTGGGTTTAGGATTATGTTGTATTTCAGGTGGAGGTTTGCCCTAAGACCGGCTGCTCTGTGTAAGACCTCCCTGAGCTGAGGAATGAGGGCTGCAAGCCAGTGACAGAACTCTCATCTGGCTGGCTACCTTTGCCTGTTTTCGGCAATAGCTCCTTGGCATGTTCTCACTAAGGAAACATGTCTCCTTGCTGGCTTGCTGGCTTGAGCGACTTTGCATCTTTATACTGTTGTTGCGTTTCACATTTATTTTATAGAGAAAGCTAAATTATTAAATATATTTTTTAAGGCTGGGGAGATAGCTCAGTGAGTAGAGAGCATAAAGATCTGAGCTCAGACTTCCCAGAATCCACCTACAGCTACAGATATACTACTAGGTATCTGCAATCCCAGCACTTCTATGTCAAGATGAGAGATAGAAACATGAGATTTCCCAAATAATAGCCCGCCATGTGTAGTGGCAAACAGGAGACCCTGTCTCAAATAAGGAACAAGGTGAAGACCAACTGCTGAGAATTTGCTCTGACTTCCATTCTGGCACCCACACAAACACATACATGCACATGTGTGTGTACATACACAGTCTTTTTACATACATGCACACACAATACATACACACACACACACACACACACACACACACACACACACACACACCAGACTGCCAATATCAAAACAGTATGGAACAGAAAAAACAGGGGTTCTTAAGTGTAAACAAGATTTCTCAGTCTCTGATAGGGTGAACTCAAAAACCAGAGTCCTGGCATCGCTGAGTCTTTGTCTCATATATTCAGGAATGAATGAGTTTCACCAATGATGAAGGGTGAGTTGAAGAAGGAGGGTTTCTTTTTTTTATAGAGAAAAGGTTTGATGGAGAAATATTTAAAGCTCTCTTACAAAAAGGCAGAGCTCCAGAAAGCAATTGGGGCTACAGAGAGGACTGATGAGATGGTCCCAGGAAAGGGTGGAGTCACTCCCACGTAGAAGGGGGCCAAAAGAGGGAAGAACCCACAGAACTATCTCGCCATGGCATTTTCTAAGACTTAAGGCAGAAAATGGACAAAGACTGAGGTAATACCTATTGAGATGGGTTAATTCAGCACATGGCAGGCCAAGACAATTGGGGTACACATGTTCTTTGCGTGTTCTGGACCAATACCAACCAGGGAGTTTCCCTCTCCCCCTCCCCCATTTGACCTTGGCTCATCTGCTGTGCTCGACATTAGCTCATTAGCTCTGACTGGCCTCATTCTTTGCCAACCTTGTGAATGCTGCTGGTCTCTGACCTTGGCGGGGTCTGCTAGCCTTTGGTGCTCTCTTTCATGTGACCAGCTTGTAGTTTTGACCATGGTCCTTTTTCCCTTACTGTCTAAGGAGCATTGACTCTCATTGCAGCTCTCTGGTTATAGCTGTGTTTTTTTCTCAGCAACCTCATATTTGCCTCCTTGTCTCTGGGACAGACTGGATAAGAGGAGGCATTGTAGAGACTCACAATTGAGCATGCTACAATGGGCTGCTTTGGAAGTGAGAATATGCAGAAGGACAACAATCTTGCCTATGTCTGTAGGGGTGGAGCATATTTTATGGCAGCCAGCCAAAACGCGTTGTCACTGGCTTTTTCCCAGAGCCCCATTCTTCCTCTCATCAGGTAAGTTGGCTGTCTCCTACCCAGCTACAGGTGCCCTTCCTAAGCATTCCAGACATTGCTATTTTAACTTGAAGGTTCTTTTCAACACTAAACTCTTTTTTTTTTAAACTGACATGGAATTGTTGATACTTTTGAGGATACATCACATATGTAAATTTCAATACATAGTTCTACACCCAAGTCCTCTAGGGTTGTGTGTGTTGGCTGGGGTGGGAATGTGGATGGGAGGGGCTTGATCCTTGCCACCAGAACTCTGGGACACTGGGACCCACCCCTTGCCAGCTTGAATGGAGATGGAGAAGAATGTCCCTACCCCTGCTAAACAGTTGGCTCTGAGGCAGACCACACCCCCATCTTCCTTCAGGACATCCTGCCCCAGGATTTCTAAATCAGAAATCTAAGGCAACAGAGTGTAAACTCTACATTCCATTCTTTGTGTAAGAAAGCCCTGTGAAAATTCCCCACTTGGTAAGGAGGCAGCAGAAGAGCTGGTGAAAGCTGCTACTGTGCCCCAAACTTTAAGAGAAAATTCCCATTTCTTCCACTGGAAAGATTCCCAAAGGGGACAGGTTAGGAGTTGGGGAATGTTTTTTTAAAGTTTACTTATTTATTTAATTTTTGTATGTACTAGTGTTTTGTCTGCATGTGTGTCTATGCACCATGTACATGAACTGCCTGTGGTGACCTGAAAAAGCACTGGACGTCCTGATACTGAAGTTACAGATGGTTTTGAGCCACTATGTAGAAGCTGGGAATCAAGCCAAAGCTTTTCCTGACTGAGCTATTTACATACACACACACACACACACACACACACACACACACCAGATTAGAGTTTACATCATGTCCTAAACTGTCACGTTCTACTTCAAAACTACTCATTTTTATTAATTTACGTGTATGAATATTTGCCTGCATGTATGTCTGCATCACTTACATGCCAAGGTACCTATGGAGACCAGATGAGGACATGAGATCCCCTGGAACTGGAGTTACAGATGGTTGTGATCCATCATGTGGAAGCTGGGAAATGAGCTCAGGTCCTCTGGAAGAGCAGCTAGTGACCTGAGCACTGATAAATTCCCAGCTCCAACAATTCCACTTTAAAATGAGATTGGAGTCACAATAGTCCCTCTTCTCTTGCCAAGTCTCTCAGTGTCTTCGCATGCTAAAGGCACAGAGAACGTCAGCCAAATGAATCCTGTTCATGTTTACAGCAAGATTTCTGAAAACTCACTAGACTGCACAAGATTTTTTTTCCCCTTTCTCTTATGTAACACAATCAACATCTGTTCTGAGGAATGTATGTTGGGAAATACTGATGCAATGGAAAATGGTGACCTTTGAAGTCAGCAAACCTACACCAAACTCTCCACCTGATCACTGGCTTACTAAACCTTCCACTCTGCCTTGCCGTCTTCAAAGGCCGAGCTCGTAGTTCTGACTTTATGAGACGATTGCAAGGGTGGAATAAGGAAATATATTGCTTGGTGCCAGTTGGGGAGTCCATGAAGGGGAAATGGTTGTGAACAAAAATGGCATCTCATGGAGTGGCATCTGTAAGATGCCCCTAGAACCCACTTCAGGGTTAAAGGGGATTTAGTTTCTTGTTTGCTGGGAATGCTGCCAGAAGAAACAGTTCTATTTGGTCCACCCCTCCTGAGGGCAAGCCCTATCCTTAGAACAGTTGCGGGGGTAGAGGGAGCAAGAATGGTTACAACCTGGTCCCCTCACCCTGTCTGCAGAAGTCACAAAGGATGCTTCAGCTTCTGAGCTTCTTTAGCTTTAGAGCTCAAAACACACAACCAGATTCTGCAACTTAGCAACATTCTCAAGCAATTTCTAGTGCCTTTGAGTTTGAGGAGCAATGCTGTAGAGACAAGGTCACAGACCAAGATCGGCAAGAGCTAGCTAGTGGGCATTTTGCTCTGTGACTACATAGGAAAGCTCAGAATAAGGCTCTGCGCTGTCTGGCAAAGGTGTGCTGCATAGGGCAGCCAGCTCCGTTCCCCGCTGCTCAGGGCAAACTGATAGGAGGCCAGTGAGTGGTTCATTAAAATAAGGACAAACAGTCTTTATAAAATGCAGTCACACTGATTTAGAGGGTATAGAGAGGGTTGAAGAAAGGCAACTTTCTTATCTTGGAGGCGAATAACCAGATAAAGTCTTAGTTGCTAGGCACTGGAGCTCATCTTCCTGATTTATGTCATCCTGTTTTTCCAGTAAAGGCACCACAATATTGCATTAGTCAAAGAATTCTGCAACATCATTTGAATGACATAAGGCATCTGCTTGTGTCTGAACATGACTCAAAGGGCAGACTTGTGGCAACCCATCTGTTCCTCTGAGAATATACCCAGAATTAATTATATTAGAAACTTAAAAACAACAGGCTCACTCTCACAGATGACCCTGGTGGATGGTTAGAAAAAGACCATGTGGCAGAAAACACAATTTGCATCCCCTCCTTTTGCTGTGCCCTAAAGAAAATCTAGAGATGCGTTTTTGGCTGGGTATCACTACTCAAAAAAAAAAAAGCCCAAATCTACAAACTTAACTAAGCTATGTGGGTAGCTAAAGCATAAGATAAGATGTATTTTGTAAGGTCTCCTCATACAAAATTCCCTGGGCAAGATTCCCACTAAAGGCCTTTTGTTCAGTCTGAGAAGCTAGTCTATAGAATTTGCCATCTACATTCACAATGAGCTGCTTCTCTTCAGCTCATGCTCTCCTCACATGAAACATAATGGAAACATCCTCACATGTATGCCCAGGGGTGTGTCTTCCAGGTGACCCCAAAGTCAGCCTAATTGCCTGCATTTTATATAACCTTTCTCTTGGACTAACTCAACTACTTTCTTGAGTTCATCCCAGAGTCCTGGCATCTCCGACCCCTGGGGTTTCCATTGCCACTTGGGCTTCACCTTTACAGATTCATGCAGTGGTTCTTAGAACTTCCTTGTGGGAAATTCAGCCCTGAGCCACATCTCCTTGCTTTGGTGACTTTCTGGAATGCTGCTGCAAGCCTCCGTGACCGCCCCCCCCTCGGTTTATCATTCATGCACAAAAGCAGCACATGGATGATATTACCAATTCTGTTACTATCTCTAGATATAGCCACCCCTACCACTACAGCTATAGAAGATTCAGTGACCCATGAAGGCTGTGGTCTTGCCTTCAAGGCGCTGCTTTTCCTATTGTCCCACCCTGACCTAGCAAACTTCCCCCATAATGACCCATTGAGGTATGTTTATAGCACTCTAATGTTTATCTAGCCCACAGATCCAAATTCCTCCACATTCCTCCTATAAACCAGCTCCAAAGACTTGCAAGCCATGGAATCCAGAAATTACCTCACTCCTGGCACTAATTTTCTCTTTAGTTCCTTTTTACATTTCTGTGACTAATCACCCAACAAAAAGCAACTTAAGAGTTCTAAAGTTTTGTACTTAATACGTTTGAAGGTCCATTATACTGGAGAAGGCATGATAACAGGAGTGTCGGGCGGCTGAGCACATTGCATACAGAGACAGAGCAGAGAGAGTTGAACGTTCAGATGGAGTCCATCTTTCTCCTTCATAGACACTTGGGAATACCCGTCTGTATTATTGCTCCACATTCAAGGTGTATCTTCCTTCTTCAGTTAAACATGTCTGGGAAAAACACCTCACAGGCATGGCCAGAGATATACCCCAGAGATTATTTCAAATCTTGTCAAGTTGACAATAAAGATTAACTGTTAAAGGGACGATCTAGAATTAGGGGTATTCATGCCAACTCTCTTATGTAGAAAGATTGCCAGCCAGAGAACTTTTTCAGCAAGCAAGGGGTTGGTTGCTGAACATGGGTCACAAAAATAAAGTGAAAGACGTCAAGAGAATTGTGACATTTCCAAGCAGTTCTATGAACACCAGGGGAAGACACAGCATGGAGCCCAAATAGGCTTCCCGGTGCTGTAGAAGGCCAGCTGCAGTTAGAAACACTTTTAACTGAATAAAAAGAGGAATTTGCTGACAGTGAGAACTGTGCCCCGTCCTGGGCTGACAGCAGATATAGGGAATTACCAGTGTGGGGATCTCTATCATGGGTGAAATCAGCACTTTGCATAAAAAAAAATCCCATATGCATCAAGAACAGCCAAAGAATATTATTAGTGATTTGGGGTAATAATAATTAAAGGGCCAAACTTTGCAAGTACATGATTGCAAATATATACTTAACATATAATAAAGGTTGTTTACAGAACAGCTGTCCCTTTTTTCCTACTACTTTATCTTTATTGTGGTTCCTTTAAAAATTTTTATTTAAAATATTTTCATATATTTTAATTATATTCTTTCCCTTCCCCCAACTCTTCTTATATTCTTCCCTCCAAATTTCATGTCTCCCACCCTCTCTCCCTCTCCTATCTCCTCTCTCCTCTCTCTTCCCTCTCCCCTCTCCTCTCTCCTCTCTCCTCTCTCTCCTCTCTCCTCTTTCCCCTCTGATACAAACCAAAAATAACAAGGGGAAAATCAAAATAAACAAATAAAAATAACCAAACAAAAACAAACAAACCCTCATCCACACACAAACAACAAACAAGAATGGAGTCCATTTTGTGTTGATGCAGGACACCGAGTGGGACTTGGCCTTGTAGTGTGATCAATATACCCAGTTACACTCCACTGTAGAAAGCTGATTTTCCCTTTACCAGTGGGTATCGATTACAAATAGCTTCTTGGTTAGGGGCGAGCCTTCATCTCCACTTGCCCTTTTCAGGGCTGGCATTTTCCTCCTG
This sequence comes from Tokudaia tokunoshimensis, assembly GCA_036184795.1. NCBI lineage: Eukaryota > Metazoa > Chordata > Mammalia > Rodentia > Muridae > Tokudaia > Tokudaia tokunoshimensis. The sequence continues at coordinate 31,511,725 of BTHU01000010.1, read as the reverse complement.
TTTGAACTTGTGAAGGTCGTGTGTGTTCAGCTGCCACTCTTAATTACTTTCAATATGAATTCACTTAGAGTGGAAGGAAAAGGAAGGGTGATAGATAAGCGTTCCATCAACTACATGCAACCTGCAAGCTCTCATCTTGGATGCAGAGCTATTATATCCCTCACAAGAATGTTACCACAGAGACAGCAGAAGCGAAACAAAAAGACTAACGATTAGTGAGACAGACAGTATTATGCTGTGATTTTGAGTCTGAATTACCCCTCATAGGTTTATGTGCTGAGCTCTTCTTTCTCAAATGGTGGCACCATACTGGGGCTGGGGAGCACGGTCCAATTAGGAGATGGAGCCTTACTGGAAGAAGCAGGTCCCTGGGGGAACCTTTGGGTTATCCTTGTCTACTTTCTGTGTTTGTCCCATAGTCCTGGTTCATGATGATCTGAAGAAACTATCTCTGCCACCTGTACGTGTCACACGGGTACAATATCTGAGCTCTGCCTGCCCTGGCTTCCCTGCCACAAAGGAGTGAGAACCTTTAAAAGCATGAGACTTATAAGCAAGAAACTTTCTTCCTCGATGTTTTTTCTGGCAACTGTTGTGGCCACAACAACACAAATGTAGCTACTGTGGTGTGGTAGAATATGGAGCAGGCATGTTGTATTGGACAATAGCCTAAGGTTTTCCAATCCTAAGATGCTGGGATTCTAGGAAAACATCTGAGTTTCTGTTTGAAAGTAAAAAGCCTCTTATAAGAAGGGAATGAATCACTGTATAAATTATTCAGGGTTTCAAGTCCTTCAGGGAATTGTTCCCTGAAATTTGATTGAGGTAGATATCTCCCATTTCTCTAGATCAGGGCTGAATTTTTTTCTTCTCTCACATCCAGAGATAGACCATGGCTCAGTAGGATATAAGAACTAGGTGTCCCCTCAGCCCACGTCATAGTGATTGTCAAAAACACCACCTCCTGCAAAATTTACAATAAACCATATTCCCGAGTCCCAGAATCACTATGAGGAGAATTGCTTATGAAGTGGTATTGCAAATGCATCTTTCTGCAGTATAATGATGCAGTGTTGGGTTTAGACATTATTATTTTTACTACGTTGCAAGTAGTGACTTTAGATAGGTGACTTAGGCAAAGTGCTGGCCTTGAGAAGATAAGGTCATGCCCCCAAGGATTACTAAGAGAACATAATGCATGTATTTAGAATAGTAGGGGGCAGGAATAAAGTGGTTTTAGCTATGCTTGCTACAGACTTCCCAGTGTCCAGTAGCTGGGAGAAAGTTGCACTTGCATGGACACACTCTTACAACACAGTGGCCAATACAACAGAGACATAAGGTGAAAACCATGGTAGCACATTCTATGGCTCTTCAACATAGACTAGCTTTATGAAATTAGTCACTAATTTATCACTTTGCTATCAAAGTCCTTCATGCGTGGTTAGAGATGTAGCTCATTATGATAGCACTTGCCTAGCATATACAGGGCTCTAAGTTTGAATGGCTAGAAGAAAAAATATATGTACTTATATATATAATATATTATACATATATGATGTTATATATGTGCTTATACACACATATATGTTCTCTATTATGTATGTATGTATTTTATAATATATACATTCAAATATCTATTTATATTATATATTACATATATACATATGTTCTTCTTTATTAAATGAACTGCATGTACTTGCAACCAAAGAAGGCTACATGCTGTAGACTTACTAAGCAGCACTCTTTCAAAAACTCAGAATATTTTATGGTATTTACTCAATATATATATATAAAAAAATTTTACTCATCTTTGATGGTCAATGTCTTTCCAAACCTTTACCACCCAGGTCAAATGACTTTATCATGAAGACTTTCTTCCAACAACATTCGACAGAAGCTGCCTCTCCTTGTTTCTGGCCCCTTATGGCTTTATGACTATGTTACTGCACTTTTCATCTACCTCTCTCTCTTACAGTTGTCTTGTGACCTCCATCCCTAGATCTGAAGTGCTTTGAAAGCACTTATTATCGTATTTATCTTTATATCTCCTCTTCTGACTGGATCCCTTCATCCTACCTTCCCAACACACAGTTATGTGACGGTGCCTCACATACTGTGTGAAGTTGATAAACCTGGGTTGGCTTGGGAATCTTGAGAGTACAGGGAAGCACATAATTGGAATAGAGATTTGGAAGTTCCCTATCTAGCCTGCATGTGAGTACGTGTTAAAATGAGATGTTTATTATGTGAGAATAAATTCTAATACACACTTAGTATTTATCAATGTTCAGTTGCTAGCCACTATAGTTCCCTTCTGTAACATTGTCCCCTCTCAGCCTCCAATGATAAAGATGGTGGATGACTCATGATTTCTCCACCACGTCTGCAGCACATTAACCTAAAGGGATCAGGACAGTCCATTTACAGGAAGCCAGTTACTCCTGGCCTGACAAGAGCAGATGAGCTCTGCCAACAGCACCCTCCCACTGAAACTTTCCAACAGAGACCTGGGAATCCTCAGCCAGGAGCCACAAACCCCAGAGTTGCTATGACAACAAGAGCAACTCTGATAGCAACCATGTCCTTTGAGCAGGCACTGCACACCAGCCTCGGTACTGAACATCTCAAGGTATAATCTTCACTTCTCAAAGTTTCCTGGGAGATTGAAGCTACTAAAAGGCCAAAAAACAAGAACACAAAATATAAGAAAACAGCATCGGCATGTTGCGTATTTTACTAAATTTCAAGATTTGACTGCCTGTCTCCAGCACCCCCTGTCTCTCACCCTTTTCATTCCTTGGGGCTCAAGAGGGAGGTTTTGTTTAAATTCTCCCTGTTTGACTACAGGCCAGATCTCCAGAAGAGAAGTTCCTTCCTTTCAGTGACTGAAAGGAAGAAACTTGTGTTGACATCATTTCAGAGCTCAGATGACCTGTATCTCAGGCTATTTTCTATTCTTCAAGCCCATTGGTCTCCCTAAAAAATGATTTATTTCACCCTCTGAATTGCCTAGATCCCCCTCTTCTCCCATTCTCTGTATTCCCTGATGAGAGTGTATATGCATCTAAGACTCAGTTGGTTCCTGGGTCTTCACCTTCCAGCTAGGTTATTGTACACATAATTTGTACCCATTTTCTGATGTTAATCTACATACTGCTAGTTCAGTCTAATGAACTCAACTATCAAATCCACAGTACCAAGAGGGAAAGTTCTTGTTGGTCCTACCAAGCTACAGTTGAGTTCATTTCACAGATGAGGAATCCGGAACATAGAGAAATCGCTCAGCCAGGCATCACACGCGGTCCCTCTGTCCATACTATCTCTACTCTAAATTCGGTAGTATCTCTACTACTGAATGTGAATCTCCAGGAAGGACAGGGAAGCAGAAACAACCGTACCAGATTCTACCAGGGCACTCTCTTTTAAGGGTTTGCAAACATGTCAGTCTGGTGAGAAAACATCAGAAGTACCAGGGAGAAGGATACATGAAATACCAAGTAGCAGGAAAAAACAACAAAGAACTCATCAGCTGGGGAGTCCCCAGGGTTTGGCAATACTGTTTCCTGCCTTAGAATTTGTGAGTCCGGGTTGACCTTTGTATCATTTACATGGTGGGACTTCTTTGCAAGGAGAAGAACTACATGTGGCGTACTTAGTGAAAACCTGTGTGGACTCAGAAATCACCCACATCACATGGTCCATGTGCTCTTTTGTCCCTTGTCAACTTGACACAAGCTAGGGTCCTATAAGAAAAGGAAACATCAGTGGGAAAAAAAACCAAACTTGCCTATAGGCAAGTTGCTAGGGGTATTTTCCTGATTAATGGTTGATATTGGAGTGACCCAGACCACTGCGGGAGGGGTGGGGGAAGGGGGAAGGCGGGGATGGTCCTGGGGTTGTATTTAAAAAGAAAGGCTAGTTGAGCTAGCCAGCAAGCAACAACCATTCCTGTCCGAACTCTGGTTCACTTCCCACCCACAAGTTCCTGCCTTAGCTTCCCGTCGTCGTCGTCACAGACTGTGATCTAAATGAGTAAGCCAAATAACCTTTTCCTCCCCAAGAGCTTTGGCTAGTGCTTTATCACGGCAACAGAAAGCACACTGCACAGTCCACTCCTCAGGCTGTCACACCCGGGAAAGATCTCTTATTCACATTCGCTTTTATTGACTTCCTACCCTGTTCACTGGGATGTCTGTTCCTTAATGTGTTGGGACCTTCCATGGGTTCACTTATAAGATGACTGAGGCAGGGAGGGGATGGCTAATGACATTTGAGGTGTCTTCAGCCAAGAGTTGAAGCTGCAGCTAAGCTGCCAAGTGTGACCGCTCTTCTTTCCTTCCTTCCTTCCTTCTTTCTTTCTTTCTTTCTTTCTTTCTTTCTTTCTTTCTTTCTCCCTCCCTCCCTCCCTCCATGTCTCTCCCTCCCTCCATCCCTCCCTCCATCCCTCCCTCCATCCCTCCCTCCCTCCGTCTCTCTCTCTCTCTCTCTCTCCCTCCCTCCATCCCTCCCTCCCTCCCTCCATCTCTCTCTCTCCCTCCCTCCCTCCCTCCATCCCTCCCTCCCTCCCTCCATCTCTCTCTCTCTCCCTCCCTCCCTCCCTCCATCCCTCCCTCCCTCCCTCCGTCTCTCTCTCTCTCTCTCTCTCCCTCCCTCCCTCCATCCCTCCCTCCCTCCCTCCGTCCATCTCTCTCTCTCTCTCTCTCTCCATCCCTCCCTCCCTCCCTCCGTCCATCTCTCTCTCTCTCTCTCTCTCTCTCCCTCCCTCCCTCCCTCCCTCTCTCTCTCTCTCTCTCTCTCTCTCTCTCTCTCTCTCTCTCTGTTTTGCTTCTGTTTTTTTGTTCTTTGGGTTCTGTTTTGTTGTTGTTTTGTTTTGTTTTGTTTTGTGTGTAGCATTACTTCGGGTTTGTGTGGTAGAGCCCGTGTTACCGGCTGGGTAGAAGAGAAGGTAATCTTATCTATCTGGGTTTCATTTCACTCTGTGGCTCTGTTTTCAAAGTCACCAGTATTGCTAAAAAATACCCGCATCCCTTTGCTCTCTGTCAGCTCTGTGGACGCCCGGCTCCTTATCAGTGAGATGGGTCTATTTTTCCACAGCTCTGTTTACTCATTGTCTACAGCATTCTTTCCAGGTTGGTTGTCTATTGTACTGGTCCCTATTCTTGCTGGGGTTTTGTTTGACCAAATCTTACTTTCCTGCCCATTTGGATCTACCTGGACCCCTGCCTTCTGTATCCCGCCAGATGGTTGGAAGAGAAATTGAGTCGGCTCCAGGGCAATAGGACAGATAGCGCGAGGGTTGAGGCCACTTTATAATTCCCTAATACAGTTAAGTAGACAGACAAAAGGGATCACGTTTAATTGAGTTTTGTAGTGGATTTGTTTGTAAATGAACCATGCCTGTCTTATAAATATTACCTAGGGTTGTTTCCGACTTTGAAATGGCTTCAGGCCGTGACGAAATTGCAAAACTCACTGATCCCAATCTTCCTCTCAAGAGCACATGACCAGAACCAGACACAAACAAGTTGTGAGATAGCTAAAGCACCCCACATGAAGTTGTGGAGTGCAAAGCAGCCTGGGAAAGGGTTGCCCTGAGGTAGGACTGAAATATCAAGTACGGGGATGCTGGGTTAAAATTCCATTTCAGAGAACTAATTAATCAGCACATAATCTTGCACGAGGGAGTAGAAGGGGCACACTTTTTATACTAAACAAAAATGCTGTAAGCTCAATTTCTAATTCCCTGAGTTATCCTGCATCTTTATTTGAATGTGGCAACTTTACCAAGGGGTCGAGATTTACTTCTTCTGGCAGACAGCATTTAAATTCTCCAGCCCTCAGGCTCCTCAAGGCTGAGCAAACCTGAGGTGTTTTGCAACTCAGCAGTTTTGCAATTCTATGACTCAGACGCTAATGAGCTGAGAGAGTGCTGTTAGGTAAGGTATTTAATCTCTTGCTGGATCAATTTCTTAATCTTCAAAGTAAGACTTATGCATCCAGTGGGTGACCTGGCCCATGCCTCGGACATGGATAACTAAAGCTGGATGTTAGTTATATAGGAGAAGAGCTTCTCTTTGGTAGCTGCTGAGGATAAGGGGAAAACCTGCTTTCTGATTTCTTTGGTGACTGTTGTTTTAAAGAGAGAAGGAGGGAATAGACGATAGGAACACACTGGGGTCCTGCAGAGCATTAGAGAACATAGTATAAATATATAGCTGAGGCCTGAACACTCATTGATCATGCGTTCTGAACGCCTTGTACAACCATGATCCTATTTACTATTGTTAGCTGGGGAGAGAGGTTTCTCTCTTTAAGGCTGAGAGTAGCACTGTCTGTGAATATAGTCACAAATATTTAGAAGATACTTTGATATTATGTCTGTTCCAGGAATTTTCCTGTCCAATTTCATCAGTGCAGAGAGGGTCTGTGATTGGATGGGGAAATAGGGGGCGGAGCTAGGAGTTGTAGGGAGAAGGTATGCACTGCGAGAGGGAGAGAAGAACCAAGATGACTTCAGACGTTTATCTGGTGTTTTCAAAAGGTTAGAAATATTGAGATAAGGCTTTTACTGTATTGGCATCTTGTAATTGTGTCTATAATATACATAAATCAGCTAACTAATCAAGCTTTAAGAGTTATGTTTCTACCGGGTTATTGGATGGTGAGCCGGCAGACCGTGGGTGTGTGGAGTGTTGCATGGTAGCGAGAAAAACTTGGGGTCCCCTGCCGGAGAGATGGCTAACAAAGGGACGGCCGAGTGAAATGGCCCAGTGGAGGCCGCCGGGATGGAGAGTTTGTAAACCTAGAGACCAGTAGCTCGAGGGAGTTAGCGGCAGCGGTAGGAGCGAGGGAGCGTGGTCAGAACCTGCGGAGAGTTGGCGGGTCGGTCTTTTTTAATATTTCCCGCAACATATGTCAACTTTGCTAACCAGCATTATTCAGCTCCCTACTATGGCTCATGACCTACTCCGTCATGGCTTTTTGACCAAGTTTATAGTGTCAGGCATGGAATCCATGGATTCCATGGATTGAACTTCAAATCTGATTAGAAATAGGTTGGTTACTCCCAACAATGGAACCACTATTGCATGAGTTTGTTTACTGTTTGTTTTTTGTTGTGGCTTTGAGATGATGTCTTATCTCTCCCAGCTGACCTTAAAGTTATCATGCAGCCAAGATTGGCTTAAATTCCTGCTCCTCTTACTTCTACTTCCAAAATTCTGGCCTCACAGGCATGCACCAAGATACCGAGCTCTAGACAGCAACTCTTATGTGCAGCTCTGACCTGAGGTTGATTCCCAGAACTTAGGAGAAAAACTGAGTGTGGTGGTATGCACTTGTTCTCAGCACTGGGGAGGTGGAGAAGAGGTACTGAGAAATTCACTAGCCAGCCAGCCTCACCCAACCAAGGAGTTCCAGGAAAAGACAGAGATCCTATCTTCAAATATGAGGTAGAGACATCCTGAGGAATGACTTTCTAGCCTCACATACTTGCACACCAACACACATACATACACAAACTTGCATGCATACACACACACATACACACACAAACACACACACATACATACACAAACTTACACACATATGCACACACACCAGCACACACACATACATGGACACACACACACATACATACATACATACATACACATGCAGACATACACTCATGCACACACATTCATACAAATACACACACACACACACACACACACACACACACACACACACACAGGAACTCTTCTATCTTACTGTGATTATTCCCCGTTATTCCACTCCCAGGATATCACTCTAGTTCTCAGCTTTTTTGCACCTTGCCTGGACTGTTGTAATCAGTTTGTCAGTTTCTCGAACAGCATTTGCTGGGATAAGGTCAATGTAAGAGAAGCTCCAAATACAAGTAACATGAGCGATGGAAATTTAATTAATGTTATGAACTTGCACAGCAGCTCTACCCACGTAATCAAACTTAGGCTCATCTATCTTGCTGTCCTGTCACACCAGAGTTACCCTGTCCATCTACTGTGTCCATATCCCAACCTATGGAGGAGGATAAGCAAGCAGAGGCCCTGACTTTTAAAGGCATGACCCAGAAATTACACTATAGCTCCCATGGAACTGTCTAGAACACAGCCATATGACCACAGTTGCTACCAGATAAACTGAAAGACATAATCTTTATTCTGAGCAGTCATGTGTTCAGCTAAAAACTGGAATCTCCATTCATACAACAAAGATAAGGATATAGACCTGTGTTCACTGTGCAATGTGGAAGCCACGTATAACTATTTAAATTACATACATTAAAATTCAGTAACAGCAAACATCACATTCCTCAGAGTACCTCTAAGGTATTCAATAGCCAAGGGTGACAGCATAGATTTAGACCATCCCAATCCTCATGGGACACTCTACTGGCTAGAGTTACTGTCAATCACCAAGACTCTCAACTGTGCTCCTCCCACATGTTTCCCACACATCTTTCTATAGGATCACATCACCTGGGTGTTACAAGTTTTTTTATATGAACCCCAAACATTATTTTAACACTCCCATCCTTTCTTTACTATGGAGCCTATAAACCCACCATCTCTATCATCTGGAATCCTTCTCTACAAAGGTTTCTAGCTTGCATCATGCGGAATTGTTTCAAACACATCAGGCCATTGTGCATTCCTTGTTCTTCCCTTGGGGTTTAACCTGCTCTCCTTCCTCTCTTGACTAATTTGCTAAATGTCCTTGTCACCTGCTGTTCAAAGTTTTCCTACCCTGTCCCATTGGCTCTAGAACATCCCAAGCAATGTTCCACTACAGCATCGCACAGTGAGCTGTTATTTAATGCAGGATGTTTATCTCCTCCATGAATTATCCTAGCAAACTTTCTACCTAGCACCAGTGTACTTATTTGACTGTGTGCAGAAAGTGCTCATGGAGAACATGTATGACAGGAGAAATGTTTCTCTTTAAATAATCATAAAATACTAGTAACAACTAGTTATGATTAGCTATGATTTTAAAGTATCATTTAGGTTTGTGTTTGTTCCTTGGTATTCATAGGATTTGATTCCAGGACCTACAAGGATACCAAAATACCAGGATAACTAGACATACATACATACATACATGCATATATACATACATACGTACTTACATAGAGAGGAGACTCTACAATTCTATATTTAGCTAAAAGGCAGACTTGAGATAGTGGTTCAAGTCTTGTTGTGTGCATGGGAAACATGCTAAATGAAACTGAATGGGAATCAGTGATATTTAATATATATGCAACAGAATTCTATGGTGGGTTCACAAGAAGAATAGCATTTCTAGCTTTTAGGAATAAGTCCTAAACATTAGGAAAAGAGTTTAACAACAGTCTCTTCCTCCAATATTGTTGTATATGATGTATGCATATATACATACCTATATACATATACACATACTTACATGCAATTTGCATATAATTGGGCACATCCTTTTGTATAGTTTGTTAACTCTAATTTACATCTAAATCCCAATGCAATGCCTACAAGCCACACCACTTCACCTACAAGGATTCAATGTAGTACTTGCCGCATAATAAATTCAAGGTTTTACTCTCTGGAATTTTCTGCAATTGTTCTTAAAAAGTCCTTCCATTCTACAGTTGGTTTCAAGTATAGATACACAGTCAATGGACACAGAGCGTCAGCTGCATAGAAGTGTATTGAGAAGCTTCTGTAGGCTGTCCAAGAAGGTCCAGCTGAACAGGGAGTACAAAGGGTGATGTGAGCGGTGTCTGAATCCTCTCAGGAGGCTAGGGTTTTGGAGCAGCTCCTGGGATGGGTGAGCATGGGGAAATACTCTTGGGCAATTGCACCAACAAGCTCGACTTTTCTCTCTTTAAGAGAAGTTATGTTTTGTCGTTTCTAACAGCAGGAAGACTACCCAAGACACACAAAGTTACGAAGTTTCTCTCAAGCCCATTTCTCTGTGGTTGACTTTGGCCCTACTGACTTCCTAATCCCTGTATCTATAAAAGCAAGAAGCGTTGAGTTTAAATGACTATATCACCCAAATCCAGGGACATCCAGATTTTTAAAGACTTCATTTTTCTTCAAAAAATTATTTTTTGTTCTTTCAGCTAGGATAAAACAAGCACAGACAACGGTTTTCTACAAACCAGTGTGAAAGTCTTTGCTATGCTCTTGTGGCTTTAGAACCACATGGTGACAGGCATGGCCATTAACTTCTGCTTTGTTTGAGCAGCATTTCTTTGCTTACCAAAATCTGCCCCTACCATGCCTTCCTCTAAAAAGACAGCCTCGGCTATCCCGAACCTTCTATAATCAGCAGGAATCATGAGGCTGTCAGAGTAGCCTACATGGATCCGGTGCAGTTGAGTTGGGGAAGGCAAACACTACAGCCAGTACAATGTCATAGACTGACTTTCTGTTGAGAGTGGAACGTTGTTTCATGCAGGGAAGCACATACGCTGTGATGAAGTTTAGAGGAACAAACCATGGGCTTGGGGACCAGAAAGCCTGTACTCTTAACCTTTCACTGATATTTGCACATCTAACCAACTCACAAAGTCCCCCTGAGGCTTTCACTTCTTCATTTATAAAATAGACACAAAATGTTCTTGCAGGGTCATTAGTATTTTGTGAGGATGAGGTCTTACTATGCTGCCTAGGTTGATGTCCAACTTCTTGACTTAAACACACAATCTTCCTGCTTCAGCCTCTGAGTAACTGATAGTACAGGCACACAGGCTTGTGACACTTTGCCTGGTATCGGCAGAATGGTTTTAAGGGGACAAAAAATGAAGCAATGCATGCAAACGTAGTTGTCAGAAAAGTTAATCTGGGTAACCACTTTACCAAATTGCTCCATGTGGTCTGGTCTCTAAGAGGAATATTTTCAAAACCAATACTAACAAGCAGACAATGATAATAATTTTTAAATAGGCCTCTAAATTCTATTTGTGGGGAAATACACTTAGGGAAACTTCTCACAATCTTTTTTCTACTCTAGTCCTTCTTCCTTCTTCCTACGTGTCTACAGACCCTTGTACTTTCTGAATGCCTCCCTAACTCTTAAAACACCTTAAGCAACATCCTCTGGATTCTGGACTGTTTTACTTTTTCTCTTACTCATCCTTACTAGAGAGAACAATATAGACTATGGACCCGTATTAGTTACTGTTTTTGATTGCTACAAGCCAACAACTAAAAGGTGATGGGAGTAAGGTTTTCTTTAGCTCATGGTTTGAAGGATACAGTCCATCATGAAGGGGAGTCAATGACGGCAGGATTGAGAGGTGGTTGTCACACTGTCAACCATTCTGAGCAGAGAAATGAACGTTGGTGCTCAGCTTTCTCATGCCCCACTTCTTATTCAACCTGGGATCCTGGAACGCAAGATGATTCCAGGCACATTCAGAGAGGGTCTTTCTTTGTTAAACCTTCCCAGAAGTTCTACCAACAACACAAGAGAGATGTGCCTGCTCAGAGATTGTAAAACCAGTCAAGTTGACAATAACAATTAGTATTTGTGTCCCTCTCATTTGCCCAGATCATAATTATTTTATTTCCCATTGTTTTCTCCAGTTGCTTACATCAGGAGAGCCTACTGGACTGAGCATCTAGAGACAAAGGATCTTCTCAACTTAGGGAATGTGGAGAGAAGAACAAGAAAAGGCAGCCTTCCTCCTTGAAGAAAGGTGGAAGGCTGGGAGGCTTCAGTTTCTGTAGTCACCTTACTCTGTCATTTGCAGAGATACAGCAAAACCCAGTAACAGATCTGAGTGAAGAGTTCATTTAATCCTCCCAGGGCATCTCAAGTTAAAGTTTGAGGGGGGTCTGTTCTGTTCTGACTGGTCCATCACTGTCAGGGAAGCAGGGCCCAGGTGCACACTAGTCTCATCAGCACCCTGTCTGGGGAGCCAGTGTACCTCAGCCAGCAGAGCAGGTATTCTCCCAAAAGCTGCTTCAGCATCTGGCGTCTACGCAATGACAAATCCCTTCCTGTAAGGAACAGGTTGTTTTTTGCAAATGTGTCTGCCGTTTTATAGCGAGATCTATATCCCCAAACCTAAGAAGAACGTTATGTTCTGTTAATGCTGAACAAACAAAAGAAAACACACAACCAATAACCAAAATAAACAAACACAAGAAAACAAAACCTTCCCATTCTCGTCTGTTCCAACCATTGCAATCTAGGCTTCTAAATGGAAGTCAGAACTTCCTTTCTGCAAATACACTTGGGATTTCTCCTCTTAAACGGATGTGAAAAAGACATCTTATTTCCCATGTATATGTTGCATGTACATGATTCTGTGGGCATGTGTACAAGTATGTGTTCATGTGAACACATCTGTATGAAGGCCAGAGGTGAATGTCAGGAGTCTTCCTTTTCTACCTTCCCTTTTGAAACAGGGTCTCCCACTGAACTTAGGCTGGCTGGCTCTACAGCGATGTAATATGTGACCCTTTCTTTATGATTGGTTTCTTTCACTTCATATAAAGTTCTCAAAGTCTGTTCACGTTGAAGTATTCATCAGCATTTTATTTCTTTTTCTTTAAAAAAAAATCATTTTAGCAGCTTGAGGTTCAGAGCAAGACCGAAAGGAAAGTACAGAGAATTCTCATGCCCTCTCACACAGTAGCCTCCCCTTCATTCTCCAAGGAAGTGGGTACATTTGTTGTGATTGCAGTTCCTTGTTCCTATCCCTTAGGTTATCATTTCACATAGCTAATTTTCAATGTTTTTTTTTAGTTACATTCTTTGTTACCATCCCTTGAACCACTGATTATTTAGAAGGGGAGTGCCATAGAGTCAATTGGTAGATTTTCAAGCTATGCTAATTGTAGGCTTTACTGGGAGTGCAAATGTAGTCATGTGCATGTTTTAAGAACTGTGCTGTTTTAAAACTTAGGGAGAGACAGTTGGCATACTGACGGGTCTCTAGGGGTTCATGTTAGAGGAAGCTACATAGGAATCTGTTTTGCATCAGGCAAGTTTCTTTTTCACTCAGCACATGCTCATTGTACAAAACAATAGGTTTCACTGTGACATCTTCACACAGGCCATGAGGGCTAGCCTTTTCAACTTGACACAGCCTAGTATCATCTGGGAAGAGACTCTCAATAAGAAATTGATTACCTTGGCTTGGCATGTGGAGGACTGTCTTAATGAGATTAGTTGACATGGGAAGACCCAGCCCACTTTGGGCAGCACCATTCCCTAGGCAGGGGGCCCTGAACTGTATGAGAAGAGAACCCGAGCACAGCAAAAGCAAACAATCAAGTGAACATGTATGCATTCGTGTTGTGCCCTCCTCTTGACTGTGGATGTGATGTAACCAGCTGTTTGAAATTCTTATCTGGACTCCCCCATACTGCTGCCTATGACCTGGAACTGTAAGCCAAATAAACTCCTTTCTCCTCCCATAGTTGTTTTTTTGTAAGGATATTTTACCACGGCAACAGACATGAAAATAGAACACATGCCTATTGTGTACTCTGAACAGATCCATCCCCTTTTTAAGTCTCCCTGATCCCCTTTTACATTAATGACTTTTTTTCCTTTCTCTACGTTGAACATATGAGAGAAAACATTTAATATTTGTATTTCTGAGTCTGGCTTATTTATTTCACTTCATATGATGATTTCTAGTTCCATCCATTTTCCTGCTAAGGACAAGATATCGTTCCTCCTGAGTGCCTGTTTGGAAGTTCTGTCCCAGAAATGTCGTTATTTGTACCCTCGACTGAAGAACGATCTGGTCCTCCTTTATTGGAGATCTTTGTCCTTTTAAACCAAGTGTGCAGCTTTGGAATGGAAAGATCACTCCCACATCTTCATTTTTTCCTTATGGCTGACTAATTTTCCATGCCGTCTCTATACACACATATAACACGTTTTCTTTCTACATCCTTCAATAGGCACCTAGGCTAATATAATAACTTGGCTATTGTAAATAGTGTCACCTTTCAAAGCCTTGGCCTCTGTACCTATGAAATGAGCAACATGATTTGGATCCTAAGGATTCCTGCCAAAATCAAAGCAATTGTTGTGGAAAGTACCCCTGGGCACTTAAAGAGAAGGACTCTAGAATTGTGGGTGAAACCATTCTCCAGCGGCCGACACCTTTCATTCATTTCAAGTAAATACTCCTATGAAGCTGGCCCTAAGTCCCTAGAGAAGGTGAAGTTTGAGGAGTGGGGGATGGGTGTGGGCAGGCTTCCTGGAGGAGAGCACACCTAGATTTCAGGAGTGTTCCTGACAGGCTCTGCACGTGTCGATTACTTTCCTTTTTCCAGTATTCCTCTGAGTGTATTCACTACCTCTTATCTCTTCTCTCCCTATGATCTGCTCTCTGGCAAGTCCTTTTAGCTTTACAAAGGTTTAGCAGAAGGGGCCGATTCAAGTCTACTCTTCCCTTGGAAATTTCTTGGGTATGAAGTCACTGATAAGGGGATATTGACCCAGAATCTCAGAATACCCTAGACACAATCAGCATATCAATAGATTTCTAAAAAGATGGAAGGAGAGACCCCTGGTCCTGGAAAGACTGGATGTAGGGGAACGCCAGGACAGAGTAATGAGAGGGGGTTGAACGGAGAAAAGAGGGAGGGAAGGGGGCTTATGGGACTTTCGGGGAGGGAGGAAACGGGAAAGGGGAAGTGATTTGGAATGTAAATTAAAAAAATAAAATAAAATTAAATTAAAAAAAAATAGAAAGTAAAACGGATGATATAAAAAGGTCTCTCCAGAAGAATCCCCCTAGAGAAACTCCAATCTCTTCTTTTTAGGACAGACGCGTTAGTAATCTGTCTTTACAGAGCGTAAATGGTGAAGAAAGAAATGAAAGGAAGGACACAGAAATGAATGAAGGCTGAATAAACGACATGGGGCCAAGATTAGAAGGCAGAGATAGATTCTTGCTCGCTGCCACTTCCGGCACAGCTGCTTTTAAGATCATGGGCCATCTCCTACCCACCGTTGCTTCTTCCTCTCTGGTGCAGCTCACTCGCTCAAAGCTTTAATGCACAGCACCACCCTCCCAGCGCCCCTCCCCTTTTGTCTAACCACGCCCCTCAGCTCTGAAGTTCCACTCCACCTACCGAGCTTCCAGGGAAATGAATGGCAGCGGAGCCCTACGCCGCTCCGGACACTGATTGGCCAATGGGCGCGGTGACGCGCAGGTGGCTGCGAGCGCACGCAGCGAGAGCAGCGGACAGGGGCGGAGCCAGGCTCCGGGGCGGGGCGCAGGCACCCGGGGGCGGAGGAGCCGGGGAGGCGGGAGGCGGGAGGCGCCGGGCCGTTTAAGCGGCCTCCCTCCCGCCCCCAGGCGCCTGCTCTGGCCCGGGCCCTGTGCTGACCGACCCCCGGCGTGGCCCACTCCGGCCCTGCCCAGTTGCGTGGCTCCCGCCTGGCACGCCGGCGGCCTCGGGAGCAGCTCAAGCCCATGAGGCCGGCGCGCCCTGCCGCCGGTGCAGAAGAGACGGAGCTGCCGGCCCCCGTGGTGGAGCGGAGGATCAATGCGGTTCAGGAATCGATTCCAGCGGTGAGAGCTCTGCGGGGCGCGTGCTCCGTCCCGGGGGATTCCCGAGCCCTGGCGAGGACCGGCTCTCGGGAAGACTCCCAGTCCTGCTATCCCCTTCCTCCGGGCAGCTCCGGGATCTGTGCCCCGGGATCCCGCGTCTGCTTTGCCTCCTCCATCCGCTTGCAAACCCAGCTTGGCCCTTGCGATCCCCATCCAGACACGGCTGCTGCTAGCTCCTAGCCGACTACTCCAGCCTCAGAGCCCCCTCCCCGCGACTCCGCTCAGGGCCTCCACCCTTGTACAAAAATCCCAACGTGAGGTCTCTTGGGACTGGTGCAGCACCCTGTGGGTATGTTTGTCTTAATAGGGGGTCTGGCCTGAGCCTTTTGGGGTGTTTTGTCGTGGCTGGCCCTAGAGACAGGGAAACTGAGGCACGATTCCCTGGGTCCAGCTTTACCTGATGGTGTCCGGGGCGTGGGGGGGGGGCGGTTCTCGGGCTAGGAACCCAATGGTGTGCTATTTTATTTTATTTTGGGGGGGGGCAGGGGCAAGTTAGCATTCAGGTGGAGAGACTTGCCTTTGAGAAACCTGGTTTTAGGAAATGGGGAGAAAGAACAGACGAGGCTCCACCGGAAGGTGGGTTGTCCGCTCTACCCTGAAGAGGTGGTAGGGTCGCCCGACCGGAGGGGCATGGTGGCCCTTCTCTCGGGGTGGATACCTGCCTGGAAGGAAGGATGAAGGCTGCCTACCTATTGTTCCCAAGGAAAGCTCTAGGCTTTAATGTTTCTAAGTGGGTGAAAGTTCACCCATCGGGTTTCTGGTAACTCTCCATCCCTTTGTCTGAGCCTGGCAGCCATACCCATTCCCAGCCCTTCACCACCAACAGGCTAACTTAGTGTGATGGGCCAGAGAATTCAAAAGCAGAAATGCGTGAAATCTTCTGAGCAGGCCATTGAGTTTGAAGTGGTCTTTTTTATTTCAAAATGTAAACACACCATTTAGTTTTCCTTTCCTTTCTTTTCCCTCATTCACCCATTAATGCTTATCTCATTTCTTCCAGTCCAAGGGTAAAGGAGCCAATACACCATGCACGGGATGAGGGTGCTCTTTGCTATCAGTAGCAGGGGCGATCAGCTTGAAGATTTGGATTTCTTTCTGAATATTGCTTACTACTTGGTGGCTGAAAGTCTGGCACTATCCTTGGAGGAGAACTACGTATCTATGCCAAAGGCAGAAGGGAGCCTTGGTCTTTCTCTTTTAGAACCTCATGGATTTAAGAGAGACTGTAACATGTGTGAACCTCATGCCCTCTGTGTGTGGGTTGTTTGTTTGATTCTTTCCTTTGCATATCTGTGGGCTTCCTGCTTTCAGAGAACAGTAGCTATATTCTGCAAAATTACCCCTTCCCTATTTGACGAAGAGTTTGGGTTTCTGTTCTATCCTTTTGAATTCTATAAAAAGAAGAAAATTTCTGTTTTTGTTTGTTGTACCAACATTCAGACAGCTCTAAAATGGAAAAATAAAAACCACTTCAGCTGATTGAGCAATCTCTTTTGAGGGACAGAATTCACTTTCATCCTGTTTTGGAGTCTGACCCATTCAAAAATTAGAATGCATAGGGATTATCTTTCAGGGTATCACAGAATATAGTTTTTGAGTAGATTTGTGCTCTGCAAATGTTAGTTGTGTCTTTCTTGGTGACCCCTGGGTCTCCTTTGATTTTGATCGATGCAATCCCTTCATTACCTCTTTCTCTATTATAGCCTAGTTTGGAAAGCTGTTTATAAACATCAATTTGAACTTGAGAATAAGCCTGAAAATACAAAGTAATATCAGAAAAGTCCTGGGTTTTATGATTCACACACTAAAATGTTGAAAATAGTCGTCCACACCTTTTTGTATTCATTAAATATTTTGGTGTGCATCGAGGGCAGTTACCTGCGGGCAGATCATATGGGAGGCACACACTGTCTCTGAACTAATATGTCCTTTTCCTTGATATGCTGGTACTCAGTTGAGGAACAGTTCATTAGACCATGGTTTATAGCTCTGCCCAAATAAAAGAACACCTTGCAGATCCACTCACAGTGGAACCTCTGTGGTTACTGTGGCTTTGGATCATCTTCTAGACTTCTGCCATTTATATGAGGAAGACTGTAAGGGAACAGCTAAAGCCACAAAAACAAAACAAAGCAAAACAAAATAAGAAAAACCTTAGGATGTGAAAAAAATCCCTCTGGGTTGCAGCATATTTTCGACCTTGCTTTATCTCCCTCAGTCTGAAGACACTGCACTTGCATGCGTATACACACACACACACACACACACACGCGCGCGCACACACACACACACACATTCCTTTTTCTAACCTCTCTGAGAGGTGATAATAACTGTTACCATTCAGTTACTGCCTGTTTGTGCCAGCTACTGGCTGGGTACTTGCATATTTTTCAACTTACAAGTCACTGAAGAGCAGATAAGTTTAGAAAGTAACAAAGTCCTTTGCCCAGAGAGCTACAGGTAGGAAGAGGCAGATTTTGGAGTTCAGTTTCGTATCTCTGCAGCTGCTAGCTGAGCTGTTAACCCTTTCTGCCTTTCTGTCTCTCAGTTGGAAAAGGATTTTTCTTCCTCAGCCCAAGCTGTGACTACCCTACTGATTAGATTTTAAGTTGAGTGCACACACACAAAAAAGCATCTCTTTCAAAATCTGAAGCATTTAGAAAGTCTTGTGTTGGTGGGGTGGGGCGGCTCTCCTCTGTCTCTTTGGACTGGTTCTTGGAGTGTTGAGCCATTGAATGAGGTGATCTTCTCTCTTCCTTCTCCCTTTAGTAACTGCCAAGAGTGTCATCCTTGACTGCCTGCCTGAACAAATGCCATGCTCAGTCCCCAGAGGGAACTGGCATGGTTGCAGGGCGCTGTGCAGAGGGATCAGCTGAAACTACAGCGTTCAGTAATGTTGGAGCAGCCCTGAGGATAACCATCGTCTTGGCCTTTGAGTTTTCTGTTCCTAAGACCTTGGGCTCTTTCGGCTCCAAGGCTGCTTGTTGTTCTTCTGTATGGAACCTGTGTGATCTCCAGTAAAGACAGATTGACTATGGGTTATCTCTGTACACGGGAGGGTACAGAGAGATTTTCATCTACTCATTTAATCATTATTTATTAAACTTCAGCAAGAGATGAGCATTGTGCTTAACAGTGGAAATAAAATAGTAAAGACCACCTTCTTAGACTTGTATTACACGGGGGAAAGGTAGGGCTAGTTGATTAATCCACTCTAATCTCCCTGGCGATGGCCTCATGAGTTCCTCGCTACCACCCCAATGTTGTGGATTCTCGAATGAAAGACACACACGCAGCCTTATATTTAATATGCCTTAATCGGCTCAATTGCTGGGCTTCTCTCAAACTTTCACATTGCTAACGCCTCCCCTCCAATACTCCTGAGCTAAAAATCTGTATTCCATCTTTGCTGTTCTAGACCCAGTGCGGGGAGGACTTGGGACCACTCTTCCCTGGCTCTTACGTGATTGTCTGCGCTTTCTTCTGCAGCTCTCAGGCCTGGGTCCTTCTGCTTCCTTGGCAAGGCAGTATTATCTCTCCCCTGTGTTCCTTGTCCGGGAAACCTAAAAGCCTCTGTCTCTGTGCTCAGCCATTGTCCCCTGGCAACTTTATTTAAAAAAAAACTTTCTCAAAGCCAACTAGGAACCGGGATTCCCAGCATCTTACATGCAGAGGTGCGGGTTCCTGTGTAATTTTGGGAGCCAAATTAACACAAGTAGCCTTAGAACCAATCCACAGCATGGAAAGGGGTTTTTTTTTTGTTGTTTATTTGTTTTTGTTTTTGTTTTTTTTAAGTTTAGGAACCAAATTCTTACTAGTAGATGACGCATTAGCTTGACAGAAGAGAAGCAAGTTGAATATTCGAGGAGGAAATAGTCAGTACCCTCAGGTGGTGAATACCTTCCTGGGTCAAAGGAACTTTAAGGAGGAGGTTGGCAAGCACAGATGGGCAGGAAGGTGGCACCTTGAGCGTGGGGAGTGGTTGGAGACTTGTGGGTCAGGGATGCGTCAGAGTGTTACCTTAAGCATTTTGGGAAGCTAAGAAATAGTTTAAGTAGAGGTGCACGATACGATCGATCTGTTTTTACTAGACAGTTATGGCTGCTTCTGAAGAAGAGTCTCTAGGGGGACAGGGAGCAAGGCCAGTTAAGAGGCTTCAGCTTCACAGGTTGGAGATGCGGCGGACTGGTCTTGACTTCAGTTGGGTGCTGAGTAGTGTAGTAATGAGCTGATTTGGAATACACTTTGAAAGTAATGTTGTCAATATTTGGACTTGGGGAGTTGGGAGCCCAGGAGAATTTACCTGTGTGGTTTGGTCTTCTGCTTATGAATTCCGCTGGAAGAGTTGCAGCCTGCCTGCTCTGAGAGTCCGGTCCTTTGGTCTGGATTTAGTATACTAATATATAAAGGTCAGTGCCTAACTGTTCTTTCCCTCCATAGTTTTGGAGTTCTGGGGTGGGATAAAGAACACATAAGAAGAACCCAAAAGCTGGAGGCAAAAGAGAATATTGCATAGGACAGAAGAGCAACCAACAGATTGGGAAAAGATCTTTACCAACCCTACATCTGATAGAAGGCTAATATCCAGTATATACAAAGAACTTAAGTTGGACTCCAGAGAACCAAATAACCCTATTAAAAATGGGGTACAGAGCTAAACAGAGAATTCTCAACTGAGGAATACCGAATGACTGAGAAGCACCTAAAGAAATGTTCAGTATCCCTAGTCATCAGAGAAATGCAAATCAAAATAACCCTGAGATTCCACCTCACACCAGTCAGAATGGCTAAGATCAAAAACTCAGGTGACTGCAGATGCTGGTGAGGATGTGGAGAAAGAGGAACACTCCTCCATTGCTGGTGGGATTGTAGAACCACTCTGGAAATCAGTTTGATGGTTCCTCAGAAAATTGAACATAGTACTACCTGAGGATCCAGGTATACCACTCTGGGACATATACCCAGAAGATGCTCCAACATGTAATAAGGACACATTCTCCATTATGTTTATAGCAGTCTTATTTATAAAAGCCAGAAGCTGGAAAGAACCCAGATGTCCCTCAACAGAGGAATGGATACAGAAAATGTGGTACATTTACACAATGGAGCACTACTCAGCTATTAAAAGCAATGAATTCATGAAATTCTTAGGCAAATGGATGGAACTAGAAAATATCATCCTGAGTGAGGTAATCCAATCACAAAAGAACACACATGGTATGCATTCACTGTTAAGTTGATATTATCCCGGAAGCTCGGAATAGCCAAGATACAATTCACAGAGCATGAAACTCAAGAAGAAGGAAGACCAAAGTGTGGATACTTCAGTCCTTCTTAGAAGGGGGAACAAAATACCCATGGGAGGAGATACAAAGTATGGAGCAGATACTGAATGAAAGGCCATCTAGAGACTGCCCCACCTGGGGATCTATCCCATATACAGTTACCAAACCCAGACACTATTGTGTATGCCAACAAATGCTTGCTGACAGGAGCCTGATATAGCTGTCTCCTGAGAGTCTCTGCCAGGTGCCGACAAATACAAAGGTGGATGCTCACAGCCAACCATTGGACTGAACACAGGGTCCCCAATGGAGGAGCTAGAGAAAGGACTGAGAAGCTGAAGGGATTTGCAACCCCATAGGAAGAACAACAATATCAACCAACTAGACCCCCCAGAGCTCCCAGGGACTAAACCATCAACCAAAGAGTACACATGGAGGGACCTATGGCTCCAGCAAAATATGTAGCAGAGGATAGCCTTGTCGGACATCAGTGGGAGGAGAGGCCCTTGGTCCTGTGAAGGCTCGACTCCCCAGTGTAGGGGAATTCCAGGACAGGGAAGTAGGAGTGGGTAGGTTGGTGAGCAGGAGGAGGGGGGATGGGATAGGGGGTTTTTGGAGGGGAAACCAGGAAAGCAGATAACATTTGAAATGTAAATAAAGAAAATATCTAATAATAAATAAAAAAGAATATTGCAAGAGAAAGTGAATAAGTTCTGCTTCACTAATTACCTTAGTAAATGTGATTGCCACACTCAGACCTAAGTCAGAACCCCTGTAGGTGTGTCTCTCCGATCCATGGCCCACATATATTTCAGGATAGCTGTGAGTGAGGCCTAAAATATTTGTAGAGGACAGCATCATGTCACATTGTCAAAAAGTTGGAGACCCATGCACACTAGCCACTCTGCCCAGGGCACTGAGTGGCCGTTAGGTCGCTTCTTGTTCAGTAGAGAGGATTTCCATAAATGGGGACCTTTTTTCCTCTCATACAAACATGAGCTTTTCTCATTCTTTTGGGAGGTGGGTAGGAGAGTGTGGGAGTTTATTTGCATTTTGCATCTGCTTTTCCATTTAGGTCTCGGGAATGATTTCTTCAGAAACTAGAGGAGGAGGAGGTGGCATGATTGCAGCCTGACAGATTGGGAGAAATTGAAAAATTGTGTTCTTACTTCCCAGCAGGACAATTGTGCTGTCTTTCTCACTGAGCTCCAGAGAGTAAAATGCTCCCAGGATAGCTGCTTTTACCTTTGTTTATAGTCTCCAGCTTACCCATCCACCAGGACAGTGTACATAGGCCGCAGGAGAGGAGTGTCTCTCTCTCTAGCTTCTCCTCTTCTCCCCAACTGTATGCACAGATATGTGTATATGTGTTCGTAGGCATGTGTGTATTATATGCATGCCCATAGAGGCTAATAATAGGCGTCTTCTGCAGTCATCCCCATACTTTTTTAGAATGAGCATCTCACTGAATCTGGAACTTACCAAGTAACATAGGCTAAGTGATCAGTAATGGTGATTTACCTGCATCCATCTCTATAGCATTGGAATTGCAAGTAGAAGCACCTTCTTTTTCTTCTTTTTTGAAGCATGCACACTGGGGCTTGAACTTGTCCTCAGACTTGTGTAGGAAGCACTTTACCCACCAAACCATCTTCCTTCCTTTCCACTTTATTTTTAACCTGAATTATTTCTGCAGGGCAGGGACTAGCAGACAAATGACCATCCAGCTCCTTCGCTTGCAGGAGAGAAATATGAACATCTATCCCCCACCCCCCATGCTGTGTAATGTAATGGTCTGACTATTTTTAGACTGGGCTGCTTGGGATAGAAGTTGCTATTTTAGTCTGCAGCCTGGTGGTGGGTAGTCAGCTCCCACTTCACCCTATATGGAGTGCTTTCCATTTCATCCAGCCTCAGCCATTTTGGAAGCTGGAAATTCCTAGTAGGGTATGAGGCATGCACGGAGCTCAGTTGTAGCCTACCTGTCAGGGTGAGGATGTGGTGGATCCTCAGGAGGAAAGCTTTCCTCTCCAGGGTTTAATTATTTTTCTTTTTACTAATAAGAGCTGTATGGTAGCATTCTCCTCCCATAGGAAATGAGTGATATAATTTAGGGGATCTCCAGGGGAGAAGAGATGGAGTTTGGACTTGCGTATCTGTATGCAAGGCTGGCTAGATACATGTCCAAGCTACTGGGTGGGTTATTTGTTCTCCAAGCTGGCTAGTAGCTGCATTCAGAGTGCTCATTTAGGCTCTAGCTAAACATCTAGACCAGGTGAAATGTCTGCACGGCCCCCATGTCCAGCCTGCACTGTGTATGGACTTTACAGAAAAAGACACTGTTGTGTCTTTAATTATTTGATCAGAGGTTACCAGGTTTATATTAGCCTTTTAGTATTTTTTTTTTACAGGCGTTTAAAATGGCTTGGTTATATGGTTTAGCCATTTTGTTGTTGAGTTTGGCGATTTGACTCGGCCTTTGGGTCAGTCTGGTACTGTTTCCCATCATGTGATTGGTCAGATTGGATACTGGCAAACAAACGCAAACTACCTTTGGACTATCTAGAATTTAAAAAGGTGAGGGGCAGTGGTTTGTTGTTGTGTTTGTTTTGATTTTTGTTTTTGTTTCTTGGTACTGAGCATGTTGACAGGTAGAGCTCTAGGATCTCAAAGCCGGCAAGGCTTTGACCTAGCTGTTGCAGCTCTGCTCTTTAATTCAGCGCACTCCCCCCTCCTCCACCCTGTGTGTGGGAACCAGCATATAGGAATGATCCCGGTAGGAGCGTAGTTCAGGTTTAGACAGGGCTGGTTTCACCCTCTCACTCCGATGGAACTGCAGCCTTGTGCTAAGCAGTTTTTGTCTTGCTGATTCTGGGAAGATTACCTGGAAGGGAAGCTTCAAGCATCCAATGCCAGTGTGCCAGACTGCGTGGATGTGTATGCTTTAGAGCCACAGCGTAAAGTGCTGATTCTGGGTATGGTGTCTGAAGCAAACTCTTTTTCACTCAGGAAGAATGGAGGTGAAAACATGCCTCCTTGTTTAGGTGGCCTGGAGGTAGCTAGGTATCAAATATGCTGCCTAGTGCCGGAACAGGTAATACGAGAAAACTAGTCTGACAGGCCCTCTACTGTAGGATGCAGGCTGTACAGATCTACATACATAAAGCTTTACATGTTCTGAGTGAGGAAGCAGAAACCTTGCAAATGCGGTGTGTACCTTTTTGTTTAATGAAAGTAACAAAATTCGGGTGGGAGAAGCAGAAATCCTTTCTTCTAAGATTTAAAAACTTGGTTGTATAGCACCCCTTTAATTTGAGGGGTCCAGCTGAATTTGATGTGGTTTCTGTTTGCTTTTACTTGGCAGAAGTTTATTGAGCAAACTCAAAGGCTGTTTCATCAAATAAACGAGATGTTTGCTTTAGATTCATTGCTGCTTGCCAAGTTGACACCTCTTTAAATGGCTTCAGTTTTCTTTTTTGATAACAGCAACTTTTTCTTTTAGAAGGGACTGAGTGACCCCTGCAGGCTTCCCGCAGGTCAGGTTAGAGTGTGTCTCACATGGTGGCTTTTCTGTTTCCACAGTTTCATGAACCATCGGGCCCCAGCCAATGGCCGCTACAAACCAACTTGCTACGAACATGCTGCTAATTGCTACACACATGCAGTGAGTACAACTTTTCCCGCTGCCCTCCTTCCGTCTTTCCCACGCGGCTTTGGTGGGATGGAACGGCTTCTCTAATAACTTGAACACAAGTTGTTGGACCTACTCAGACTGGTGACCTTAAGTACCTGAAGGTCAGTGCCGGGTTTCAGAATCTGAACGCATAAGTGTGGAGAGAGCTCTGGATACTCTAACCTGTAGCCCACACTCTGCTGGTCTTGTGTGCCTCAGGAAATCTTCAGAAGAATAGTAGGAAGTAAGCACCCTAGTGAGGGGACAACGAAGAAGCTTGCTTATGGATGCTGCAGGACCTTGAATGAAGGGTACTGCTTTTTCAAGACAGCTATCGGGCTTATCTGACTGGGGCAAGTCATGGCGCGTTGGAAAGGAGGGCTTCTTGTTGTTGATGGTGGTGGTGGTGATGGTGGTTTCTGTTTTGTTCTCACCCTCACCCACACAGAGGTCCTTGCATTTTCTTAAGGCATTGCACGTTTCCTTTATCTTTGTTGTTTGTTTTGTTTTGTTTGCTTTTTATTCTCCTTGAGACATCTTCAGAGAAATAGTGACTGAGATATTCTGAAAACCAGTAGGGGAGGTGATGAATTTGCTCCTGCAGTTATGAGGATTAGGCAAGGCTTAAGTTATAGAGGAGGTTGGGCAGGCTTGATGGTTTTCCTATGTGCAGGTGTACAGTCCGCCTTCAGGGAGAACATTTGTGTAGGATGCGCCCGAACATTCCTTAACTCTTGTCGACACGTTGCAAGTTACAGAACAGTGCTTAAACTGAAATGAATGGAAAACTGATACATATCTCTATGGTAATGTTTTAGAGCAGAGTTGATCTTATTAAATAAATGCATACTTGGGAGAATTATAGACCCATGAGATTTCAAAAGACAGGAAGTCTATCTACTACCACCACGTCTTTAAAGACAAAGTATTATCAGGTGTGGTGGTGCACCCCCTAAATTTGAAGGTGAGTGAGGATTGTGCCAGTCTGTCTCAACACACAGTACAACCACAAACAAGATAAACAGAGCGGATGCTTTCTTTCCCATGACAGGAGTAAAGGGATGGAATCTCTAAGGGGATTTTTTTTACAGACAAGTAAGTTTTTCTTTATGAAAAAAAAATGTTATTACAGTTACTGCTCTTGTCTTGTTCTAGACCACTGACAACTGACAGCTGATGTTGGAATCTGGGTGTATGCTATAGAATATAACACAGAAGCCAACCAGGGTGGCATGCTGCTGTAATCCCGTCAGCTAGGACATAGAGGAGGGGGATCCAGAGCTCAGGATCCTTACCTGCTTAGTGGTTGGAAAGGAAAGAAACGGGAGGGAGGGAAAGAGAGAAGGAGGGAAGGAGGAAGGGAGGGAGGGAGGGACAGAGTGGCAATCAGAATTCTAAGATTCTAGTTTTCTCAAACTTTGGGCTTCAGAGATGGATTATTTGAAATGCACTATTTAAAATGATGAAATCCCCAAACCCCTTTGTTCTGCAGGCTCTCCCATATAGGTAAATCTGATAAGTTCAACGTGAAAACCAGGACAAACTAATTCTGCCGTTGATTTGGGGGGGGGTGTGTGTGTTACACAATATACTATGAACGTATTCACTCATGTATCCTTCACTTAACGCAGTGGATTGCAGGCAGGATGGAATGCTTGGGAACCAGGACCTCTCTGGGAATGTTGGCACGTGCTTGATGCTTGGATAGTTTAAATACCTCCTCTCTATCAGATTACAGAGAATGGAATACTCTCTTGTTTCATGAAATTAGGATAAAGAACAACTGTTTTGCAACAGTCGGGCAATGCTGTGTCTCTGCTTGTTTGTGCAGCCCATTGGCTGGCCCAGTTCCCCGAACAAGGTACACCTGCTTCCAGGGCCGCAGCTAACTTCTTCCGCCTCTCATTTTGATGATCCAAGGAAGACAAATGTTTGCTTAAATTGTGCTTTTTTCACAATTGGCAAACCTCTGTGTTTTGTTTTGTTTTGTTTTGTTTTGTCTTGTGTTGTTGTTGTTGTCATTTTTTAGCAAAAGACTTGATCCCACAAAAGCCAAGGTGTGCTTGCTCATTTCTCTTTGCCTTCCTCCCAGTTCCTCATTGTTCCAGCCATTGTGGGCAGTGCCCTCCTCCATCGGCTGTCTGATGACTGCTGGGAGAAGATAACAGCATGGATCTACGGGATGGGCCTTTGCGCCCTCTTCATCGTCTCCACAGTGTTTCACATAGTATCATGGAAGAAGAGCCATTTGAGGTACAGTGGGCGGGGCCGGTGGGCGGGGCACTTCCCCTGCAGATCATCTTCATTGACTAAGCAGGTCTTCAGGTCCCAGGCTGTTGAGGTTTTTGTGGGATGAAGACTAGTGCCTTTTCCTACCCCATAGGCTTGGAGCCACCCCTTGATTCAAGACATACTCTTTGGGTTGGATAGAGTTTTGAAGACCTAACTGCCTTGTGTGGGTCTAAGAAAGCAGTACCCTAGCTGACTTTTGGGTCTTGCAGCTAAGATTCTGAGAGCTTTCCAGTTCTCTTCTGTATACCAGGGGCACGATGAGAAAGAGAGCCACAGCTGTGACCTAGCAAGGAAGGACATTGACCTTTGCAACCTAGTCCTCCCGTGTTTGACCTTGAGCAATTTCACCTCATACGAAGAGCCCCAGTTTCCTCATTATGAAAGGATTATTATGCTGCCTCATGAGGTTATTGTGATGCAATATGGTGAATAAGGTGATAAATACAAAAATAATCTGAAAAGTATAAAATGTAGGACAAGGTGACTGTGAGATCCATCCCAGTGAAGATTAACTCTGAGGTGCTTTCCAAATGATATCAAGGTCCTTGGCCTGGTAATAAGGATGTAAAAGGGTTTATATTTGTCTGAATTAGGCTGGAAGATGGAGCATCATTTATGTGGAAACGGGTACTTATCAAATAAAATCTTAAATAATTAAATAGATTAAACCCCAGGGAGGAAAACAATTCTCACAAAACCCTGGTAGTCTTGGAGCAGGGGACCACTGATATAGAGGGGCATGAACTTTGAGCTGGGCATGGTGGCGCATGCCTCTAGTCCTAGCATACAGGAAGCAGAAGCGGAAGGATCAGAAGTGTGGGGCCACCTTTAGCTGTATAAACGAGACTGTGCTTCTAATCAGAGATGTAAGAAAAGACCTTTCGGTTTCATAAGTTGTCAGAGCAAAAGTCCTAAGCGTGATGGCACTCAGACTTATAATCCCAGTACGTGCAAGCCTGAGACACGAGAATTGGCATGTGTTTGAGGCCACCTTAGATTACAGAATGAGTCCCAGTGAAGTGCAGAGTGAGACTCTGTCTCAACAAAACAAAGAAGCCAGAAAAATGTCACTAGCAGGGAGGCAGGCTTTTGGAGAAGGCCCTTCTTGTCCCCATTTTTCACTGTATCCTTTACTGTACTGCCTGAAGCTTACATTCTGTCACCCTTTCCTATAAGGTGACAGTTCACTCGGATTAAAATAAAAACACAGCATTGAACCACCAGGATGGTCTGAGACACACGAACCGCACAGGAGATTCACCAAGGCACCTGTGCTGGCTTCCCAGGACACACAGTCTCAGGACCCAGCGGCCCGTCTGGGAGGAGGACACTTCATTATCTTCTTGGCATGGCCTGACAGTTGTGGTTGTCTCAGCACACTTGGCTCTGATGTCTAGATTTCTGAATCAATAAAGAGTTGTAGATGCCTACTTCAGTATTCGGGAACTCTCTGGCAGAGACTGGAGATGAAGGTTTAATAGAAACAAGACTCTTGAATTGTGAAAGAGTATTGTTAGAATCACAGGCCATGTGATTTTTTTTTTGCTCAGCCTTCAATCGCATAACTTTTTAAAAAATTTAAAAATTTTAAAGTTTTACTATTTTACTTCTTTACATCCCACTCATTGTCCCCTTCTTGGTCACCTCCTACCATAAATGGGTAGGCCCCTCCTCTGGGAACCACTCCCCACCCCTACCTCCACCCCTACCTCCAGATCCGCCCCCTTCCAGAAATTCAAGTCTCTGCGAGACTAGGTGCTTCTCCCACTGAGACCAGACAAGGCAGCCCAGCTGAGCATATCCCTCATACAGCCAACAGCTTTTGGGATAGTCCCTGTTCCAGTTGTTTGGGACCCACATGAAGACCAAGCTGCACATCTGCTACATCTGTGTGGGGAGGCCTAGGTCCAGCCCATATCACACCATTTTTTAAATGCCTAATAAAGCCAGAATAGGAGAGAGAAGGGAAGTCCTAATTCCTGACTATGTGCTGGGTAGTGTCTTGAGAACATAGCCAACATCACCACATTTAATGTTCTGTGTGCTTAGGTTGGTCCCCTTTTATGAGACAGTGTGACCCTTGGAGAGGTGGCTTATGGAGTGTTTTCATCTTATGAGACAGTGGTATCAGGGATTGCCTCTAGGATTTCATGTATGCCAGGCAAGTGTTCTGCCACTGAGCTACATCCCCAGACCTCTTTATCATTCTTATCCAAGTCTGGCTTAGGATAGTCTTGAACCCATTGTATCTCCCAGGTAATTAATATCATCTCAGCTTCGGGAGCTGGGACCACAGGCCTCTGCCACAAGGGTGAGCTGGTGGCAGATCACCAGTAAGACTCTAGGTTTGACTGTCTGCCCTAACAATGTCTAGAAAGCAGAATTAGAAAGCCCTCAAGCCTTGCTGGCAATCAAAATTCTCTCGGGTTCAAAACAAGAGATTAGATTCTTCACTTTCTCCCTCCTGTTCTCCAGCTCCTTGAAAGTAGAGACCTGCATCCATGAGTCTGTCGCTACCTTTATTCCCAGGTGATTCTTAGACATGGTGGTTTGATTGGATGTTTGCTTCTTTAGGTCAGTAACTAAGTGATCATGGACTAAACTGTAGCTTCCGTAGCTTTCCACACGGATCTGATTTTTACTTATTTGCCCTCATGCCCCATCAGTCCACTTAGCCAACAGCAAACGTGTATAGTGAGGCAATGTCAAGGGCCAAGCCCCACAAAATGGTAGCATTCATATCCTGGAAACCCAAACTGGATTCAGAACAACACTATGGAGCTGGGTGGATGGCACCTGCCTGTAATCCCAACATTGTGAGACGTGGAGGCAAGAGGATCAGGAGTTCAAGTCTAGCTTCAGCTACATAGTCGACAGTCCTTCATTTATTCGTGTTTTAAACTATTATTTATATGTGTATGTGCATCTGTGTGAATGTATGCCGTGTGTGTGTGTGTGTGTGTGTGTGTGTGTGTGTGTGTGTGTGTGTGTGTATAGATCAGAAGAGGGGATCAGATTCTCTGAAGCTGTGCAAGCTGCCTGACTTGGGTGCTGGGAACCAAATACAAGTCTTTTGGAAGGACACGAAACACTGTGTAACTGCTGACCCATCTCTCCAGCCTCCTGCATTTATGATTTTAAATGACCTCAGTAAAGCACAGGCTCTTTTAGGGCACATTTTGTGAGTCCAACTCAGTGGGTCGGATTTTGTACTTACACTTTTCTGAGTTTGATTTTGGACCAGTTTTAAAATGCAGTCGCTACCCTTTCACAGCAAAGACGTTATATGTATGTATGCTATTGCTGGCCCTAAACTACCGATTTCCCCTTTTTACCATTTACTGTCTTCCCTGGCATGTTTAAAGTGAAAACTTGCTTAAGATGTGTGGAAAAAAAACCAAAATCCAAGAATGTGAACTCAGCAAACAGAAGTCTTCAAATTTGGATGGAGACCTGGTAGTACAGTGGTTCTCAACCTCTGGTTCTCGACCCATTAGGAGTTGGACAACCCTTTTACATGGGTTGCATCTCAGATATTTACATCATGATTCATAACAGTAGCAGAAGTAGCAATGAAAATAAACTTTTTGGTTGGGGGTCACCACAACATGAAGAACTGTTATTAAATGGGTCTTTGCATTAAGAAGGTCAAGAACCACTGTGGTACGGGGGGGGGGGGGAGTAGGGGCTGGTAAGAGATTGTGGAGGGGTGACTACGACAGAATATGTTATGTCTGTATATGAAATGGTCAAAAAATGAGTTTAAAGCAAAGAAAGGATTTTCAGGGCACGGCAGCTGGGCCTTAGGACTGAGCCGTGTACTGTGGTAAGAACGGGGCAGCGGTTCACATATGCCTCACAGAATTTCATCTTCCAAAAGAAAATGAAAACATTAGAAAAGACTCATATCACCTGACTGTTGTGGGGCTCCCCCAGCACATGTCCGGTTCTGTATATGACCTAAAAATATAAAGCTTTTCCTTTGGCTTCCTGTTGTTAAAAAGAGGAGCTATGGCTTTGAAGGGTGAGCTGTGGGTGCCCTGGGGAAATGAAGCAGGCATAGTGATTGTAGTCCTGTAGAGTGGTAGCACATGCTTTCTGTCTGAAGGTTTTGACGAGTTCCCTTGCTCTCTTCCCTTCCCCCAACAGAACAGTGGAACATTGTTTCCACATGTGTGATCGGATGGTCATCTACTTCTTTATCGCTGCTTCCTATGCCCCATGGTAAGACAGCATCCTTGTACCCTGGAAAAGCATCTTTGCCATTAAAGGTCCTCGCTCCTTTCCTCCCTTCCTCTCTACTGGTCCCCGATGTCCTCCTGCGTGCACTCTGCCCTCCCACAGTGCGTACTTGCATCCTCACTTCCAATTTGACTTACTTGGTTACATTACTCATGACTTGGAAGGACTGTCTGCATGAGATTATTTTTAAAGGAGGTGCTGTGGACTTGGGTAGAGCTAGCAGGCTCCCTTTTCCCCTCCATCTTCTTTCCATATACCTCCGATGCTTTTCAGAATATGTGAAGATTGAATTTGGTGAATGGAAATTCTGTAAAATACATATGAGGAAAAGCAAGCATCCTTTAGAAATGAATACCGTTTGTCTCTGCCCACTCAATAGCTACTGGCTATCCACACATTTCTCATTTCTGCTATTAACTGAACCAGTTAACCACTTAAAATATCTAGTCTCCTGTGCAGTTTTCTTGATCTTACTGCCCTTCTGACGTAGATCACGTGCAGCCTCTCATTGCTTTACAAGCCACAATTAAAGAAACTATAGTTTTTTTCCTCTAGACCTGTCCTAGTTTTCAATACTCGGAACTTCCCATTGAGCCATCCACTGCTGTAGTCAATAGAAACAGCAGGCCTCTAGGATCTGGCTCATGCAGGCTCAGTCACTCAAAAGAAATGTAATTATCTGTTTGAATAAAAAATGTCCAAGGCCTCTCCAGTACCTCTCACTAAATTATAGGTCTGATTCATATACGAGCAAGCAAGCTTAAAAGCTTTTGTGAAGCAATTTAAAGTATCTAAATATGTAAAAAAAAAAAATTAAGTATGAACTCAAGAATCACACGTAGAGTAGGCAGTCTGTTCCCGTGTAGTTTTAGATATGTCCACAGTTAATTTTCCTTTTGGGTATATTAGTTTTCTAGTTCATGTTTGTTTTTAATATACCATGGCACATGACGTTGTGGTATATTGACAGAACACGTCCCATAGCACATGCCGAAGGAGTTCTCCTGTTCTGTCTTGGCAGAAAGGTTGCTAAAGGAGACATGTATATTAGGTGTCTGCCCTGGGTACGTGATCCTGGTTCAGGATTTTATTCTGGGTGCTCGAGAAGCTTTGTCAGCGTCCCAAATGTATAGTCAGAAATAAAACCGCCAGTAGCCTTTACTTCACTGTGTCCCTGCTAGGGAAAGTCAGGCTTGACAGGCATACTGACATGTCTGTTTTTAGCTGGTGCTATTTCCAAATCATGTGTAATTCTGAATACTAAAATTCGACCAACAATCCTTTTTTGAATGATTAGTTTCAGCCAGACTTGCCAAAAGCCTCCTTGCTGTGTTGAAGGCCGTATCTTCCTGTCATCCTGGTGTTTGCTGTTTGGTCACTAGGAGAGCATGGGCTCCCGATTCCTGTCATTTACACCTTTTTATTGTCATTTACATTTCTAGGTTAAATCTCCGTGAACTTGGACCCCTGGCATCTCATATGCGTTGGTTTATCTGGCTCATGGCAGCTGGAGGAACCATTTATGTATTTCTCTACCATGAAAAGTAAGAGAAAGATCACTTCTGTTTGATAGTTTTAACAATTAGCTGCCTAAATTATCCCTGTGACACAGTGCAGTTTCCTTTGTGCTGGTGTTTCACAATAGCAGAAATACACAAAAAGGAAATGTATTGCTTTTGGTAAATCTTTAATGCCATTCAGAATTCACTGTTGCCGGACAGCTCAGATAGCAAGGCATAAATGTGTCATGATGAGGTTGAAGGACAGTTTAGAGCCGTGGGGACCTTTTTTCTTATCCGGAGGCAAGCTAGGCCTGTCTGTTTCACAGAGGTCTTAAGTAGAAATTAGCCCTCTTCCAGTTTCCATGGTGATGGGGCGTAGGGGGGCAGGTAACCGATGTTAAGTGTCACAGCACCGTACTCACCTAGACAGAAATCAGGAGGGTGTTTGAGGAAAGAAGCTAGCCCTGGACACAGCTTTTCCCCTTACTCAGTGCTATAGTCAAAAGTGTGAGCATAAACAAAATGTAAATATAAACAAAGGCATATTGGAGGGTAGCATTTGGATCCAAGGGAGACAGACCTTCAGGGTCATCATCTTCATCTGTAGGCATAAAAATTACAAACACGAGAGTAAGAAGAAAATGCACTTTGCTATGAGATTGTCCCCATAGTTAGAAGCTGCACCCATGGAGTTCACCAACATAGCTGCCTACACAAGATCTGAACAAAGAGAACACCAAGAGACATATCGATCCTGCAGCTTATCAGAGGCACCTGCCTCCAGTTACTCTTTGAATGTAACAAATGCTAAGTAGATTATGTAATATCAAGCATATCAATCTAAAGGCATGTGCTTCTTGGGTTCAGGCTTCTGGATTATGCCTCCAGATAGCATAGCAAGCAAAGACAGCCCATCCTTCCTCCACTAGGGCTAAAGTTCTCAGATAGCCTGCAGCCTAATGGGATGAGACAAGAAATATGCATGCAAAATGAAGAGACAGATGCAAGAGAAAATGCATCCTGTACTCTGGCTGCTGCCTACCCCTGAAGAAAGCTGTGTTTCTGTATCCCCTCACCGTGTTCAGGTCCTTTCACCTCTGGATGGGACTGGTGATGGGCCAGCCTGAGAAGATGGGCAAGGGAAAAATGGTGTCCTGGGCTAGATTACAACTAGCTTTGGCAGTGTTCTAGGCAGCCTGAGTAAATTTCTGCCTTTTTCAGCCTAAGAGAAACTTTACCTCATTATTACTCAGTTTGGTATGTTAGAGAGAGGTTTGGTGGTCTCCTTCTGGGAAATGTATCTTCTTTGAGTAGTTTAAAAACTTATATTTCTTTTTCAAAATAAAGGAAAGGGAAGCTGGCATGTACATGGTCTAATCAGTCCCCTGATGTGTGTGTCTAACCGTTTGTGTCCCTGCAGGTATAAAGTGGTGGAACTTTTCTTCTATCTCACGATGGGATTTTCTCCAGCCTTGGTGGTGACATCAATGGTGAGACGTGGTTTTAGAATTTTGGTTACTTCCTAAATCCCTGATATGTTAATGTAATGATAGATTTGCAGTTTTCCCTTTTGGAGCTATGATATATCCATTAACTGTAGACTTGAGAGAGAAGCATACATAGATAATGTGGCCTGTCCCCAAGTTGCACTAGATACCCTCAAGGCTTGGCAATGCTGTGTATATATCCGGTTTGTTCTGCACTTTTTTTGTTTTGGATGATGGGTCTAATTCCACACACACACACACATACACTATCTCATCCATCTTCTTTCAGAGACTCCTCTAAAAGACTAGAAGTGGCCGTTTCAGGGTAATTAATGGGGCTGTTTAAGCCTGAATCTCTAGAAGAGGCTATTTGGAGATCTGTTATGGTGAAGAGAACATGAATTACTGACATAAAATCTTTACAATTAGAGGGATCTTTGAAGGCTGTGATGGCCCAACATATGGTCCCTACTCAGCTGAAGAGGGAAAACTGTAAGTTTGAGGTCAGAAGACAAAGCCCGGCATTTGCCTCAGCTTCCTGCTTGGTAGTTTTCAATTCCCTTTACTTCATTTTTTTTCATTTCCTTTGAAATAGTATCATCTCTCTTTCTAAGAAAGGAAAGTGGCTTTTAAAAAATAAAAAGTAAAATCTGTTATTTTACTTTCAACTTTGCTTGAAAATAACTTGGGAACTTCAGTATAAAAGTGTTACATTATCTTTAGTGGATTCTTGTATACGGTGTGTTTTAAGTTCTCTTTCCAGTTGAATTGCCGTATAGAAATCCATGTACATCTGTCACTTTGGGTCACAACTATACATTACAGTCTCATCCAGCTCTGCTGTCCACTGACTTACTTTTTCCCATGTCTTGTGTTCAGCACTGACCGCTGTACTCGTTAAAGAACTACAACATGTTTAGCTTCAACTCATTTCTTTATTCTCAGTTGTCCAGAGTCAGGATTGTACCTGAGATTTCATTACTGAGTTTCTTCATACACTGTGAGAATGTAATTCTACCCACTAGTGTTCACCTACCACTCCCAGGGGCCACCTCCAACTCCCCAGGACCTATAGCCCACTCCAGGACCTGCCTCCCACTCCCCAGGGCCCACCTCCCACTCCCCAGGGCCAACCTCCCTCTCCCTAGGGCCCACCTCCCTGTCCCTAGTGCCTTCCTCCCCTCCCTCTCTCCAGGGCCCACCCTCCTCAGAAGAATGCCCCTTGGAGCTAAAATTTGGTTCTGAATTTTAAGGAACCATTGCTTGAGAAAATGTCAAAGATTTTATTTCCTTGAGATAGGAGCTCGATGATGGTCTTAATAATTCCTTAGCACCACTGCACAGATAAATACATATGTCGATGTCTTTGTGTGCATATGCATAGATGTATACGGATCACTTGGCAAAGGCAGCAGAGAAGGATGAGAAGAGGGAGGCAGGCGTGTGACCGAAGAGAGAAAGTGGGCCACGTTTTTAGAGGGCAGCTCAGGGCAGGCAGAGCCATAATAGCAAAGTCTATGCGGATTGGTTACTAATTATTAGAGCTGAGTTTCAAGTCAATTCCCTCTGGCTGTCATAAAAGCAGGTTTATCCAGTATTTTTACTGGCCCGAATCTGTAATTGGCCTTTTCCTAGGTGCTATAATAGCCAGTGACTAATGTTTATGAAAATGGAGCAGGGTAATTCACACACTGCTGTCACAGAACTTAGGGTCCAACAGATAGACACAGTTTCTGTTCACTAGGAGACTGTAATAAAGTTTTATAATGTCCCTGATGGCAGGGGCTGGGGGGATGGGGAACAATTCAGGTTGCTATGGGAACATGAGGTTGAAGTACTAAAATAAGTGATAGGTAGGCTGATTCAGAAAGACAAGGAGAAAGCAGGAAGCAGTTGGAGTGAGGCAGGTGTTCCCAACAGAGGCTAAGGCATGCCTGGGAGGACACTACCAGCTTTGGAGAGCTGATGATAATCTGGGGATCTAGACAGAGTCCAGATCAGAAGGGTTATGTAAGAGTGAATGCTGGGCTGTGGAGCTGAGTCGTGGATCTCAGACTTCACCCTTCTACCACAGAGAGCTGTGGAACTCCATAATGAATTAAAGCCACCGGCTTGTCAGCATCTAGCACAGATAGTGCGGAGCATGGTGCTTGAAAGAAGAGAAACAAAAAAAAAAAGCTGAGCGTTGGGTTCCACTGCCTCCTCCATTGTTCTCCTGTAGACTTTCCAAATAGCAAGTAAAAGCGAGCACAGAGAACAGCTGTCTTCCTAGAAATCAGACAGGGGACAGTTGGTGGGGCCGGGACCTAGGGAGGAGACAGACCTCCAGGAATCTACAAAGGAGTATGCTTAGCCAAGCATCACGCTGGATCTGTGCAGGGCAAAATTCTGGAAGCCCTTACTGAGAATAACCATTTGAAGGTGAGGAGCTAAGCAGTGATTCCAAAGGCACTGAATTCAGGGGAATAGTGAAGTTCCCACCATCCCAAGTGGTAAAACCATGTCGGATATCAAACATCTCTGGCTTTCAGGTGACCAGGGTTACCTTAGGGACAGAGTTCCTCTTGCCCTTGTGTCTTAGTTGCTTTTTATCACTGTGATAAAAAGTCCAAAAAGCAAACAAAACAAACCAAAAAACAACAATAACAAAACACAAAAAAGAAAGGGAGGAAGGATTTATTCTGCCGCATAGTGTTGGAGACTTTGGCCTGTGGTTACTTGACTATTGGTTGTGGGCTCTTGCATGGGGATGCACACTCTGGAGGGAGCACATGGCGAAGCAGGGTGGAGTACCTCACAGCAGACAGAGGGAGAGCTAAGAAGGAGCCAGGGACAAGCTAAGCCCTGGAGAGGCATGCCCCAACCAACCTGCTTCCTCCCAGAAGGCCCCACCTTCGAATAGGTCAGTATACAAAATCTTCTGATTAAAATAGACAGTGTACCTAGATAATAAAGCAATCTTTGGTACTAAAGAATGAGAACTGTGCCACAAAAAGATAGAGACGTCCCCAGTATTTAAAGATTAGATGGCACGCTTCTATATAAACACTTGCATCTTTGAAGTGACTCGTAATGAATATGCAACCTGAGAATTTGTGGGCTGCAGCCCAAGCGTTGTTGGGAAAGAGGTGCGGTGCTTTAGATGCCTCTGTGAATGCAGGTTGCTTTTATGAGTCATCCTGACTAGGCCATGGTACCTAGATGTTTGTCCATTAACAGCCTGATTGTTGTGAAGGTAGTTAGTTCTTCAGTAATGTTAGCATTCAATTCAGTAGACACAGAGTATATTCCCTGTAGTGTGGGCCTCAACCAGTCACTTGTGGGCCTTAAGATGAAAAGACTGAGGCCTTCCTAGCAAGGATCCTCCCCTACCTTTGGGTGTCAGCTGCAGTAGCAGTGTTACCTGGACCACTGTCTGCCAGCCCCCTGCAGAATCCAGACTTGCTGCTCTGTAATTACACAAGTCAGTGCCTTAAAATCTATCAGTACACACACACACACACACACACACACACAACTTGTTCTGCATGCAGACATACACTTCCATCTTACTGACTCTGCACCTAGTCTTGCACCTTGCCCAAGATAGTCTGGAACCCTGACTAGGGTGATAATAGAATGAAGAAAGAACAAACACATGTACAGAAAATCTGGGATCAGGTAAGGTGTGCTCATTCTGATGGAGGGACAGCAAAGATGCAACCTAAAACCCGAGGGAGTTCATCATGTACAAGCATGAGTAGGAGGCATTAGCTAGCCTTTGGGGGTTTCATAGGGGAGAAGTCTCAGAGTTCAGTCGTCTGTAAGGACAATGCTGCAGGTGCTAGCTTTTGCACACTCCTATAGGTCAGATGTTGTAAACACTAGTATTTGGATCAGAGAGATGCTTGGCCATCTCTTGAATCTGAGGCAGTAGCATCCTCTACCTTCCTGTGCCTGTGGGAATACACATTCACTCCAGGCTTCCTAGCTCCCACGGTTCTATTTCTTTGAAGAACTCTGAGTAACACTATTAAAGAGATGAAAGTTTTAAAATTAGTGATGTAAACATCTATCTTAAGATGGGAAGAATAAGTAAAGCTTATAGTAACTAAGAGTATAGAAATAATTAGAGGACTGTGGATATGGCTTAGTGATGTAGACTGTACTGGGCATGAACGAGGCCGTGGGTTCAATTCCTAGTATTGAAAACAAATAGACAGACAGACAGATACACACACACACACACACACACACATACACACACACACGGAGGGAGGGAGGAGAGAGAGAGAGAGAGAGAGAGAGAGAGAGAGAGAGCGCACAAACTCAACAACTAGAGGAAAATCTATGAAACCAAAAACTATTTCCTTGAAAAGGTTCCAATCATACATTATAACAAATTTTATACTTAGGGTCACAATAATAATACTTCTATACAGACTTTTACAAGTAGAGTGGAGCTTGGTGAGGTGGGCTATGCTTGAATTTCCAGTACCTGGGAGATAGAGGAAGGAAGATCAAGAGTTCAAGGCCAGCCAAGGCTACTTGAGAACAATAAATTAATTAATCAATGAAACAAACAGAACTGAATTGGAAGAAATACTTTCTAGTTCACTTTATAAAGCCAAGATTACCCTGAGAATCATATTGCAGGAACACTACAAACCAGTACTCATGAAGCAGGAAAGGCTCCAAGAGGCTCCAACAGAATATCAGCAAATCTAGTTTCATGAGGATGCAAAAGAATCATAATCAGGTTAGGTTTTGCTGAAGCCAGTTCCTAGAGCCATTGGTACATCACTTAGAAATCAGTCATTGAGATTTGCCACATTGTGAGACTCAATGAGAAAGAGTGGTTCTCTCAACTGATGAAGGAAATGGTTTTGACAAGTTTCAGTATTCAGCCATTATTTAAAAAATATCAACAAACTTAGAAACTTCACAGATCTGATAAAAGACAATTAAGGAAACACTACCAGCTAATACTGTATTTTTTGGTGAAAGGCAGTGTTGGTAACAATGCAATAATATATGTCCTCACTACTTCTAGTCAACATGTAACTGATGTGCTAGGGATACAGAAAGAGAAACAAAAGCAAGCCTGTGGAAAAGAACAGGAAATGGACTTTTTATCTTTAGATGACTTTCATCATTGGATAGAAGCCAGGATCTACAGAAAAGTTCTAGACATAAAGAATGAGTTTAGCAGCATTTGGCTACAATGTTAAAAGAAGAAGGGACATCCTTCCTCAGGAGACCTCACACCTGTTTGTGCCACTGGCCTGCCTCTAGTGATCCCTAAGAAGTTGAGGCACACTGTGAGTACTCAACGCCAGCGTCAGTGGGATGCGAAAAATAGCCATCACCGCACTTAAGGGTGTGGGGAGAAGATATGTTTGTGTGGAGATAAAGAAAGCAGACACCAAGAGAACTGGAGAACTAGGGAGGATGGGGTGGAACACGTGATACCGTTATGCAGAATCCAGGCCAGTATAACATCCTAGACAGGTTCTTCAACTGGGAGAAGGGTGGAGAATACAGCCAGATTCTTCTGACCAATGGTCCAGACCACAAGTTCTGTGAGGACCTAGGATGATTGAAGAAGATTGGCGCCCACAGAGGGCTGTGCTGTGTCTGTTGGGACTGGACCATGGGTATGTCCAGGAGTCTATAGACTATTAACATTACTTATGTTGATAAATATTTGATTTAAGAAGCAGTGGCATTTATATATAAACACAACTCAATGGAAGAAGGGAAATGTTTTTAAGAAAAAGATTAAGAACATTTGAATGTCAATTTCATGTCATGCAGAAACTCCATTTGACGTTAGCTATGAAGCTAGAAGCTTAAGATTTCTTGGAAACACAAACATCAGGAAACCTGGAACATCTTGTCACCACATTTGTTTTTGGATAGGGACAGGTTTTGGGAACCACAGAAATAAAGACTGAGAGAAAAAAAAGTAAGTTGGGGGAAGTTTCAAAATTCAAGCTTTTGCTTCTCTGAAGAAAACGGACTAGCAGTCACAGTCCTGCAGGAAATACTTGCTGTGTCTGTGATAAAGGACATGCATCCTAAAAGTAGCCTGTTAAATATATGCTCCATCTATGGTCCTCCAAATCAGTCCTAAAGCCATTTAAAGATGGGTACAAAGTTTTGACAAAAACTTGCAAAGAAAAAGAAAACCCATAACCCTTTGAAAACATGTGGATATAATTAGTGGTCAAGAAAATGGAAATTAGTACCCCAGCCCCAGCGAGCTGCCCCAGCAGACCCAAAAGAGCGGCTATGATTGAAGGCCTGTACTAGTGTGGGTCCCACCAGCGCGTGATGTATAAAAGTATAGGGCCTGCCTCCAAAAGTTTAGTTTTTACATTTTTAGTTTCTAACAAAATTAAACGTGCATTTATTCTGGCACTTACTGGTTTACTTTAACAGAAATGGAGACATATATCGCAAAAAGACTCATAAAGTTAAAATCGGTCATAGCCATTGCAGTTCTCAAAATAGCAAGAATTAATAAACTATGTTCAATGAAGGAACTACTAAGCAAAACAACAACGAAAACAAAAGCCTAAAACAAGCAAACAAACAAAAGGAAAAGAAAATTGAAAATATGTACTTGGATTTATGTGACTCCCAGAAAATAAGCAGTATAATTCCATTTATCTGACGTTCTAGAGTAGGTGGTCCTGTATGTGGTGGTAGTGTTAAGAACAGTGCGTCCTTGGTGGCTGGAAGGGTCCAGAATTGATTGGGACTGGGATGCCAAAGGACTTTCCAGAAGCGTTTGGTTGGATGTTGTTAGCATTTCTTCTAGGCTCTGCCCCACAGTTTTTCCTGGCCACAGCCAGGTGTGCCTGACTCACTATAAAAGGGGCTGCTGCCCCCTCCTCACTCTCTTGCTCTCTTCTCTTCCCTCTCTGTCCCTCCTCTCCCTATTCCCCTCCCCCCTCTCTCCATATGCTCATGGCCTCCCTCCCTCTCTCCCTGCCTCCTTCCTTCCTTCCCTCCCTCCCCCTGTCCCTCTCCCTCTCTGCCTTTCTGTCTCTACTACCCCCTCAACTCCCCTCCCCATGCCCTAAATAACCTCTGTTCTATACTATATCTGTGTATGGCTGATCCCTCAGGGGGAAGGGATACCTCAGCATGGGCCCATAGAAGCACCCCATTCCCCCACACTATACTGAGCCTCTACCAAACATATCCCTTGCTTCCCTTTTTTTTTTAATAGAACACAACAGATGTAATAAATGTAATCAAGCTTGTTCTTTTTCCATCTTTCATTCTGGTCTGTATACCTCACAAAATTAATCACACAAACCCCTGTTTTGAGAATGCCCATTTCCCTAGTGCCAAATGAAAGTTCAGACATCAGAACACTTTAGTTCAGGTCCCAATTCTGACATAGGAAACACCCTGGCCTTGAGAAAAGTACCTAATCTCTCCGTCTCTCATTAGTCAATGCTTTTGGTAATGAATGGTACCCAAATTAGGGTCGTGAGATTAAGGTAAATACACACGAGTACTTCATGGCACCTTCCGGGTTGTACGGCAACCTCATGAATACCGAAGAAAGCACTCAGCTTGCTTTAGGGTTAAGTCCATCCCTGTCTTTGAAAGTCTGATGAGGTGGAAGTGTTTGAGGAACTGTCTCTTTACAGATTGTGTTTAAAAACTGATTGGTGTATGTTTTTTTGGTCTCTACCTTGTTTGGACAAAGGATTGGAGTCTATCAAAACCAAGCCAGAAACCAGATCACTCTGAGGACAGTGCCCAGGCACATGACTCTGTCCAGCTGTCTGCCCTCCAAATAAGGAGGTGCTCTTACCCGAGTGACACTTCCACTTGGGGCTCCTCCTCCCCCTAAGATTCTGTGTCAACCTTTGTCTATCTGGAAGAATGATCGGTGTCGGTAGCCCTGTAACCTGTAGGAAGCAATACAAGTGTATAATTAATTGGCTTGAGTCAACGACATTGACTAATGAGAAACGGAGAGATTAGGTTCTTTTCTCAAGGCCAAGGTGTTTCCTAATGTCAGAATTGGGACCTGAACTAATTGGCTTGGTTTTAGACATTTTAGTTAATGTCTAGCTGAACGTGTCTCATTTTACCAGGAAAAGAAAATCTGGTCTGGGTCATTTTGAGTTGCCTCCTTCCTAATCTTTTAACCCTACAAACCCCTGAAGTTCATGGGAATGCTGGAAATAGGGCTGATCATCACACTGGGCCCAGTGTCCTCCCACCAGCCTTCTGCACCTTCTTCTTATTGCTTCTGGCCTGTGGGCTCCTTCCCAGCAGGTGACTGAGCCAGAATTTCCTCCTGCTTTTGCCTGACTTAGCCACATGGACTTGCCCCGAGGCTGCTGGCATTAGCGCCCAGCTGTCTACATTCTCCATCCCTTCTAAGGGCTGGCCACCCTCAGGCTTGGCTTCTGCTTCTACAGTCACCTCCTCCCTCTGCAGCACCGCCTCCCTTAAATCCTCCTGCATTCAAGTCTCTTTAGAGTTCACTCTTTTTTTTTTTTTTTTTTTTTTTTAATTTAATTTTATTTTATTTTTTTAATTTACATTCCAAATCACTTCCCCTTTCCCGTTTCCTCCCTCCCCGAAAGTCCCATAAGCCCCCTTCCCTCCCTCTTTTCTCCGTTCAACCCCCTCTCATTACTCTGTCCTGGCGTTCCCCTACATCCAGTCTTTCCAGGACCAGGGGTCTCTCCTTCCATCTTTTTAGAAATCTATTGATATGCTGATTGTGTCTAGGGTATTCTGAGATTCTGGGTCAATATCCCCTTATCAGTGACTTCATACCATGTGTGATCTTTTGTGATTGGGTTACCTCACTAAGGATGATATTTTCAAGTTCTGACCATTTGCCTAGGAATTTCGTGAATTCATTGTTTTTAATTGCAGAGTAGTATTCCATTGTGTAAATATACCACATCTTCTGAATCCATTCCTCCGTTGAGGGACATCTGGGTTCTTTCCAGCTT
Source organism: Tokudaia tokunoshimensis (assembly GCA_036184795.1). Classification (NCBI taxonomy): domain Eukaryota; kingdom Metazoa; phylum Chordata; class Mammalia; order Rodentia; family Muridae; genus Tokudaia; species Tokudaia tokunoshimensis. Next base: position 31,468,674 of record BTHU01000010.1, on the reverse strand, counting down.
CTGGCTATTATAAATAAGGCTGCTATGAATATAGTGGAGCATGTGTCCTTATTGCATGCAGGTAAAGTCTCTGGGTATATGCCCAGGAGTGGTATAGCCGGATCCTCCGGAAGTGTCATGCCCAGTTTTCTGAGGAGCCGCCAGACTGCTTTCCAGAGTGGTTGTACCAGCCTGCAATTCCACCAGCAGTGGAGGAGTGTTCCTCTTTCTCCACATCCTCGCCAACAACTGCTGTCTCCTGTGTTTTTGATCTTAGCCATCCTGACTGGTGTGAGATGGAATCTCAGGGTTGTTTTGATTTGCATTTCCCTAATGACTAAGGATGATGAACATCTCTTTAGGTGCTTCTCAGCCATTAGATATTCTTCAGGTGAGAACTCTTTGTGGAGCTCTGTACCCCATTTTTTAATAGGGTTACTTGCCTCTCTGGAGTTTAACTTCTTGAGTTCTTTGTATATCTTGGATATTAGCCCTCTGTCGGATGTAAGGTTGGTAAAGATCATTTCCCAGTTAGTTGGTTGCCGCTTTGTCTTTTTGACGGTGTCTTTTGCCTTGCAAAAAGTTTGTAATTTAATGAGGTCCCATTTGTCTATTCTTGATCTTAGAGTATAAGCTATTGGAGTTCTGTTCAGGAAATTCTCCCCTGTGCCCATATGTTCAAGGTTCTTCCCTAGTTTCCCTTCTATTAGTTTCAGTGTGTCTGGTTTTATGTGGAGATCTTTGATCCACTTAGAATTGAGCTTAGTGCAAGGAGATAAGGATGGGTCAATTTGCATTCTTCTGCATGTTGACCTCCAGCTGAGCCAGCACCATTTGTTGAAAAGGCTATCTTTTTTCCACTGGATGGTTTTAGCTCCTTTGTCAAAGATCAAGTGACCATAGGAGTGTGGATTCATTTCTGGGTCTTCAATTCTGTTCCATTGATCTACATGTCTGTTACTGTACCAATACCATGCAGTTTTTAACACTATTGCTCTGTAGTACAGCTTGAGGTCCGGGATACTGATTCCCCCAGAGGTTCTTTTACTCTTGAGAATAGTTTTAGCTATTCTGGGTTTTCTGTTATTCCAGATGAATTTTTGAATTGCTCTTTCTAACTCTATGAAGAATTGAGTTGGGATTTTGATGGGGATTGCATTGAATCTGTGTATTACTTTTGGTAAGATGCTCATTTTTACTATATTAATCCTGCCAATCCATGAGCATGGCAGATTTTTCCATCTTCCGAGGTCTTCTTCAATTTCTTTCTTCAGAGACTTGAAGTTCTTGTCATACAGATCTTTCACTTGTTTGGTTAGCGTCACGCCAAGATACTTAATATGGTTTGTGGCTATCGTAAAGGGTATTATTTCTCTTACTTCTTTCTCAGCCTGCTTATCCTTTGAGTATAGGAAGGCTTCTGACTTGCTTGAGTTGATTTTATATCCGGCCACTTTGCTGAAGTCGTTTATCAGCTGTAGGAGTTCTCTGGTGGAGTTCTTTGGGTCGCTTATGTATACTATCATATCGTCTGCAAATAGTGATAGTTTGACTTCTTCCTTTCCAATTTGTATCCCTTTGACCTCTTTTTCTTGTCTAATTGCTCTAGCTAGAACTTCAAGTACTATATTGAAAAGATATGGAGAGAGAGGGCAGCCTTGTCTAGTCCCTGATTTTAGTGGGATTGCTTCAAGTTTCTCTCCGTTTAGATTGATGCTGGCTACTGGTTTGCTGTAAATTGCTTTTACTATGTTTAGATATGGGCCTTGAATTCCTGATCTTTCCAAGACCTTTAGCATGAAAGGATGCTGAATTTTGTCAAATGCTTTCTCAGCATCTAATGAGATGACCATGTGGTTTTTTTCTTTGAGATTGTTTATGTAGTGGATTACATTGATGGATTTCCTTATATTGAACCATCCCTGCATCCCTGGGATGAAGCCTACTTGATCGTGGTGAATGATCGTTTTGATGTGTTCTTGGATTCGGTTGGCAAGAATTTTATTGAGTATTTTTGCATCGATATTCATAAGAGAGATTGGCCTGAGATTCTCTTTCTTTGTCGGATCTTTGTGTGCTTTTGGTATTAGTGTAATTGTGGCTTCATAGAACGAGTTGGGTAGTGTTCCTTCTGTTTCTATTTTGTGGAACAGTTTGAAGAGTATTGGTGTTAGGTCTTCTTTGAAGGTCTGATAGAATTCTGCACTAAAACCATCTGGACCTGTGCTTTTTTTGGTTGGAAGACTTCCAATGACAACTTCTATTTCTTCAGGGGTTATAGGACGGTTTAGATGGTCTATTTGATCCTGATTTAATTTTGGTACTTGGTATCTGTCAAGGAAATTGTCCATTTCCTCAAGATTTTCTAGTTGTGTTGAATACAGGTTTTTGTAGTAGGATCTGATGATTTTTTGAATTTCCTCAGTTTCTGTTGTTATCTCTCCCTTTTCGTTTCTGATTTTATTAATTTGGATACTATCTCTGTGCCCTCTGGTTAGTCTGGCTAAGGGCTTATCTATCTTGTTGATTTTCTCAAAGAACCAACTCCTCGTTTTGTTGATTCTTTGTATGGTTTTATTTGTTTCTACTTGATTGATTTCAGCCCTGAGTTTGATGATTTCCTGCCTTCTACTCCTCTTTGGTGTATTTGCTTCTTTTTGTTCCAGGGCTTTCAGGTGTGCCATTAAGCTGTTAGTGTATGCTGTCTCCCGTTTCTTTTTGGCGGCACTCAGGGCTATGAATTTTCCTCTTAGCACTGCTTTCATTGTGTCCCATAAGTTAGGGTATGTTGTGCCTTCATTTTCATTAACTTTCAAAAAGTCTTTGATTTCTTTCTTTATTTCCACCTTGACCAAGTTATCATTGAGTAGAGCATTGTTCAGCCTCCATGTGTACGTGGGTTTTCTTTTGTTTTTGTTGCCATTGAAGACCACCCTTATTCCATAGTGATCTGATAGGAGGCATGGGATTATTTCTATCTTCTTGTATCTGTTGAGGTCTGATTTGTGACCAATTATATGGTCAATTTTGGAGAAGGTACCATGAGGAGCTGAGAAGAAGGTGTATTCTTTAGCTCTAGGATGAAAGATGGGTCTTTGATCTCTCAAGACAGCCTTAAAATGTCTCGCTTTTGACTTAAAACGTATAGGACTTAGTTTTAACACCCGGAAGCACCGGACAAATTAAGAAATACCTAAGACTGTGTGACGTGTCCCTTGTCAGCAGTAAAGATGCCCTAAATTCATATATGCTGCAACGACTGATGTGTAGGGGGGGGGAGGGAGGCAGGGGGACAAAAACAAAAACAATCAGTACTGATGGGGTGAGAGAGGACAAAGGCATGCAACAAGCCTGGCTAAGATATAAATTATAAACCAGTTTCTTGGGCCTGCCACATGTAGAAGGAAGCTTCTGAAGGGTAATCTGGGAAATGAGGGTCATGCAGCCTTTGCAGGTATGTCACGGTTGACCGTGATTACAATCTGCTTAGGTACAGTTAAATGAACAGAATCACCTCTTTGTCCTGTGGAGCCTATAATGTACCCAGTGGTCAGATCCAGAGGGTATTCCAGGGCAAGCAGGTAAGCCATAGTACAGTTGCTTTGTGTCTGTGGATAAAGGGTGTTGTTCACGCTGTGCTTTTTACTGTGCAGAAAGCCAGGAGCTTTGGGGGCAAGGACAGTAAGTAACTCTTACCTTGTCACATCAGAGTAACATCCGATCTCCCCCCCCTCCACCCCCCCCCCCCGCCTCTGTTGACAGAATAACACTGACGGACTTCAAGAACTCGCCTGTGGGGGCCTGATTTACTGCTTGGGAGTCGTGTTCTTCAAGAGCGATGGCATCATCCCATTCGCCCATGCCATCTGGCACCTGTTTGTGGCCACAGCAGCTGCCGTACACTACTATGCCATTTGGAAGTACCTGTACCGAAGTCCCACGGACTTTATTCGGCATTTGTGACCTAGTCCATGCTCGGTTTTCAAATCAGTATTATCGTGATTGAGGCACTTGAGTGGGGTAGGAGCTGAATGTTGCACACAGAAGAATGAGCAACTTGCACTGACTTCGTTTAATTTTTTTTAATATAATTACTGTGAAAGTATAAAAGCTGGGCTTTGGAGTTTCCCTCTTCACAGGCAACAGAGAAGGAAGTGAATCAATTCTTCATTCCATTCCACTATCATGAAGGACTCGGGAGAGACATGGCCAACTGATGTTTACAAACCAGAATTTTGTAGTTTTCTTTTACAGATTTTAACTACGATGATTTTTTTCTAAATTAGTAGGTCAGGTTGTCAAAGTCAGTGCAATAATAAGACTTCCTTTTTAAGAAAAACAAAAGTTGTTTCTATCATGTTTCCCGTTCACTGTGTAAAAGAATCATGGAAACTTAACACTACTTTTTACCATGTTTCATCTTGACATAACATGGTTATTTTTTTAAAGGAGGCTTTAGTTCTTTTGTAAATTTTTAAAGAAGCTATTCCATTGAGGCACACCCCCATGGTTCCTCATTCATGCGAAGTTTTGCAGCAAGCAGTCAACATTCCACAAACAAACATTATACCTCTTCTGACAGTTTTATTAAGTGTGGAGAACTTGCCAATTTTTTAAGAAAAACTGCAGTTTTTTCCAAACTTTTCTGCCAATCTCTGACCCTGAATTCAGTGCTGCTTTGGGCTGATGTCCTTGACCTGGTGTGGGCCCCCAGGGGTAAGACAGTGTTTTGATACCATCAACTTTTTCAGAAGACATAACTTTGCTATATGCCTTTGCCACGTTTTCTCCAGGGCCTCTCTCCACAGTGGAGGCGGATCCTGTCCAGATTATGATAGTATTGTTGGGTTGCCCATCTGCTGGACACTTCTCATGAGCTTTCTGAATTATGGTGAATTGTATTGCCACTTTGGTGCCCAACGGTTCAAGTCACTGTGGTTAAGCCACTTGGCTTTATTGTATCAGTTTGATATTCATTTTAATTGTGGGACTAGACACACAAACTCACATTTCTGCCTTTTCCTCTGCATTTCTCAATATACTATGGTTTTTTTCACACCATACATAAAACATTGATTGACAGCTCATGTCAGTAGTCTATGGGTTTTATGCTGACTCAGTGGAGTGATATATATTAATTTCTAGTTTCCTCTCAATGTCTTATATTAAGATTGATGTATTAGTTGCTTTGGTTAATCTTTCTTGGTGTTTAAGAGAAATGAAGTCACCTTGCCTTTAGATCAGATGTTAATATAACCTGTTTGTCTAGAAATAGACTTGCTCAATGGAACTGTCAGATTAAAGATAATGCTTTATTAATTGAAATTCTGTACAGCTGTAAGTTTAAAAGAAAGTTTATTTTGTATGTATGTTCAGGCTCTGATTTTGGTAAATTGTAAAGGAAGAACTGAAAAACTGATTGCTGGGAATTTCTTCAGTAGTCAAGGGTACCCAAGGATAACACCTCTAGATGCATGATTCTGAACATTTAGGTGCCTGTTATTTTACTGTGTATATTTTACTTTAAATATATTAACTTTTTGTGGATTCATTTAAAGTCTGCTCATATGCAACATTGTCAAAACCACTAAACTGTATGTAAGAACTTGTGCTGTAGATTAGAATAAAGTTGTTACTTGGGTTGACTCCATTATCTGGAGCATATGGCTGAAAGTAATACTGGGTATTTGTGAGCTTTCGAGAATCACACATTTGTAATTTGTGTAGTAGTCTCCCAGAAATCAGAATGCAGAGGAAGACAAACTGGCCCTTTCATTTTTAACTTTCTAATCTGCCTTATAAATACTGACTTGCTAGAGCCAACTCAAGTTTCATTCAGCACCTTACCAGATTCCTGATTGCAGGGAGTATTGATGTGACATGTAATCTCAGCTCAGTTTGGAAACTGGGCCAGAAGGGTTTCAGTGAGTTTGAGACTAGCATAGTCTACACAGTAAGTTTGAGTCCCAGCTAACTAGGGAGAGATTCTATCAGATAGATGGATGGATGGATGGATGGATGGATGGATGGATGGATGGATGGATGGATGGATGGATGGATAGATAGATAGATAGATAGATAGATAGATAGATAGATAGATAGATAGATAGATAGATAGATAGATAGATAGAGAAAGAATCTGATTATGTGTGTGTGTGTGTGTGTGTGTGTGTGTGTGTGTGTGTAACCAAATGATAGTAGTCACTTTTAAAAGGCCAAGCCCCACATCTTGAAGAGATCACTCCATGCTTCCCTGCAGCTCTCTCAGGTAAAGAAGAAACTGTTTGTGCTGTGGTCTAAGTGTAGCCCCCGATTTATGGTCCCAACCAGCACCTGGCTCCTCCAGGCTCTTTGACACTTATGCTATTGAACTAAATCACTTGATGTGAAACTTCCCCTTAAAGGTCATAAAAAGTCCAGTTTTCCTTTGTTCGGAGACTGGTCTAAAGACTTCATTGGGGATTTGTTCAAGGAGGTGCTCTGAAGAGTGTTCTCTGAAGAGGCTCTTCTGGCCTTCTCCCATTTACCCTCTCATGGCAGTACACTCCCGAGTGCTCCCTCTCTCTGTCCCTCTAGATCTCATTTTCAGTCGTAAATGAAGCTCCTCTCCAGGTTCATAGGGAAGCTGTGCCTTTCCTTTAAGACCCCCTCTCACTGTTCAGTCTTCAGCATATGCATATGTGTGTATACACACATGTATACATATATTTATATATACATATATATACATATACACATATATGTATACACACACATTCACAGAGATCCATCTGCCTCTCTGTGAATCCTCTGTGCTGGATTAAAGGTGTGCACCACCACCACCCAGCCTTCTTCAGTATATTATACCATCTTCAGTGCCATGTTCTTCCTTTCCTCTCAATGCCTGAAGGAGATATATATATATATCTGCTATGCCTTTACCTAGCAGAACTTTTGCATATCTTATGTAATCCATTGTGGGATTCAGATTAAAAGCTTCCATATGCCCGATGACTAGGTTGTACTTAACACTATAACCCTAACCACAACTTCAGTATTAGATATAACTCATTCTTGACTTTTTTCTGATGCTGGAGATCGAACCTCATACCTACTTGCTGGACAAGTGTTTCACCTCTGAGCTACTCCCTTGACCCCTCTCTGTATTTTGGGCAGTAAGAGAGATGACCACTTCATTCTAAATTGAGGAAGGGATCTAGGTCTTCCCAACTCCACAGTCTCACTTTTGCCATGAACCACTGCATTAGACTAGAGTCAGCAAAATCAAAGAACTTGAACTGGACATTCACCAAGCATGGACATGAGAAGGAAAACAATTTTCACATGGCCAAGAGCCTTAGTAAGGACCAAACAACCCTTCTGTGGAACTTTGAAGTCTTATTTCCAGGAATCCTGTCCTTTGGCTCTAGGATTCTAGAGTGCCCGCTCACCTGGTGATGCCCCTTAATGTCTCCTATCAACACTGTCTTTAAAGACTAGGTCTTTCAAATGAACAACTACCAGTCCACCCACCCTCGCTTTCTCTCACCAACCCTTTCCTAGGAACAGTCTTCAAGGCTGTAATCTGTACCTTCTTCATCCCTCCACAATGGGATTCCTCCCCTCTCTCCCCAACTGCAAGACTCTAGCAACCCCTCCGAGCCCTGAGGCCACCCGCTCCTCTGTATCTGCCCAGGCTGAAGCTTCTTTGACCAAACTCAGCCTCCACCCTGCCTCCAGCATCCTTTTCCTAAAATAAGACCTGCGCATGACTGCTGTGCTGCTGAATTTCCATTGCTTGACCTATGGATTTCCTGCTCAGTGCCTCCGCCTGAACTCTTCTCCCAAAGGCTCTGTCTGATCTTGCCTCTCTTAATGAAGCCCATGACAACCCCACAACTGGTGACGTTGACAACCTCACAACCCAGTGCCTGTGCCCACTTGCTGCTTTTATGTCTGCTGCAGCTAGGGGTGGGTTGAGCTTATTACCCGGCAGCATGCTCATTCCCACCTGCCTAAGGACACAGGCGCCTCGCCATGGACACAAGTGCCTGGCATGGAGAGGTCCTGTTCAACACAGCAGCTTTGACGTCCCTTCACAGCCTGTCACATACTGATGGTGTTTGCTATCTCCTGGTCTCTCGCCCTGAGAAGGAAATCTGTCAAAAGAGAAGTGAGTCTTGGCTATGTCTGTCTCATTTTATAGTGTCACACTGGGCTCAAGGTGAGAGTTGGTTAGGTGAAAGAGAGTTCCCAGGAGATGAGGAAGGTATTATTTAGATCTCAGAGGAAGGCATCTCTGGACTGGTTGGAACCTGACTTTGAGTTTCAGAAAGTTTGTATAAGCCACAAGGAAGTTGGGGAATTGGGGTGTGAATGTTAGACACTATCCTAAATAAAGAAAAGCAACACTTGTTTATCGATGCTTTCATAAAACCCAGCAACAGTTTACGAGCTTGGGAAATGATTTCTGCCTTCCTTATTTCCCTGTGGTCCTTCCTTCTTTTCTGACTTAATAATAAAATGAACAGAATCAGCACTTGGCTCTGCCTCCCTGGAGCCTTAATGCAGATTATTCTAAAAAGCAAGTAACTCTAAAATACTCATTGATATTATATCATATATTTTTATCCCCATATCATACAAGTGTACGGCTCTTGAAAAAATATAGAAAAAAATTTAAATCCCTGAGTTTACTCATTTGAATACACCTTCATATAATTCTAATCAGTCTTCTTTCCCCATATTTATAGGATTTGGCTTTTGTTTTATGCAGCTGTCTATCCCATACATAAAAATTGTAAGGGCTGGAGAGATGGCCTGGTATCTAAGAGCACAGATAGCTCTTGCAGAACCCTGTAACTCCAGCTCTGGGGGAAGCCAACGCCTCGGCCTCAGCAGGCACCTTCATTCATGGGCCACAGACACAGATACACATAGACAGAATTAAACATTGTAATAAAACAAATCGTTTAAAAACATTTATGCAGCACTGCATTTTCCACACTGCCTTGCCATACAGGTTTAAAAGTATTATATATATAGCTCTCAGCTGGTAAGATACCTCAGTCGGTGACAACATTTGCTGCCAAGCCTGGCCACCTGAGTTCCATTGCTAAGACCTACACAATGCACGTAGAAAACCAGTGCCCAAAAGTTCTCCTCTGACCTCCATGTGTGTGTTGTTCAACCATGTGTGAAAATACATGTGAACATATGTACATGTTCAACACACACACACACACTAAACGTTTAACATTATTTTAGTAGGTAGAATATTCTTTTCTTTTTGGTACCATGCTGGGATTGTAAGCAGAGATCTCATGCATGCTGAGCAACACAGCCAGAATTCTCAGTGACTCTACCATTTTTCCAGAAGTAAAAATTTTGCTAGCTTCAGAATTTTTAGGTTTCCTTTTCAATATTTTTTATTATAAACAGTGATGCTAGGAACCTAAAGCTAAAGGCAATAAGCAACTATGTTCATTTTATGTGTGTGAGTGTGTAGTCAGCATGTATGTCTGTGCACCACATTCGTATGATGCCTAGGGAGGTCAGAAGAGTGTTAGATTCTCCTGGAGTAAAAGTTTGGACAGAGAACCACTATATGGGTTCTGGGAATAGAACCCGGGTCCTCTGAAAGAGCAGCCAGTGTTCTTATCCACTTGAGCCATCTCTCCAGCCTCTCAATGTTTGTTATATGGCAAGTACTGTTCTGTTTTACCTTAGTTATCCCATTCAGTCAATTTAAAATTGTTAGTTTAATCTTATCCCCATTTTACACAGAAGGAAGTAAACACAGCGCGTGAGTATTTGCCCTGAGTAAGGGTAATGCCTGGGAGCCAGGAAGCCTAGAGTCAGTTTAACCTCTAGGTCAGCGTTTCACTGATGGGCTTCCCAACAGGAAGGTATTTTAGAGATACGGCTAGTTTTCTATCTCCTAATTGTGTGTGTGTGTGTGTGTATGTGTGTGTGTATTTGGTGTCTTTGGGTCACAGCTCCTGTCACATGCCCAATGAAATGGAGAGTGGACGAGGGAATGACTCTGAGCCCAAAGAAGCAACTTCCCCCTCCTGATGAAGTCAACTGAAGTTCCTCCTGAGGACCCGGGCAGTGTTTTTCATTGAACAAGGATAGGACTACTGCTTTCCTGCCTTTCTACCATTCTGGCTGTTTTAAATAGACAGTGCCGATATGTTCTCACACTCTGTGCCATTCCCACCTACATGCCTGCAGCGTATCAGTGGTGGTAGTTTTCCAAGAAATGCTGCCACCGTGCACTCTGGTGGCTTTGCACGGGAGTGGAGCTATTCTGTCTGCAGCCAGAGGACATTAAGTCAGAACAGTCTGAGCAGTAGGGAGTTTGGAGGACTCGGCTTTGGAGTCTTACGCCATCTCCGAGGAGCGGTTGCTACTCTAGAGCATTCTAGATATACCCAGTTGATTTCAGCCAAGGACAAGGTCAGGCGCGATTCCCATCACAAGTATATGGTTTCCCTAAGACTTAGTGTTTTCTGAATCCCGTTGGTGAATGACATATCAGGGCAGCATAGAATCAGAACAAACTGGCTGGGTTAACTTAGGCAAGTTACATTAAACTTCAATCCCTATCTGTTAAAGGGGTTTATCTGCTTCCCTCAATTCAGTCATGAGGAGGGGAAATACATTATATCCTGGGATATTGTTGGCACTAAATAAAATATTCAAATGCTTCCTTGCCATATGCCAAGCTTTTGCAATGATAGCTAGAGCCCACCTGGGGAGATTTGCCATGCAGAAGGAGCCTTAAGGAACATTTATTAAAATGTTTGTGCTTTTCTTTTTAACTCTTAAAAATAACCAAAGGGCCTGGAGAAATGGCTTATCAGTTAAGTGCACGTGCTCCCCTTGCAGAGGACCAGAGTTCAGTTCCAAGCATCCATGTCTGATGCTTCCAAACTATCTTTAACTCCACTTCTCCTGGAGCTCTTCTGGGCTCCATGGGCACCCTCATGCATGTGGCGCACAATGGTCCATGCCTTCTAAAGATTTTGCATGTTTTTTTTTTAAATCAGTTGCTCTTTAAACATTCAACATTTCTCCAGGCAAGAGCCTGTGTATTCATAGAGGGTGCTAAGTGAGTTATCTTGTGCCCAGGTCGGTTTGCATGCTTAGTAACATATCAGACCCTCAGTAAAATCTGTTGGTACTTGAGTCTGCCTCTTGGGAACTCAGAGACTAGTGATGTCTTAAGGGAGTGCCTTCTAACTGTAGTGCTGTAGGGAAATGGTCTTACTGGTTTCTCTTTCAGTGATATATAGCAGTTTCAGTAGACAAATGGCTGTCAACTGTGTGCCAAAGACTGGTCAAGACATTGGGATGCTAGACTAATAACAAAAGGCCAGGATCCAGTCTGATGCTGCTACATCCTTCCTAACCTCACTTTGCAGTCTCTATTGGGTGTCTGCACCAGCTTTTGACAATCTGTTTGTTGACACCATGTGAGTATCCATTAAACAAAACAATATAGGCAAAGAGAAACAAATCCCAACTTACCTAGATTTTCATTGTAGGGGCCTTACTTTGTTTATCTACTAGGCTGAAAATCCATTCCTACTTTTGAGCAACCCAAAACAGGACACACAATGAATTCTGCCTTCACACGAATAACCTTCATATGTCAATGACTTGACCTCTTCTTGAGCTTCACTTTGGTCTGTCAGGAGCTCTGGGTGTAGAGTTGATTCTCCCTGGCAAGAGATGATATCTGAGAAGCTCCTGCCAGGGCTGAGATGTCGTCCTTGCTTCTGGAATGCTTATAATCTCTCTATTATCCACACCAGTCCTATGTGTCATCCTGGTAGTCGTGGCTGGGGATACAGTACTTAATAAGGTAGGTCTTTGCTGCTCGGCTCCGACAGTCTCCTGGGAAGAGCGGAGAACAAATGAGCAACTACAGTGAGTGTTTATACTGGGGGTTATTGTCAGAGGAGCAGTGATTAACTTGCCTGAGGAGTCAGAAGTTTTCCCTGAAGATGCTCCATCTCGGCTAAGCCTTGAATTGTGATGGAGACATTGGCAAGGGACGGTGGACAAGAAGTTGTGGAGGTTAGGGGGTGTGGTGGGAGGTGTGAATGTGCAGGGTCAGGGTTGGGAAGCAGCATGAGGTGCATTTGGAAGAAGGAACACTGCAGAGATGTCTGGAAGGGGAGACAGTAATAACGGCTAATGCTAATTAAGCTCCCACGATGAGTTTGGCCCATTCTTCATGTTTCTCATACATATGGACTTATCTATTTTGAGAGCGAGGATGGTGATCTTGAAAGCATGTTCATTCTTTTCCAGCCAAGTGAATTTCTTTTGTCTAGATATTTCTGAATCCCTTTGCCTTTTAGCTACCCCCTATGATCATGGACCCCCATAAAACTTTTATGAAAGAAAAATATTTTATGGTCCATCTGAGTTAATGTCTGTGTTGAAATTGTAACACACCTCTCTCTCTCTCTCTCTCTCTCTCTCTCTCTCTCTCTCTCTCTCTCATGCACACGCATGCGGCATGGTAAAATGGGTCATTGGTCATTCATTATTGGGAGTTATTATGCTTCACTCCTGACATGTGTAATTGAGTAATCAAGACCTGAAGGTGTTTAGAAGAGACTTCATCCAGTCATTAAATTAATTCAACTAAGGGAGCCCTTCCTATGAGCCACATGCTTTTCCAGGTGTCGGCGTGAAGGCAGAAAGCAGAACAAGACAAGATGTTGCATCATGGGATAGGCATTATAGACTGGAGGAAACAAACACACAGTGTGTCTGGTGGTGATGAGCTTTAGGGGGAAAGCATTGGTCAGGAGAGAGTCATAGGGAATGTTGAGATGGAGTGATACCACCACAGATAAGGGAAGGCCTGCTAGAGGAGGGGTATGAGAGCAAAAGGCCCTGGCCACCCTGAGGCCTGCTGGGGAGGCGGCCAGGGGGAGGCCACAGGAAGTGCTAAAGCCTCAGCTGGAGAAACTCTGACTCAAGTACTGTGGAGGAGGTGATGAAGTCGGAGGAATAACAAAGGCTTGAACCAGACTGAGTCAGTCTCTTCCTGACCACTTCCTGACCTCCTGGGTCCTTTTCGTAAACTTCCCCACTGTGGATAGTGGGTTGAGTTCCTTGCCCCCACTCGCTCAGCCATCAGTGAGAATCTGCCTGCCCTCCATGTTTCTTCTTAGTAATTTTCCATCCAGAGATTCCAAGTCTCCCCTCCTGGGCTAGAAATCACCACTTGTCCTTGTTTTCAGAGTTCATCCTTACAGGCTCACTGGATTAAACTCTGCCTTGCCATCCTTGAGAAATGTCATGAGTTATTTTTCCTTTAATAGTGGTTCTGAATGACAGGCTACACAAGGCCACAGAAGGCCCAGAGGCACATATGCATGGCATAATTATTATTGGTGACATTTCTTGTAGAGTCTCCCATGCTTCGGGTATTATAATTATCTCAGCATCTCTATTCTGAATACTAAATGGAGACCTGACTCCCGAACAGTGGAAGATCTGGGGACAAAGTCCTTAGTCTCAGCTCAGTTCCTGCTAAACCCATTGCTCTCACAGAGCAGAACTAACACTATGAAGATATTAGTTCAAAAATGATAGTCTTTTTTTTTTAAATTGTGTGTGCAGTGTATGGTGGGCACTGTCATACATGTACATGTATGTGTAGATGAGTGTATGCATGTGTGCACATGCATTCGTGTAGAGAGATGGGAGGTCGATGATGTCACATGTCTTCTTCTGCCATCCTCTGCTTTTTAGTCTTGTCCTAATTTTTGTTTTCTTAAGACAGAATCTCTCACTGAACAGAGAGCTCATCAGTTCAGCTAGACCGACCAGCCTGTGACCTAAGAGTCACCTGTCTCCGCCTCTCAGAGCCAGGGTTATAGTAGTACACCCCTGCACCTAGTTTTTTATGTGGGTGCTGGGGACCTGAACTCAAATCCTCATGCTTGTGCAGCAGACACTACACTGACTGAGCCATCTTTCCAGCCCCTAAAACGGAGGATACTAAAGATAAAGGCGAGCCAACAGATTCCTAAGAGCCCTGGAGAGTGATGTCTTGGAGAAATGGAAAGAGGTCAGGGATGGATTTGCTGGGGATGGAAGCTTCCATACCAGTGAAGGAGGCTGCTACCTCCTCCTTACTCTGCCCTTCCCTGCACCACCCTAGCTGTCCTCTGCTCTTTTGAAAGATAGAATCTCTGTAGAGGGTGGCACCTCCCTGCTACAGGCTACTGCGGCTGCATTCCTCTCTGGATGCCTCCCTGGCAGAGATAAACACCTTACATCCAGCCATTCTTGTTTTTAGTATTCTTGAGTCAGTGAGAGTCAAAGGCCCCTCGAAGCATTGCTTAGGCAATTGTAACCTGGCAATCACTGGAGGGAAAACAGAGGGTGGGTAACTTAGCCTGGCAAGGCTTCATGGCTTTCTCTTGATGGGGAGAGGTTATGTCACCCGCTTCAACATAGTTATTTACATGAAGTGTCTAGCATAGGATCTGACAATCAAGATGTGCTAAGTTCTGTTTCCACCTCCTGTTTTTCATCAGAGGTGCTCTGACAGCTGTGAAATTGTCCTTGGCTAGGGATTAGGACAGCAGTGCAGGTGCGTTGATCTAGCTTCTTTTATGCCATATTAATGGCAGGCAGCCCTGGTCCTCTATAGATTCTTTGTTACGAAACTTCAGTTGCTTGGTCCATAATGGACTACTGTCTCACCACCCTACCATTTGGAGCCTTCCTTATACATACCCTCTGAAAACCTACATAATGGCTGGGCGTGGTCCTGCAAGCCTTTAATCCCAGCAATTGGGAGGCAGAGGCTCTTTGTGAGTTCAAGGGTAGCCTGGTCTTCAAGTTCTATGCCAGCTAGGGCTACATTGTAAGACCCTGTCATCTCAAAACAAAAACTCATACTACTGTCGCTCTACGGTTTTGCACATATCTCTGTGTAGTATGTGTGTGTGCATATATGTCTGTTCACATGTGTGTCCACATGTACGACGGTGCACACATATGTGTTGCCGTGTGTAAAGACCGGAAGCTGACATCAGGAGTCTTCCATGGTTGTTTTCCACCTTATACATTGAGTCAGAGTATCTCAGTTGAACCCAGGGCTCACAGAAAGAGTTAGTTTACCTAGCCAGCTTGTTCTGGGGATGCCCAGTCGTTGCCTTTTGAGGGTTGGAGTTACAGTGAGCCACCATGCAACGTTTACAGGAATCCTGGAGATTCCCAATCCCAGTCCTTACACTTAAACAGCAAAAAGCACTTGACATTCATCTCGCCTTGTCCCTGTTCTTCCCTGGTATGACCACCTTTGTTTGCTATGTTCTTTTCTGACCTCTTGTTGTAAATCTTCCTACTGCTTCCTCCTGTTCTATTTATTGGCCCTAGAATCTTGTTCCCATGATACCCCTTCCCCTCCCCACTCACTATCCCTTGGTGATTGCACTGACATCTATTGTAAAAGTCTGGAGCCCTGCGCCAGTCTCTGATTTCCAGATCCCACCACCTGTTTCTCTACTAACTATTTCTGCACAGGTATTCCACCACACTGATGTCAATGTTAATATTTTCAAAGATGAATTAATTGTCTTTTCTATCAATCTGGATTCTCTTACTATATTTCCCATGCCAACCACCACTAAATATCTGTACATTCACATAGGTCAGAGACCTGGGAGTTACATTTGTCTCCCTCTAGCTTGTCTATGCTCTACACGCCACTGTCCCCAAGTCTCTTCTAAAATGTCATTTCAGATCCTCACTTTCTCTGCAGACACTGCCCTGGCTAAGGTCTTGATTCACTCCTAGTTGGCTTATGACCGCTCCAACAGGTCTCTCTGTTGCCTACTCCACTCCCTCCATTTCACACCACAAATCCACTCTCTACCCTTCTGCCAGGGTCTTCTTTCTAATGTGAGAATCTACTTCAGTTCTCTGAAGAGTTCCCCTTCTCCCTCAGGATGAACCCAGGATAGGATCTGCCACTAGATTTCCTATTGGGATTCAGCTCACGTGCCTCTTTCAAGCCATAGGTTGTTCCTCCGATCAGAAACACCAATGCTTGGTCTCACTTCCCCTCCTACACAAGACAGATCTTTTTCTCAGGATGCTTTCTGTGCCCCCAACTTTACCTTTGTCAATCTACATTGAAGATCCCCACTAAGGCTTCAAGTCCAAAGTCAAGGGTAGCCTTCTTAAAGCTGTTCCGACCGTCTAGGCTTAGCATCTGCTCCTCCATCACATTCTCCTGCTATATTCCATTAGGCTAGTCATGGGTCACACTGCATTTCACCCACCCATTTCCATAATAAATGCAAGGGAATGAAATATCTCAAATCTTTGGTCTTCAAGAAGTTCTTGGCATGTGGGCATCACTGAGAGCTTGTTTCTGAAATGAGAGAAAGAATGCCTTGAAGGCATGAAGACCTGGTATCATCTCAAAAGGAGCATTTGTTGAAAGACCATTAAGAGTACTGAGAAGACAAGAATCAAGAGGTCAAGCTATCCCCTAAGCCATTAGCATATATTGAAGTCTTCAGTAATGACAGCAAAGAAGAGGACATATCTTTCAACAGACTTAAGACCTTCACACCACCCCATCAATGAAGAACCCCTCTCCCATTTTCCAGAGTTCAGACAGAGCAAAGACTATAATAATCGTATTACTGTTTTTAACTATTACAATGCTGAAATAGAAAAATTTGTACTCATCAAGAGTATCTGTTCTTTAAGGTGATTTAGCACAGATATGGAGAATTAGTTGCATCTCCAAGAATACTCTTTCATGACACATCAGAACAAACTGATACTACCTTGTGAGATAAAAGTTGTGGCAAACCAAACCAACCAGAGGACTAGAAAGAATGTGGGACTCTGGAGATCTATGGTTCCTTTTCAGCCACACAGGCAATTAGGGTGCTGTCACATATAATTCAAGAAGCTGAGATCCCTGAATTATAATAACCACAACCCAAGGGCAGTTTTGGAGGTTCAGGAATGATAGTGTCTCCCATACTAAGACATCTCTCTTTGGAAGTTTCTTGAGCACCTTCGTGCCTGTCACTCTGTCTCTTCTTCAGTTTTTCTGGAGCCCACCGCTTGGCAAATGTCCTAAATCCTATGTTACAGCTGAGAGGCAGTCCCTCCTAGGAGGTCAATAACCGGTGGTCACATAGTGAGTTGGGAAGACGGCCAGGACTTGAGCTTAGGAACAGTAACTTAGGAAAGGCTATTTGACCAAGTCTGCTATGAGGCATCATCTGTTCTTTATTGAAGTCTGGGGTAAAATTATATTTAGGTTAAAAAGAATAGAAATATAATTAAAGGATCTGGCAGAAGAATATAAAACCCCAGGGGAATAAGTCATTCCATTGTGCCGTTTTCTTTTCTTATTTTTGCAGCTGCTTGAACATGCATGTGATTTCCTTTGTATATATTTCTATATTCCCAAATGTTCCTTTGCCTTTCAAAAGTTAATTCATGAAGCACTAAAGCTCAAGTCTTTCATCCCTGACTGTCATGGGCCTGACCTCTCCTTGTCACACTCTGCAGGAGCTGACCAAGTGACTCAACTTTGGTCGTTTAAAATGTTTTAAAGTTTGTGTTCTAAGAAAACATCATGTGTATACAGGAGTTCGCAACAACTCAAGTTGAAATAGAAAACCTATCCTGGAGAGATTATGAACCTAATTACTATCTTAAGACCTTCTCCCATTTTCCAGCTACACTGAGATAGAATGAATTTGAGACTTGAAGAAGAATGTCTCCATCCAGCTTTCTCTGCTCCGACCTGGCCGTTGTTAGGAAAGGGACACCAAGGTTTGTTGTGTCTAATTACAGCTTAAGGAACCTTTCAAAAGGCTGCGACAGCCACATGATGAAGAGACATTGAAGACCATGCTCAGTATGTTATACAATGCTCTTAAAATCAGAAGGACTATTACTAATAATACTCCAAGAACTCAGGGATCTTGGAGTCTTAACATGCAAAGGTGCTCAAGAACATACAGAGTAGAAGTTGGCAGAACCCCGTGTTAGCAGGGAGAACCCAAACAAGAAGCCCTGTGAGCATATAAAGAACAGAGGAAATCCCTCGTAAAAGGTGTAGATTCTCTCCTATGGGCTGAGGAAGAAGACACAGTCTCCTTATGAGGGGGTTTCAGAATCAACAATGACCAAGATAAAACACAAGAGCTCATGGAATATTACTATCTGGAGAGAGAGAGATGATTAGGAACAAGAAAAGATAAAACTGATGACAAATTAAATGATAAATATTTCAGATGTAAACAATTTAAAGTTAGGGTCAGACAGAAGACTTGGACTAGAGGGCAATTAATTCAGTGTGGTTAAAGTCAAGGGTTGTGGCTTGAGTTTTGGAGGTAGCCATCCAGATAGATCCATTGGGACCAAGGGAGAATGCTTGCTCTTGGCAGCCAGCCCAGCACTCTGGAGAAGTTAAACATAAAATAAACCATCAGTGTAGATAACAGAATACTTTTGAGTTGGTTCCTTGACGCTATGATCGAGACAATGACTTATTGAATCTTGAAGCACATTGATGTTGAGGTCTTCCCATTTGCTGCCTGAACAGCTTCTTCAGGCTATTTTGATTTGGGTTTTCAGTTCCCAGCAGCCACAGGCACTTCTGTTAATTTAAGTCTCTCATGGGTCAGTGTTCCCTCCACAAGTGTTTTACCCGTCTAGCCGTTTAGCTTTCTTGCCATGAGAATCTAAAAAGACCAAGTTTGTCTTCTTATATTCCTAGGCATGCCACTTAACTCTCTGAGGCACTTCTTAATGTACCTAGCGTATCAGCGACACTTGTCAGATGCCTGACAGACTGAACTGAGCGAACAAGTCACCGGGCTGCTTAAAAGGAGAAAAACTGAAGGAGGTCCTCATCTCCCCCAAGACATTCCAAAATAAGATTGCCAAGTCCTTTCTAGGTCACAGAAAGCTTTCACAAATCTTGTATAACTTAACCTTAACCTTGTACTACTCCGGAGAGCATTTTGTCTTCACTTTATGGGTGAAGAAATCGAATAAGAAAAGTTTAGGTTGGTAAGATTAAGTCAGCATGACACTTAAGCAGTGCTGAAAGATATGCCTTCCACACTTTTATGCCTATCACGCTGTAAATAAATTGGATGATGCTGTTGATATTCAGGCTCTAGATAGGCCTGGGGAAAAAAAATGACCTGTGTGCTTACTGACCTAGAGGAACGAAGCCAAATGACTGGAAATGTCTCTGGAATCCTCCAGGCACTGTGAGGTCACATATATGTTTCAAGACTCAGAGCCGCATTAGTTCCACCAAAGCTGATCACAAACCCAACAGACTCATGGGACAGAAGGTTAAAGACTTGGATAGCATCCTGGGAACACGACATGGTGCTAGTCACGCAAGCAAGATGATCAGAGTTCGGATCCACAGAACCCTTGTAAGGCTGGACGCAGAGCTTATGTCTCTAAGATCAGTTCTCCTAAAGAGAGATGGGAGATGGAGACAAGAGAATCCAGACGTTTGGGGATCACTCTCCTGACATGAGCAACAACAAACAACAGACTCTTTCTCAAGTGAGGTGGAGGCAGAGGACCAACACTCCACCAAGTTGTCCTTTGGTCCCCCATTAGCATGCATATGTCCATACTCACACACATAAACATGCACAAACACGCATGGATTTGTCAGAGTTTTCTCTAGGAGAGTAAAACCAGCAGGATAAAAGATATGTATGACACTAGAACAGAGAGCTGACAATCTGGTGGCTACTCAGTCCGTAAGGCTGGGGGAGGCCTTAGCAGTTTCAACATGGTGCCAGAAGCCAGGAGGTTTCTTGGAAGCCTGGTGGGGGAAGGAAGCTTGGAAATGCCGGTCTGATCACAGTGAAGGGATCAACGGCAGCTGCAAGAGGACAGATTAGCTCAGTAACAAGAAGGAAGGCCATGGTAGGAAAAGACAAATGTTCTTCCTTCTTGCGTGTTCACATCCGAATGGGTCTTCTCACATCAAAGAGAGCAACCAGGACTTCTAATCTGTGATAAATTGACATCAAAACCAACCATAGCAATGTATATACACATCCATACCATATACACGGTTTATTTGTTTGTTCTTATAAAAACTCCCAGAAAATTGTAAGTTTCTAGGTGACTGTCCCTTCAGTTTCTGTTCCACTCTTTGTCTCCATAGTTGTTCCTGCGATTATTTTGTTCCCTTTCTCAGAGGAACCAAATCACCCCCACTTTGGTCTACCTTCTTCGTGATCTTCCTGTGGTCTGTGAATTGTAACATGTTTATTTTGAGCTTTTGGGCTAATATCCACTTATCAGTGAGTGCATACCATGTGTGATCTTTTGTGATTGGGTTACTTCACTCAGGATGATACTTTCTAGTTCCATCCATTTGCCTAAGAATTTCATGAATTCATTATTTTTAATAGCTGAATAGTACTCCATTCTGTATATATATCACAATTTCTGTATCCATTCCTCTGTTGAAGGACATCTGGGTTCTTTCCACCTTCTGGCTATTATAAATAAGGTTGCTATGAACATAGTGGAGCATATATCCTTATTGCATGTTGGAGCATCTTCTGGGTATATGCCCAGGAGTGGTATAACTGAATCCTCAGATAGTATTATGTCCAATTTTCTGAGGAACCACCATACTGATTTCCAGAGCTGCCTAGGGATTTATTCTATAAACAGTCACCAAATCCCAAAACTACGATGGATGACAAGAAGTGTGTACCGAAAGGAGCCATTTATGATTGTCTTTTGGAGGGGCCCTGCCAGAGCCTTACAGACACAGAGGTGAATACTAACAGCCAACCATTGGACTGAGCGTGGGGTTCACTATAGATGAGTTGGAGAGCAAGCTGGAGGAGCTGGGAGGGAGGGGTGCAGCCCCATGGGAAGAACGACAATGTCGGTCAACCAGACGCCCCAGGGCTCCCAGGGACTAAGCCATCAACCAAGGGGTACATGTGGTTCCAGCCAAAAGATTGGCAGAGGAATGCCTTGTTGGGCATCAGTGGGAGGAGAAGTCTTTGGTCCTGTGAAGGCTCAATAGAGGCCCCAGTGTGGGGAAATCAAGTGGGGGTCATGAGAGTGGGTTGGGTGGAAGAGCATAATCTTGGAGGCAGGAGGTGGGAGGATGGGTTGGGAGTTTTTGGGGAGGGGGAAACCAGGAAGGGGTATAACATTTGAAATGTAAATGAAGAGTATATTCAATTTAAAAAAAAGAAAATTGTAAGTTTTTCCATTTTGTAATCCACCTTTGCTTTTAAATTTGGTTCTATTTTTGGTATACATTTTTTTAAGATTTACAGAATAGCTGTGATGGTAATACAGAGTTCCCATATACCCCCGTGTGCAGTTTGCCCTATTTCTGATATCTTAGCCCACAGGATGGTGTATTAGTCATGGTTACTGTGCCAAAATCAATAAATTATTAGTAAGTGAGGATTACGCCTTGTTTATATTTCCTTATATTTTACATGATTCCCTTTATGTGCTCAGGGTCCCATCCAGGATTCCATGTTACATTTAGTCTTTGTGTCTTCTTTTGCTCTTCTTGGCTATGATAATTTTTCAGTTTTGTTGCTACTGCTGCTGCTGCTGGTGGTGGTGGTGGTGGTGGTGGTGGTGTGTGTGTGTGTGTGTGTGGTATATGTGTGGCATGCATGTGTATGTGTGGTGTGTGTATGTGTGGTGTATTTGTGAATCTGTGGTGTGTTTGTATATGTGTATGGTGCAGGTATACTTATGTGATTTTGTGTGTATGCATGCATATGTGTGTGTATGTGTGGTATATGTGTGTATATGTGGTGTGTGTATATGTGTGTGTGATATATATACATATATATATATGGTGTATGTGTATGTGTGGTGTGTGCGTGGTGTATAAGTGTGTATGTGTGTGTATATGTGTAGTTTGTGTGGTGTATGTGTACACAGTGTGTGTATGTGTGTGTGTGTATGTGGTATGTGGTATGGTGTGTGTGTATGTGTCTGTGTGTGTGTGATATGTGTGTGTATGTGGTGTGTGGTGTGGTGTGTGTGTATATGTGTGTGTGTTTTGAAGAGTGCTGGTCGGTTGTGCTGTATAAGGTGCATTCATTTGGATTAGTCTGACATTTTTCTCACAATTTACTGGTGGTTCTGGGTTTTTGATGGAGACTATAAAGTCTCGCTGATATTCTTCTGTCATCACTCATCTTGGATGATGTTGACCTTCATCCCTGGCTGAGAAGTGTTTATCAGATGGCTTCTCTGTAAGTACTCTTCTCCCTGTTTCCACACTGAGTCCTTAGGAAAGACTCCACGTTTGCCTATAGCCCCAGCGTTGATTGGGGCCTGGAGATGGGAACATCCCAAGAGCCTGCTGACCTGCCAGGCTACCCGAGAAGGCAACCTTCCGGTTCAGTGACAGAGCCTGCCTCAAAATAACAAGACAGAGAGAGATGGAAGAGGACACTCAAAGTCATGCTCTGACCTCCATATGGGGGCCATAATGTCACACTCATTTGCACTTACCAAACACACACACACACACACACAAACACACACACACACACACACACACACACAGAGAGAGAGAGAGAGAGAGAGAGAGAGAGAGAGAGAGAGAGAGAGAGGAGAAAGAGATCACACAGCTGTAGACAAGTACATGCACACATCAAATCACATATCTACATACAGAGACTACACACACACACACACACACACACACACACACACACACACACTTTCCTATACAAATAAAGTGGAGAGTGATAGAGGAAATTGAAGAAGACCTCAAGTTCAGGCCTCTCATGCAATTGCACACAAAATGTATCCCCCATGTGAATACCTACAAATGTGTATACACACAGAGAGACACACACACAAACACACTAATCCAGGCTATCACACATGGTCTATAGTCTTATTTTCAGAGTCGTGATGGCTGGAGCAGTTCTGAACCCACCCACGGCAGCCAGACCTGGGTAGACAGGCGCAGCTTCTGTGTGGGTTCACTTCCCTCCATCAGTGGGTCTCAACCTTCACAATGCTTCAGCCCTTTAATACAGTTCCTCATGTTGTGTTGACCCCCAAGCCTAAAATTATTGCTTGTTGCTTCTCCATAACTGCTATTTTGCTACGGTTATAAGCCATAATGTAAGTATTCTTGGAGATTGATTTGCCCAAAGGGTCTCAACCCACAGGTTGGGAACCACTACCCTGTGGCCTTCTCCTGTTCTCATTTTCTTTGGGAACCACAGCACTTCCTTTGTTTCATGTGCTATTTTGTACAAAAAAAAAAAACCCTTTCCCGTGGGAGGAAGAAGATCCCTCTCCTGCTGCCTCATTCCGAGCATCCATCCCACCATGCCACCTGCCTTATCTAGTCCAGCAGCTTTGATTTCTGTGAGGTCTGGAAAAAAAGCAAAATTGAATTTGTGAAGCTTGCCTGACATCTCTCCTAGACTTTCGTGGTTTCATTTCCAGATATTTTTCACTTCTCCCCACGTCCTGGTGTGCTAATGAAATCCATATTCTTTTTGGGTTGCTGCTGGGCACACAGTGAGGCCCAAATGCATTTCCTAATGGTTTATTTTCCAGCTGAGCTGAACAGAATCAAAGCCACAAACCACCAAGGAGGGCCCAACATATCTAAAAGAACAAAGGAAGCCATTTAAAAAGGCTAAAAATAAAACCAAATCAGACACCACTGGGATTCTCTGGAGTTGTTTTAGTAAAGGATGCAGAGATTGTTTTATATGCATATAAATATATGGCTGCAACAAATTTTCTTATATTAAGTTATGTACCAAACACCCAGGTATTTTGGTGCTATTTGAGAGATGACTCTGTTGGTAAAGGGTTTGCTGTACAAGTAGGAGTTTGGCACACAGGCAAAACCAGTAATGCATGTTTGGAACCCCAGCTCCAGGGAGCAGAAGCAAGCAGATCACCAGAGTCAGTCTGTGAATGAGTTCTAAGCTTGCTGAAAACCCTGTCTCTAAATATAAGGTGGAGATTGAGAACAAGACATCTAATATTGACCTGTAATCTCTACACACAACAAGCACCCATGTGCATGTTCATGTGCATACACTACATGCATACATACATACATACATACATACATAAATACATACATACATACACAAATAAATATCTATATAATATTCCCCTTACCTAACTAGTCTTACTTTTGCCTTCCCCTCATCTCATATCACTTTGTCCCCAAGAACCAGCTAAGAGATTAGCAAACACCTACATTCCCAGACATACTTTGAGCATCTGGTGTACCTCTTTCCTTTGATGAAACTCAAGATAACTGTGTCATCTGCTGTGACCTGAGTGTTTCTGGCCTGTCATTCATGTGCTGAACCCCTAGCTTCTATGATGACAGTATTGAGAGGAAAAGACCTTTGGGAGTTTATTAAATCGTAACAGCAGCGTCCACATGAATGGGATTTAGAGGCCTAGGGAATGAAATTGGAAGGATATTGTCCTTTGCCCTGAGCACAGGCATAGAGAGAAGTCACCATCTGTAAGGAGCAGACCTTCAGCCAAGGCCATAATCCACCAGCATCATGAACTTGCATTTCCCAACCTCTAGAACTTTGAGGATTGCTTTGAGGTATTTTGTAATAGCAGCTCAAGGGTTTCAGTATTCTCTTACTCTCCTACAGTTCAGGATTATGTAGTGGGATAGGTGTCCCCTCTGTACCCCACTGCTACTTCCGGACAGTTTTTCCTATTAAAACCAAGTTGAAACACCTCCATACAGTACAAACACAACTTCTTCCAGGCTGGTTTATGGCACCTTTCTCTCCCTTCACCGGTCAGTTCCCCTCTTTGAGTGAAGAATTTAGGGCCTGCTGTGTAGTCTTTGTCTCCTGCAAATACACACTCTGTTAGCCTTGAAGCACGCCAACTGCATAAGCCATATCTGGGCATTATGAACTCACTGGCCTCCTTACTCCCACCCAGATCATCTATACGCACACACACACACACACACACACACACACACACACTGGGTGTTGTCCTCCTCACAGATCTGTACTCCTTCCCAAGCTGTGATTTTGCAGTTCTCATTTTTAGACCCATCTTACCAGCAATTGCTCAACTCCAAAGAAGCCTTCAATTGGTGAGTCAAGCTACCTGCTTGTCTTTGGTCTGCATTTCATGAAGTTATCCATATTCTATGCTGATCTGTCAGGATCTAGTGGGACCAGCCTCTCTCTTGCCTCTGCTTCTATTTTCTCCTTACTTCCCTCACAAATTGAACAGTCTCCTCTTTGCCCCAAAGCCTTTCTCTGAACTGGTCTCAATGCAGATCCTAAGGATGTTTTTCAATTCAATGTACAATCCACTCTCAATTAAGAGAGGACTGTGCTCTGAGAGTTTATCAGGAGCTTGGAATTCCTAATGCTTAATACTTCCCCTGGAGAAATCATGCTGGTTTCTGCCTTGATTTCTAGTCTAATTCACAAAGACTGCTGAAGGCACGCTGTTCTTGGAAACTTCCCAAGGGCCAAAAGCCTGTCTGATTCATCCTAAAAATTCAGCTTTACGGAGATAGGACTCCAGCAACACACAACTTCTCCACCACAATGTAACTTCAAGGATTTGTTTCCCCCAAACAAATCCCATGTCCTTTAGCAACCATTGCCCAGCCTGCACCACTATCCTCTAGGCAACCACCAATCTCTTTGCAGTCTCCTATTTCCAGTTCCTATTCTGGACATTTTCTGTAGTAGATTTGTGCACTTTGTGACCTCTTATGAATAGATTCCTTTCGTTTAGCATATTTTTAACATTTATTTTATTGTGTATGTTGGGGGGGACACACATGCCAAGGAGTACCATCAAGGTCAAAGGCTAGCTTGCCGGAGTTGGTTCTTTTCTTCAACAAAGTTGGTTCTGGGGATCGAACTCAGATCTTAAGGATTGTCAAAAGAAGCCTGTAGCCATTGAGCAATCCCACTGCCAAGAATAATTGGTTTTGTTTGTTTGTTTGTTTTTAGTTTCTTCCATCCATGTTGTATCATGTATCTTCAGTATAGCTGAAGGGCATTTGGGACAAGAGACTACATGTAAATCAGTAGTCCCGGAAGATTACAATGGGATTGAACAATTCCTTCCAACTAGTGGTATAGCTGTAGTGGTACACCATGTGACTGGTGTGTCTATGATAATACTGCTGAACTCAGTGCCACTGTGCTACCAATTGTAAACTGTATGCAAATACAGCCCATGCAGTTAACAACCATATGATAATATTTGGTTGGTAATAAGTGACCATGCTCCTGTTTATGAACTTGTGCTATGCTTTTGTTGTGATTCTAGAGTGTGCTCCTGTGAGTTTTATTTATTTATTTTTAATGTTTGGTGTAAAGGTGCCGGACCATGAAAGGCAGTCTATGTAGGGCCATGCCCCAAGCCCCTAGCATCCTGGCTGGATTCCACCACCACAGTCACCTGGCAACAGCCAAGGTATGCCCTGCCCCATGGTTACCTGGCAATAGCCAGGTAGGCTAGCCCACTATAAAAGAGACTGTTTGCCCCCTCCTCTCTCTCTTTTCTCTTCCCCTACATAAAGGGATATGCCCTGATATACCAACATAAGCCCTATGCCCTCTCATGATTGCTGAATCTCTTGCTACATAAAGGGGCCACAACAGCAGCTTTATCTATACCATGTGGATTTGTTAAGTGCACTCTATGGTGTTTATATAGTGATGAAATCACCCAGGATGCAGTTCTCAGAACACATCTCAGAACACATGACTGTACTCCATTCCTTTTTATTGCCAAATACTATTCCATACGTATGTTGTTTATTCATTCATCCAGTGATGAACATTTGCAGTGTTTCTGCTTCTTAGCTACTGTAAACATCAGGATGTACATTTTTGTGGAAGCTTAAATTTGAGTTTTCCTAGCAGTGGAGTTACTGGGTAATGTGACCATATACTGTCTTCAGCTTTTTAAGCATCTGCCAAGTGGGTTTTCCAAAATCATTGTATTATTTTGTATTATTGGTAATTTTTTTTTGCAATACCTTGTGTTTCTTTGTAACACTCTGAATGTGTTGAGTATGTTTATCTCCCTGAATTCTAGCCTCCATTACTTCCTCTGAGAATTTTACCTTTAGTGTTTTTCCCTTCCTGGACCCAGGGTTTTCCTTCATCTCTTTGACATTTGAATAGGTTGTGCCTGAGTGCGGATCTTTGTGAATTTCTATGTCTTGGTGTTCATTGATCTCTGGAATGTGTAGATTAATGCTTTGTATAGAATGTTGGGCGTGTTATCTATTCTTTCTTCCAGTGTCTCCCTGCCTCTTTCTCTCCATACCTTCTGTTGCTCCCATTGGTGTATTTAATAACCCTACCTGCCACTGGGGGTCTAGTGGCTTTATTTTCTTTCTATCTCACTGCATAATTACTCTCTATCAATCAGTCTATCAACTTACTAATTCTTTCTCCTACCAGCTCTCTTCTGCTGCGGAGCGTCTCTCCAGAAGTATTTTTTCTTTTTCTTTTTCTTTTTTTTTTTGGTTCTTAGAGTTTTCAGCTACAGATTTTCTCCTTGCTATGTTGGGAAATGATTAGTCTCTTTACCGACATTACGTACCCGGGGCAATGTTCATCACACCCCCGCCTCTTCTGTGAGCAAGTTTCCCTTCAGTTTTTCAACATCAAAGCAGCTAGTGTGAAATTTTTGTCTGTTAAGTGCACTGTCTAGGCCCTCTGAGAGCAAGTTCTGGGTGCCTGCTTCTCATTGTGTTTGTTCATTTGTTTTTGTATGTACAGGTCACATTTCCATTGTGTGAACGTCTCACAATCCTTCCTTGTGAACTGGGTAAATCTGATAATCCCCTGTAGCAGCAACTCTGGGCCCTGGTCTCCCAACGGTGGTTGTTTCCTTGACCATTGGTTTGTTCAGCAACTAGGCTGAAGTGATTCTGTAGTCTATTTTAACGGTGGGAAGCCTTTAAAGCTACCACTTGGATTTTTTTCTTCTTCTTAATTTTAACCAATCTAAGTAGCCAAAGGCAGAATGTTTGCTAACCCTAGGTCATATGATATGAAGACTGTTATCACAATTCAGAGAGCCCTACCACTTTTCTGCCATATATAGCCAAGAAATCATTGTGTGTGAGTCCCTCTGACTCCCCCTATCAGGGTACAGCCTCGGACATGCACGTGGTTTCCCACGCTGTGAGAGGTGGCTGTGGTTTCTCAGTCTAGCTTTCTCGTACTATTCTCGACTCAGAACAGTTGGTTGTCCGGGCAGCTCTTGATCAGATGCTGGGGTTCAGCCCTTGGTGCCATCAAGTTTGCAACTCCGTGTTGCTGAATCTGTGGGTGCAAAGAGGGACATCTGACACCTGTCTCATACCCTACACTGGTTGCTCCTCATGGGTAAGGCTTAACAGTGACCTCAGGGTCACACAGCTCATGAGCTTTTTCTGTTGTTGGTGGCCATGCGGGACGTCCCCGACCTGCCTATATCGACTAGGATTCCTGCAGACCGAGGCTTTGGATTTGGTGGGAAATGGGCTCTGCCTCTGCAGAGGTGAGTGCATAGCTTCAGACTGGGGAGAGGCGGCGCCTCATCTGCTTCGTAGTACAGAACATCATGACTCAAATGTCATTATTAGTGAGATGTTATATGTTGTCTGGAATAATATTCTACCTTCGCTGTATAATATATAGCAGTGGTTCTCAACGTTCCAGTGCTGTGAGCCTTTAATACAATTAGTTCCTCACGTTAAACCATAAAATTATTTCCTTGCCATTTCGTAGCTGTAATTTGCTGCTGTTATGAATTGTAATGTAGCTAAATGACCGCAAAGGGGTAGCGGCCCACAGGTTGATAACCACAGCTTGAACACTTTCTGGACATATAAATAATTATGTCTAACTCAGTTGTTTTTCTTAGAGGACAAGAAACCTTTATGTGCCATAATTCCAAAGATAGTGCCTCTAAATTCATTATATTCCATAGTATATGATCTGTGAGTCCCAGGCATGAACCTCAGTCTAACCTGCCTGGATTCAGGCGCCTCTTCGGCCACTCACTATGTATGCTGCTTGATGAGTTATTAACCTACTAGTAGCTAGCTCACTTGTTATTGGATTGTATAAGAATGAATGAGCTAAACTAAGAAAAACGGCTAGCACTTGTTATTGGATTGTATAAGAATGAATGAGCTAAACTAAGAAAAAACGGCTAGCTCGCAGCTCAGAATTAGGCACCTGTCCTGGCCATCTTGGAAATATCTGCATGGCTAGAGATGACCACAAGGGGGCATCCAGCCCCACTTGTAATGTCGAAGGGCACAAGGGTTTCTAAGCCATCCCAGCCACGAAATTACTAGATTAATCAGAGGGAAGTCTGAACAGACAGCAGAAGGTGGACAGTGACGTCATTTTCTAACTATCGCCTTCCAATTTTACACACAGAAAAATGGAAGATCATGATCCTTCCCAAAGTCACTGGGCAATGCTCCCAAATTAGAACGTTAGCACAGCATATGAAGGAACTACATTTTCTCAGTTTGTGAGGTACTATTTTCAAGTACAAAGTTTCAAGACCTAGAGGAAGTCAATGATTCCCTTAAGGAGGAATAGGCTATACTACGTTGCTATTCACTCATCAAAGGACTAGTCTATGCACTGACGAGTTTCTAAACCTTGGCCTGTTTCTTTCATTCTGACTGAAGTGGACCCTGAGAAAGAAGGCTTTGACTTGTGGCCAAAAGATGATTAAAGAAAGACAGCAAGATATGCTGGAGCAGAGAGAGGTAAACTCAATGAAGGAGGTGTTTGGTGTGGCTTATTTACAGCAGAGGACAGGACAGAAGGCTGGCAGAGCTGAGGGCCACCCCTGGAAAGGTTGCTGTGGGCTGGCGCACTGTCAAAGCGGACACTCATAATTCGTCTGAACTGTAGAAACCTGTTATCGTTAAGAGAATTAGAAACAAAACTTTTGTTCTAGCTGAAGCAACAGCAGGAAACCCGACTCTCCACCCACCGTGCCCTCTGCTGCCTTCTAACATACTAGAACATGGTAGCTGTGAAAAACAGAATCAAATGTTGGGAGAAATTCTTGGGCGCATCTCCATGTGACACAATTTTAAAAACAATACGATGACCCAAAGGTCACGTGGATGCTGAGGACTCCAGGAAAGGATGGCTATGGGGAAGGAAAATGGAGCAGATTGTGACAGAGTACCTGCACCCTGGGTGTCACAGGTGCCAGTGTCACAGCCCCCTCCTACACTCTTTTTGCCCCGCCCCTTCCTTTATGTTTCCTCCATCCCTTGGTGCTAGAGCAACCTCAGGATTTGAATCCGATCTGTGGCATTAATCTTGCCTCATGTCATTGATTCTAATCACATCTGCCTCTCACTCTCCAAGGACCATCTTGGCTGACCCTGCTCTATTTGTGAGATCACTAGCTAGCGTGGGCCTGGAAGGTGACTGTCTTAGTCAGGGTTTGTCTTCCTGCACAAAACATCATGACCAAGAAGCAAGTTGGGGAGGAAAAGGGTTTATTCAGCTTACAAGTCCACATTGCCGTTCATCTCCAAAGGAAGTCAGGACAGGAACTCACACAGGGCAGGAGCTTGGAGGCAGGAGCTGATGCAGAGGCCATGGAAGGGTGCTGTTTACTGGCTTGCTTCACTTGGCTTGCTCAGCTTGCTTTCTTATAGAACCTAGGACTACCAGCCCAGGAATGACACCACCCACAATGGGCTGGGCCCTCCCTCCTTGATCACTAATTGAGGAAAGGCCCTACAGTTGGATCTCGTGGAGGAATTTCCTCAAAAGAGGCTCCTTTCTCTGTGATAACTCCAGCTTGTGTCAAGTTGACACATAAAACCAGCCAATACAACGACTCATTCTGCAAGGGTATTCTAGCTTCTGTGAGAATGAAGAGGGGTGGATGACAAGTGTCTAGCTGTTGCCTCTGCAGAATTAGAAAAAAGGGAGGAAGGAATGAAAGATGGGAGCATCATTGGTAAGCTAACAGTAAATGATGGTTTGTGTGCTGGATGCATTGCACACACACCTGAAGAAGTTTCTGGATCTGTCAGGTAACACAGACTCAGTAGTGTTTTGCTGAGGCAAGACCCAGAGGGGACATGTGATGTTTGGAGAGAATATAAATAGGACTCAATGGACAGTGTTGCTGTGCTTACATAGCTAGCTTTGCAACACTTCATTGGTCTCAGATTTTCATCTTCGCTGATTTTCACTTCATTGAGAGAGGCACAGCAGAGAACTCCTGGCATCCTGGTTGGTCCTGCTCATTCTCGATGACTCGTGCAGGAGGCCTGGCTGCTTCTGCTAGATAGCGCCAGCACGGCTGATACCTGTTTGCTATCCTGACATTACTGAAGTGGACTGCTGGCATCCTGACAAACAGATATTGGAATCACCCCCCTAAGAAACTACTTCTAAACAGGTCCACACCCCCTTGTCCATCTTTCTCATTTCTTTCTCATCTGTCTCATTTACCATCTTTTCTCTCCTACCTTTGAACAGTGGGCTAGAAGGAGTGGGGTCAAAGCATTTGAGAACCCTTATTAAAAGTAAGTTTTAAATCTAAGCCTATGCATGCATGCATACATGACACAAATAGGCGCATGCATGCACACATGCACACACACACACATGCATGCATGCATGTGTAGTAAAGTGAGACTCAAACTCACACTGGACTTCAAACCTCTTAGGCGTGGTGTTCTGTAGATTCTAAACTTCTTTGCCTACTTGGCAAATCATCCATATCTGATCCCACTCCAAAAATCCCAGCGTGTTTCCCATACTTAGCCAAAAGGTATCTGCTAACATGAACACAGGAAGGCTTTTTGCGCACTAACATCACTGTGCATTATCACCCCAATAGCTCAGGTTACAGATTCCAGTTTATTTAGTTATGTTCAATAAATGCTTCCTTAGTGATAGCTATGTCTATCAGAGACTAGATAAAAAAAAAAGTATAAAGACATTGAACATTTCGAATCACCTTCATAACCTGTCTCCTTACATCTGCACAGACTTCATATGGCAGACATGACACTGCCTACTGATAATGAAGCTAACCTATAGTCTGACTGCCTCATGTTAAACAAACCTTACCAGTTCATCCAGGTCCAATGAAGCCCATCTCCTTCCCTAAGTTTTCTCTAAAAAAAAAAAAATTGTTTTTCCAGGGTTATGGCTATTCAGTTGTCAACATTCTGGGTTTGTTTTCTATCCGTACCACCTGTAGTTTCCTGGTCAGTGAAACAGTGATTTTTATGGACTGTTGTTTTGGTTTTGTTTGTTTATACAAATGTAGACAGAAAGCCAATCCTTAGGTTTTTTCCCCACTATTAGTCATCTACAGAGAACTCAGGACTAAATATTTGGCTTTCGAAACCATTTGGTGTCTGCTGGGATGACTCAGTGGGCAAGAGTGCTTGCTGCTAAGTCTCGCATCCTGAGTTCAATCCTCAGGCCCCTTGTGATAGAATGGGAGAACTGACAGGCTGCTCTCTGGCTTACAGACCACCACATGCTCTATGACCGAGGCACACCCTTAGTCCTCCACTACTATTTCTTCAAAGTTTCCTTTGTCCTCTCCTCTCCTTTTAGATATATCATTTTATAGACACACACACACACAC
The DNA here is from genome assembly GCA_036184795.1 of Tokudaia tokunoshimensis. Lineage (NCBI taxonomy): Eukaryota > Metazoa > Chordata > Mammalia > Rodentia > Muridae > Tokudaia > Tokudaia tokunoshimensis. The sequence goes on along the minus strand of BTHU01000010.1, from coordinate 31,435,994 downwards.
ACACACACACACACACACACACATAAGTATGTATATATACATACATATTCATGTTGTGTGCTTAGTGATGTCTCATGGGTCCCTGGTGCTCCCTGTTTATCTTGATTAACTATTGTCTTTCCCCCAGTCTGCATAAGCATAATCGGCCCACTCTCTAGCTCTCCTGCGCTGCAGGTTTCTCTACCCATCAGTTATTAGATTCTTTTCAACTCTACAACTTCTATTTGCTCCTCCCTTCTGACTTCTAGCCCTGTGTCGAGAGTCTTCATGCAGTCAGCCTTGTTCTTAGGATTTCCCTTCTTTGAGAATAGAGATAATAACTGATTTGGAGTCTGAGTTTCCTCAAACTCATTCTCTGAAAACAGGCCAGACGCTTTTTATTTCCGTGCCTAACAAGTCATTGATGCTGTTGTTGAACACCTGATGACTTACGTGGCAAACACAGAAGTCAGATGTGAGCTCCTCTTGAGAGTGTGTTATTACTGAGTCATTGATTGCTTCTATAGCCATGTTTCTGAACAAATTCTGAGAAGTCTCCACTCAGTCAGCTTAGTGGTCAGCTTACGATTACGTAGAGATGATCTGAAATCCAGTACACTAACAAACTCATTTAATTTTGCCAGGGATCTCTCTGTGGGGTTGTTTAGTGTGCCTTCACTACCCTGGCAGAGATTTTACATCTCTGCCTTTTTAGCCTTTACTTCCTGCTAAAGTGGAGCCTGGCCGTCAAGAAAGAAATTGGGGCATTCTTCGGCCTTTGCTGGGCACTGCCCTGCGAATAAGCACAGCCTTCTGGATCTCTATAAAGATGCTGCAGGTTTTTTTCAAAGTCTCCCACGAGCATCTTAGTCTTGAGATTTTCCTGTTAGGTCTTCTCAACTTCTTCTTTTTCCCAAACGTGACCTCTGCTTTAAGCACCCCCAATTTTAAACATTGCTCATGATCGTTTCCAACAAACGCCCCAAACTTTTCCTATCAATGGAGCTCCAAGGAGGATCACATAAAGTAAAGTTCCAGCTTCCCGGGACACGGGCACAAGGAAGGACTTTTTGGAAAGCATTCCCTAATAGCTCATAGAACCATAGCAAGAATTGAAAACCCGAAATAGGCTTCTGTATGCCAAAGGAGGCAAGCAGCAGAGTGAAGAGACAGCCTATGGGATGGGCTACATCAGTCAACTATTCATCTGGCCGGGCTAATGCATAGAATCTATAAAGACGTCAAATGAATCATCCAATCAATAAATGGGGAAAAATGAATGGAATCAATGGTTCTAGAAAGTATTGCAAATTGCTAATAAATAGTTGGAAAACTGTTCAGTATCCTTTGCTGTGAGGGAAATGCAAAGTAAACTTACACAGGGAGGTCAAGGATTTCAGAGAACCTTCTACTGCCACTTTACTAGACCAGTACAGTGCCTAAACATGTACTAAAACTTAGCCTCATACCCACAGACAAGCACAGCTCTCACCCCTCACTAAAGAAGATTCCCCTTGCAGTGAATGAAGACCATTAAGAAAACCACAACGGGTCCTAATGCACAGATTAGCTTGTCAGAGGATGCCAGACCCAACGGATACATCTATAATACAATCCCTGCATCTTGGGATCAGGGGACATGGAGGAAGAGGGGACAGAAAGAATGTAAGAACTAGAGAAACAGAAAATCTACAGTGAGACTGACTCCTAGAAATGAGAGAGAAGCTACACCCACGATACTTCAAGATATGGCTTCCTAAAAAAGACCTGAACCATGGCAACACCAATAGTCAGGCTAATGTGCAAGGCGGTAGGGAGTATCACAAAGTCTCATCCCTAGACAGCTCCAGGCAACTAAAGACTTAGTTACTCCCAAGGATGAGCCTTTTGATTGGCTGTTCAATTCCAGATGGTCAACCCTGAAAACATATACATACAAGCAACAATAAATGGACTTACCAGGTTTCATTTACATACTTATGCATCCATTTTTCTTTCTCTCTTCTCTCTCTGTGACACACACACACACACACACACATCAGACACACACACACACACACACATCAGACACACACACACACACACACACACACACACACACACACACACACACACCATGAATTTGCTTGGGAAAAAGGAGAATACATAGAAAGGGCGGGAGGGAGAAAAGGGAAAAAATGATGTAGTTATATCTTAATTTAAAAATGTATTTGTAAAATTAAAACCCCACAAAACTATAATGAATTCTATTTCACATTATCCAGAAAAGCAATCATCAAGAAAACAAATAATAACAAATGTCAGACAGGATAAGTAGAAAGATGACTCCTCATACCCGGTCAGTGGATATACAAACTGGGCAGCCAGCTGCTAAGAAAATCAGTATGGAGAGTCATCCAACACCTAAAAGTAGGACTACCACATGAACCGCTCCCGAGTAAATACCCAGTCAGCATCTCCAGAGATGCTTACTCAGCCAGGTTTGTGGCTGTGCTATTCACAGTAGTCAAGCTATGGGGCCAGCCTAGATGTCCACCAGCAAATGAGTGGATAAAGAAAATGTGGTCTATACACACAGTAGGGTTTCATTAAGAAGAATAAAAATCACACCATTTGTTTAAACAAAATGAAGGATTTGGAGGTCATGATATTAATTAGAATAAACCGGACTCGACAAATATTGCACGGTTTCTCTCATGTGTGAAATCTATACTGGAATACATATGACATGACAGTGCCCACCAGATCCACATATGACATGAAAGGAAAGGAAAACTATGAGGAAGGAGAAAGGAGCAGGACAAACAAGAGAGAGGAATGGGGGAAAGGAAGACAAATATTATGCTTTTTCTCAGATGTGGAATCTGGATTTACCTATATGCACGTATATGCACACATACTTTATCTACCCATATCTACCTATATCTATCCATCTATCCATCTTTATGTATGTATGTATGTATGTATGTATGTATGTATGTATATCTCTATCTGTCTATCTATCTATCCATCTATCTATTTTTTTATCTGTCTATCTATCCATCTATTTTTCTATCTATCTATCTATCTATCTATCTATCTATCTATCTATCATAGAAGCAGAAGGGATGGTACTATTTAGGAAAAGAAGAAGACCAACAGGAGTGAGGAGAAGGGACAGGGCAAAGTAGTGGAAATGTAAACGTGTGCAAAGTACAATGATATATATATATATAGAAATAGCATAATGAAACCCATTAATACACTAGAATTACAACTAGTTTTCATCTGAAAGACAATGATCTAGGCATCGAGATCTTCACAGAGCTCCCAGATAGGTCAAATAGCACCAGTCCTCTACAGTTAGAGTTTGGGCGGTGATGCAAACGTGCTCTGCTCTCCCCGGGCTGCTAGGATGCTGATTTTCAAAGCCACTGAGGTTTTGTGAGGCTTCTGTGTGGCTCTTGTGATGTCAGAAAAAAGAGGAATTGGGGGTGAGGGAGGTGTCCTAGTTGCTTTTCCTGATGTTATGATTGAACTGAGAGAATCTACTTAAGAGAGACGAGATTTATTCTAGCCTGCATTTCAAGAGTTCAACCCACCATGATAGAGAAGCCATAGCAACAGGAGCTTGAAGCAGCTGGTCACACCACATCCTCATCTCTACAGCCAAGAGGCACAGAGTGATAGCTGGATGTGTGCTCCCCGATGCTCAGCCCAGTGCTCCTGCTAACACAGTCTGAGGCCCCAGTCAGGAAACCATGCCACCCTAAGTGAATGGGTCTTTCCACCTTAATTATCTCAATCAAGATAATCCCAACACACGTGTCCAGAGGCTCATTTCCCAGGAGATTCTAGATGCTGTCAAGTTGACTGACGGCACTAGTCAGTACAGTAAGTTAACATTGCCCCAAAGCTCACAGGAGCACCTAACCTCATTCAGAGTGCTCTAGTGTGTTCCAGGGCACCATCTAGTCAGTAAGGAATGGCCCTTATCATAAGGAGGTTCTGCCATTTCTCCATTCATCCATTCGAGCTTCTGCGCTGCTACCTGAGCCAGGAGCCCTGAGCCAAGAGTTGGGCAACACTGTGGGGGTGGCGAGCTCTAGCCTGTGGACCCCCCTCCCCCGCTGCTATGCTTTCTTCCAGTCTCAACATAGTTTCAATGAAGTGTGGAGCATCCGTGATTCCAAATGCAAGAGGGTGCAGAAGGCGGCACAGGCTACCGAGAACTGGTAGTAAAAATGAAGGTTCCAAGAGCACAGGTTACCGTCAAATTCTTTGGCAAGTTGGTTATGAACTCTACATTTCTAATCCTTAAAATAACGGCACCTCTCTTTTAGGATTTGTAGGAAAGAAAAAGATAACCAGACAACAACACTCGACACTCAAGATGTCCAATAAGTTGTTCTTAGGGAAATTTCACTTTCTTTCTGTAAGCAGTTACCAACCTTTACTAATAGGTGGCACCAACGAGCAGAGCCGCAGTTCCAAAAGGCTTTTCTTTTTCCCCCTAGATGCTGGGTGATCTTTCCCTCTGCCGGTGCTCAAGCTGCCATTTCAAAATCCAGTGCGGCACACAGACTTTTTTTTTTATCCATCTGTTTCATGGAGAACTGTGAAACTCAGAAATACCTATTCCTAGCCAGACAGCCATAGGAGTTTTTAATAGATGATAAAACTTGGTGATAACTAGCTATGCAGCTGGGCATTCAAAAGAAGCCAGAAGACAGTTAATGAGACATTTGAGTCATGTGTCTGTAAGCATACCTCCATTATACATTGGGAAGGCTGCAGAGAGTTTGGCGATTCAAATCCAGGCCATGTGGGTTTGCACATCGGTATCAGCGTTAGCTTGGGCAAATGGTTTGGTCTTTCTGAATCCAAATTTGTAGCTTTGTTGTGATGTGACGATGACAAATGAGATAATCCACACGTGACACGCAGCACAAGCCCAGATTCTTACTAAGTGTTCCTGCAATATAAGTGCTAACGCCTACTGGAGTGGGTTCTGGAGTCTTAAGAATGTTAGGTAACCCTCTGTCTTCAGTAGGGTTTCCATTGCTGTGATAAAACACCATGACTAAAAGCAACCACTTGGGGAGGAATGGGTTTCTTTTGGCTTACACTTCTACATCACATTCCATCAAGAAGAGATGTCAGGACAGAAACTCAAACAGGGCAGGAACCTGAAGGCAAGAGCTGATGGAGAAGCTGTGGACGAGTGCTGCTCTAGCACGCTCTCCAAGGCTTGCTCATCCTCCTGTCTTAAACATCCTAGAATCACCTTATAGGGTGGCCCCACTCACAATGGTCTGGGCCCTCCCACACCAATCACTAATTAAGAAAAAAGCCTACAGACTCGCCTACAGGTCAACCCTATGGAGACATAGTCTCAATTAAGAGTCCCACTTCCTGGGGATGTCTAGGTTACAGTCAAGCTAAAAAAAAAAACAATCAACAAAAGGTTTTTACCATTTGAAATGTAAATGAAGATTATATTTAATAAAAAACCCACAATCAACAAACAAAGCCCCACTTTCCTTGTCAGTTGCAGAAGTATTAGGAAAATTACAGAGGTATATATACTATACATTTTACTTGTTTAACGCTGTTTACCTTGATCCAGGGTGTGAGCTTACTGGCCCAAAGAAAAATCTGCCCAAACATTAATTTCATTCAATGGTCAGGACGGAGATGGAAGAAAAGCAGAGACAAAACAAGTTAAGGATTAGGAGAGGTTAGATTAGAATTTTGGATTGCGTTGCAGGATTCGGCAAATGTGCTAGGGTTGGGTCAGGGGCACCCCCGCCTCTGGAGCTTCTGAGGATGCACAGCCATAAAGAAAAAGAAATATGGTTGGTTGGATGACTCACGGTGCTGAGATAAAGGCAGAGAGAAGTTCCAAAGAAGAAACCTAGCTATTCCTGGTCCCGATACTTAAGACACAGTAGCACATGGAACATGCACAAATGTTAGGTTCCTTGTCTTCGAGCCCAGAGGAAAAAGTCAATCTAAGAATAAAAGCAATGAAGAGGTAACCTCGGAGCCGAATTAGGCAGAGTATGAGAGATTGCTAGAAGCCTGGAGAGCGAGAGAGGGGAAGGAGCCTTTCTATATGAAACAAGTGCGGCAGAATCTGTATGTTCCCACGCAGTAAGCAGGTGTTTCTTTTTTTTTTTTTTTTAAGTCCAGAGTCTGACTCAATGGCACTGAAACTCCCTTCAGGCCCAAAGGCCCAGGAACTTGTGGTATGAGGCCCGGGAGGGAAGGGAGGCCCGGGGAGTAATGTCCAAACAGCTGCTTTGTCTTTTCCCTACTAGACATCTGGTACTTAAAGGCAAACCTCAGTGGAAAGTTAGCTGTCCTTTTATTGTTTTGTAAAGTGTGTTTTCTTTTGTTCAGGACTGTGGGCCAGCGTCTCTTGAAAGAGGAAAATAATGAGAGGCACTCCAGAGGATGGCCTCTTGCCATTCATGCTTTCTAATTGGTTCCAACCAGTAGAGATATAGTCATGGTGCAAAAGGAAGCTTGGAAGCACTCAAATAGTGGGGTGGGGGTGGGGAGAAGGCACACCACCTTAACAGGACACCCACATCATTTTGCTCTCTTGCTCTGTGGCACCTCACAGAGGGGATTCTCAGGGCTGGAATGTCAACTTCTAGATCCTGAGTTTGCAGATGAAGAACAAGGTTGTAATGTTCAGGTGGCGTAGGCCACACAGGTAGCCTCTCTCAGAGAGTAAGGGTCAATGCCTTTGGACTCCCACCCAGGCTTTGGAAGAACACAGTTGTCCCAGAGCATGAGTTATGATCAGGAGAAGAGATATGAGGGAGAAAATTGGTCTCATTCCACAGAACAGTAAAACACATATAAAATAGCTATAGAGACCCACCCAGGGGTCTTTGCACAGTCTGATTGACATGTGTATGACTCCTGGTGCTGCACTGGTCACAACTAGCTATAAACTCATTAGAGCTCTCACTGCTGGCCCACTGTAGCAGAACTGCCTTGTCTTAAAAAGGCCTGCTGTCTACAAGTAAATGTGCAGTCACATTTAAACTATCCTGTAGAAGCCAGGCAGTCCATCAACACCTGGGGCTGGGACAGGATACCTCCATGAGCATCCTAGTTTAATAAATAGACAAGGTAGGTATAACAATGACAATACAGGAAAAATGCATGTGAATGAGGGGAAAAAAAAGAGTATTTAACCAGCCTGGGAGAGAAGGGGTCATGAAAGTTCTGGCAAACAAAAGCTACTGGGGAGTCTAAGGGTGAAGGAGGCACTGAACTGGAGGACTGGGACACAGGAGATAGGGAGTCACTGGATAAAAGTGTGGTGTCTGGGACCAAAGACATGTTCAGAAAAATACAAATGTTTTGTTTTCCCTGAGTATAGTCTGTAGAGGAGATATTTAATACCAAGTTCCTAGGACTGGTGTAATAAAACGCTTCAACTGGTACCTTAAAAAACAAGTGAAGCTCGCTCTTTTATAGATCAAAGTTCCAAAGCTGTCTTCTTTACTCTAGGACGGCTTTAGGTGAGGCTCCTTCCTGCTCTCTTACTGACTTCTGGTGGCTTTGCAGCAAGCCCTGGCATTCCGTGGGCTGTTCCTGTGTCACTAGCCTCTGTCTCCATCATCCCTGGAGACTCAACCCTGAACTTCTTAGTGCTTTGTCTGTACACCCTCTCCTGTTCCTTCAGGGACAGCAGCCACTGAATTCAGGGCCCACTCCAATTCAGTTTGACCGTTTCTTAACAAATCTTATCTTCAGGGACCTTATTTCTATATAAGATAAAATTCCGGGCTTCTGGGTAGATTCCAGAGAGAAAAATCCATAGTGTTTCTTAATTTTTAAAGAAAGATCCCTGATGAGAAAATCTTGAATCATTACCTAGGTAGATTTTGATTTGGGAAAGGGACAGGAATCATTGTTCATTGTAACCAACATTCTGTCACCCAGCTCCAAACCCCTACCAGCCACTGTGAACCAGGGCTGGAATCACTTCCTAGCTGATGGGTTTCTGACCTTCCTAGGACCCCTCACTAAAATGTGCCCAGCCGACAAGTTGAGATAGGAATTGGGAAATGGCTGCAAGTTTTCTCTTTGCTCCTTTGCCCAGCCCATCTTCAGAGCTGCTGGAGGACAGTCGTGGAGGACAGTCGTTCAATCTAAGCAACCGAGGCTGTGTCTTTTAGGCTATAAAGATCTTATCCCTGCAGGAAACGATGCTCTTCCTGCCATTCACACCATCTGTCTGACTCCTTTCTCCTTCCACTTTCATTTTCAATCTTCAATTTTTGATCTCTCTCTCTCTCTCTCTCCCTCACTCTCTCTCCCCTCTCTATCCTCTTCTCTATCTCCCCTTCCTCTCTTTTAGAAGCAGACAGAGTGTGGGATAAATGTCACAGAATCTGCCCCCTCCTCTGGACAAGGAAAGGCACAGGTGAAGGATCATTCAAGTCTTCCATCCCCTTGGGACCTTGTCTTAAACCAATTCCTTTGCAAGGAAGGACACGGAGCTGCTGCTTGGAGGTGTTCATGCCTATGAGGTTGAAATGAGCTAATTAGTAATTGCAATTAGGCTTTAATTCCTAAAATACAACACTTAGCATTATGGCCTTGCTCCCAGGGACAGTGGAGTGAATAGTCAACCATTTTCAGTATCCTTTGGGCTCATGTGCCCAGGACTGACATACAGGACAGGTTACAACAGCCCAGGGTTGGGGCCCTGATCTCAGTCATTTCTGATGAACTGGCTGAAAGATCGGGTCTTGGTCTATAGTTCTGACTGTTATCTTTGAATCCTCAGTGAGTGTGACATGTGTACTCTGACCAGGATGATCCAAAGTCACAGAGGCGAGAAAGGATTGAAGAGTCTGACTAGCTGAGTTCTGAATATATATGTGTGTGTGTGTGTGTGTGTGTGTGTATGTATATATATATATATTTATATTCAATGGCTTTGAATAAGTCATTTCTGGTTTTTGGTATTCAATTTTACCAGGTATAAGAAATTTAAAATATAATGTACAGCTCTGAGATTTCAGCTGGTAAAATGCTTGATTTGTAAGCATGAGGATTTGAGTTCAATCCCAGAACTCTTGCAAAAAAAAAAAAATCTGTAAGAATCCAGTGCTTGGGAGGTGGAGGCAGGTGGACTCTGGGGCTTTCTCTCTATCCACTCTACCCTTGAGTTCAAGGTCAGTGAGAAGCCTCGTCTCAAAATAAGGTAGATGGGAGTGGAGACATAGCACCCAAGGCTCTCCTCTTCAAACACATTTGGACATTTGCATGCCCCCACACAGAGACAGGTGCTCACATAGAAATCCCGTGTGTTTAATTTTTTTGGCATTTCATATTTTAATAATTTGACTTGCTAGTGAAAAGAAATATCCTAAGTATCATATTATTCACAGAAGGATCTTGCCAATTTCTGTAACAAGACGAGTTCTATGTGACTCCATAATAGCAACAATTTAGAAAGAAATGATCCAAGAAGGCAACTGAACTCAATGATGTTGGGACAATAACTATGAATAAATAGTCCATGTATGGGGGGACAGAGGCTTTAGATACAAGATGAAATTATTTTTAAACAATATTTTACTATCTCCTTGAGAATTTCAGATGAGGTATTTTGATCATATCCAACTCTTCCCAGATCCTACACTTCCCCACCAACTTAACTTTTTGTCCTCTCCTCTCTCCAATCATGTTTCTTTAAAACTCATCAAATCCAATTTGTGTTGCCCAAATAGTCTTGGGTATGACGGGGAGGGGGGGGAGGGGGCGGTCCTGCTTTAAAGTATGGAGGACCAACGGAGGGTCACATCCTTTAAAGAACAGTCTCTTCTTCTCCCAGCAGCTAGCAAATGCTAATAGCTTCTCATCTAGGAATGGGACTTGGTGACCACCTCCTCTCTCTATATTGGGATTCCGTCTGTCTTGAGGTTGCAGTGGTCTTATATGTACTGCCACAATCACCTTGAGTTCATATGTGCAACTGGCCTGTTGTATCTAGCCACCTCCAGCCTCTTGGTTCTCTCAATCTTTCTGCCCCCTCTTCCGAGATGACCCCTGAGCCTTGGGGATGTGAGTGTAGAAGTTCCATTTAGGATTGGCACTCCACCATCTCTTATTCTTATTACCCTGATCGGTAATGGGTCTCTGTGTTAGTTGCCGTTCACTGTGAGAAAGGTTCTTCCTATATAGCCTAGGCTGGCCTCAGAGTTAACATCTCCTGCCTCAGCCTTCTGAGTGATGGGATCATAGGTGTGTGCTACTGTACCTGGAAAGAGACATTCTCTTCTCTATGGGTTCTTCTTGAGGAAAGGATTTGTGACTATCACCATTTTTCTTGAAAGCAGTAGTAACCAACAGAGATTAATAACTAAGAACAATCTTTGGCTCTTCAGGAATGTCCTTGAGCAGTATTTTGTGGGCTGACGATTGCAAACAAGGTTCTTGGGTTTGGCCCAAGGCTACAAAAGCAAGTAAGGCCCTTTTCAAGGAGGCCATTCTCCCATGAAGAAGACAGACCTACAGAGAAAGCATTACAATAGGATGTAATATATAATATAATGTGATGTATCAGTGATACCCTTGGCAGAAGGATGATAATTCCCATAGGACTTGTGGGGAATACAGGACTTCTAGAAATGTTTGGAAAGTCTAGTCAAATTGTTGGGGGGGAAAGAGGGGATTTTGAGGCCTTTGCTACAGGGCCTCACTGCAGGAGACATGCTCTCCCATCCTCCACCCCCATTCTCTGGCCCTCCTCCCCCACATTCCACCTCTGCCAAGTTCATCTGAAAGTCTACATCATTGGCCTTCTCCGTCCCAGCTCCTTTTGTCCCCACCTCTTTCCTTGAGCTTCCATCAACATTGTATATTCCATACAACATTCCTGCCTGTCTGTGTATTCCTCAGACTTCTGAGTCAGGTGCTCCACAGAAGGAATTCAGGGTCAGTCAGCTTTTTTGTCCCTGCTTTTGCCCGGTAGCCTCCTATGACCTGTTCTGTGACCAGCATTCCAAGAAAGTGGACACCAGTGATGCTGATAACATGGTAATAGCTCACGCCATGTGACTCCAGTTCCTGTGGAGACATTAGTAGTCCCCATTGATGAGGTCACCCTGCAGAAAGCAGTGTTGGTGGGAGAAGGGGGATTGAGGCATAGTTACACTGCCACATAGTAGGTCTAGGACAGATGATTCAGTGGGCTTGAGCGCCCGTTTCTGTCTTCATCCTTGCCCATCGGATCCAGACCTTTCTATAACGTCACTACCTGTAGTCCAGGCTACCATCACCTCCACTGTGGAATATTCCACTTAGCTTGTACACACACTTCTTTATAACTCTTTCTCCATATGGCAGCCGGAGGGATGGTTTTAAAATGCAAACGAGAGCACGCCTCCCCTCTGTTAAAACTTCCCAAATATTTTCATTGCTTTTAGAAGAAAACCCAAGCTTCATAGCATGCCCTGTACCCTCCATGCCTTCTTCTGTGTCCCTGTACTGGACCCATCTATATTCTACCAAGCCCTCTGCCAGGTCCATCGCCACCTCCAAGGTCTTTGCACTTGCCATTCTTGTTGCCCTCAGTCCTCTTTCCTGGATGTATGCATGACCTCTTTCCCATGTTAATCAAGTCTCAGTTTACATCCCCACTCCGCCCCCACCTCCCCGCCCCGCCCCCGCCCCACCCATCATCACCATCAGAGCCTTTTGGCTCTGCTCTCTTTCAGTCTCTTCACAATTTTTATTGTAATCTGAAACAACCCTGTTTATCACCTTACCTGTCTGTTCTGCCCAGTGGCTGCTGCATCCCTATCATCTAGAATACAGACTAGCTGGCAAAAGATGACTAATAAATACCTGTTGAATGGTTATCCTAAAGCACATGTGATACATCCAAGGCCCCACAATTCTTTAGCAGAAAAACAGAGAAAGGAAAAAAAATGGCTGCATATGTAATGGTCTATGATCCTTAGAAAACTAAGTAGATACTGCAGTTATAGTCACTGTGCTTGTTAAATGCAAAGTTGGGGACTGGTGAGATAGTTGAGTTGGTAAAGTGCTCCGGCCACAATGTGAGGACCAGATTCCAATCCCCATTTAGAAGCTGGGTATGAGCCACACAGCTGCAGTTCCAGCCCTGAGGAGGCCGAGACAGGAAGATCCTTAGGACTTGTTGGTCAGCCAGTCTAGCTACTTCAGCAAGCTCCAGGTGTTCAGTGAGAGACCCTATTTAAAGAATAATAATGTGGAGAGCAATTGGGGAAGAAACCCAGTGTTGATCTCTGGCTTCCACATATGTATGTACACACATGTGCGCACACACACACACACACACACATACACACAGAGAGAGAGAGAGACAGAGACAGAGACAGTTACAGAGAGACAGAGAGAAGTACAAAGTCAGGTGACTTAATCAATATTTTAATCAAAATCATAGCTGCAGATTGAAAACTTATTCTCATCAACATATCAGTCAAGATTGGGGAAAGGCAGGAGAAAGGAAATGGAAAAAGTGTATTCCAGATTTTAAATCTGAGCAAAATGATAGCCATTCATTGGTAAGTGGAGCTGTACACTATAAGTGGCTCAAAGGTGAAGTCTGTGACTCAGAGTTTGACACACCACACCACACACACACACACACACACACACACACTTTGTATGCATCTGATCCTGTGAATAGCCCTACCACGCTCACAATTCATTTAGTTACACATAGGTCCCATTCCATCTGTATTGTTAACAGCTAGGCACCATAACAGATGCATCCTGGCTCCAGGGAAGAGTCACTGAGTTGGTCCAAAGGACACACTCCTGATCTCTCCTAAAATGTTTAGTTCCCAACTAGATCGCTCAAACTCTTCTCTTAACTAGGTAGGATACTCTGATGCCCTTAGATAGGGTTCTAGTATGGAATAGAATATTTCTCCAACCAGATCAACCCCATGAAAAAATATAGTTCGCATGACTCCTGTGGTCTTTTCCTAATCCACAGCCTGTACAAGCAACTGAAAGTAATAAACATAATTCAAGTGCTATGTCTTTCCTAATTAAAATCCACCCCAAAAGGGATTCCAAAGTTATTTTAGTCTATGTGGCAGAAGAAGTTCCATTATACAAATCCTGACTTCTAAACCAAGTCCAAGGGGAGGTGTGCCCATGCATGTGTGTATCATATGCATGTAGCGTAAGTTTGGGGTTGCTACCAGGAATGAATAGTTGGCCCTGAACAGAGTGAAGGATCTGAATTTCCAAAAAGCAACTGCTGACAGAGCCATTGGGAGTTGCTTTTGAGGTTCCTGTATCTGGTAAAGAATCCTGGAGTCTGCCCTGGAGGACAGTTCTTCTGGTGGTTCTGAAGAAACATATTTGAGTGGTTTTTCCCTGAGGGAATGCTGTCTGAGCTCTCCCGGGAGAGTCCCCACATGCTTGGCGACCATCCTTGGAAATACTGGCTGCCAGCACAGCTGTATCAGTCTGGCTTCCCCAGAAAAGATGGAAGGGAGTCAGCAAGCCCTCTGCTCACCCAAGGGCTTCCTTCCAGGGACAATCAGCACAGGAAACCAATCCAGAGAGAAGGCCGATGACATGGAACAAGGAGGGAAAAAAGAGAAAGGGCGACTCAGAAAATCAAGGCATTTTCAAAGCTTAAGCCAGCCACATTCTCTCTGAGGGTGGGTTTGGCTTTTCAAGGGCAACAGATTATTTCCGTGTGGGAGGACAGTTGGCAGAAGTCTAAAGATAATTTGGAACATGCTTTTTATTTTCACAGAATTCTTCCCATCACCTGGCCATGAACCCTTGCTCTGACTCTATGAGTGTTTTTGAAATGGACACGAGTGTTTTGATAAATCTGCTATCCCTTCCAATCATATTGTCACTAGAAAGGAGAAAAAAGTTATGTATATTAGATGTGTCCTACTTAAAACTACAGGTATCAATTTTAACTAGCCTAGAGTCACCTAAGAGAGGAGTCTCAGCAGAGGGAGTGCCCAGATCAGATTGACCTGCAGAGGATTGTCTCAATTGTTTATTGGTGTAGGAGAGCTTAGCCCACTGTGGGCAGCACCATTCCTTAGGCTTGTCATCCTGGGTTATATAAGAAAAAACTAGCCAACAAGTGGGTAGCATGAACCAGCAAGCAGTGTTTCTCCATGGTTTCTGCTTCAAGTTTCTGCTTGAGCTCTGCTCCAGCTTTTCTCAATCATGTACCAAGACCAAGAAGTATGAGCCAAATAAACCCTTTCCTTCCCTACATTGCTCTTGGTTAGAGTGTTTTATCATAACAAAAAAAGAGACTAGAATAGTCAGAAAAACAGGGTGCTGAATGCCTGTATGTCCAGCATTTGGAAGGTAGAGGAAGAACCATCATGAGTTCAAGGCTATCCAAGGCTATACAGTGAGATCTCTCAGAATAAATAAATAAATAAATAAAGGAATTCCCTATTCAACAGGGAAAAGGGTGGTAGTGGTGCTTGTAGTTCTGAGGAGGTTTAGAACAACTTAGATTGTTTCAAATGGGAAGGAAGAAATGATGATGAGCAGTACCACATAGATAAGGAAATAGAATCACTTATACCTGAGCTAAAGAGAGTCCTCAGTTCACCCAGGATAGCTCCAAGGCAGAAGGCTAAGGGCTGGAAGAGGTCCAGATAAGTTGGCTCGAAGCCCTGTATGCTAATATGTACTGATTCCAGTTGAGGTAAGGGAACACAGAAGATGGAAGAAATGAAGGACAAGAACAGGCTAGGTGATCAATAAGGTGACTTCAGGATGTAGAGATCCTACTTCCAGACGTCAGAAGGCACATGAAGCTCCATGGAACAGATAAATACTATGAACCCAGCTTCAAATGTCCCCGAAATTAGCACAGACCTGAGGCCAACAAGTGCCTTGAAACTCCACCCCTCACTATTGTAGGACTGACAAGTTACATCTGACCCCAACATACAACCTTGAGAAAGAAGCTGAGGAGAGAGAGAGAGAGCTCATGAACATGTGTCCTTTGAGTTGATCTTCAAAGGGATTGTGTTGATCAGAAGAGCCTATTTTAATTTAGAAAAGAAGAAATTACCTATAATTGGACAATTAAGTTTTTTGAGAGAATGAAATAAAGAGGAAACCAAGTATAGATCATTTGAAGAGATTCATTTGTCCCCACCATTGAGTTGTTACATACGATTCTTGACCTAGAGTCTGTCATACTAACCTTACACAGCTGTAAACGTCATTTCTACATGTGTTGTCTTTTGTGAACTTTATATCAAATCAGAGTAGATGTTATTATGTCTAGTTTCGGGGGCTGGGGAGGAGAAAGACGGGATAGAGAAGAGGGAGTGCTCAGGCCAACTTCAACAACACAGAAGAAAGCCATTTCAACAGAACAAAGCTAGAGCTCAGCCTCATAAGTGGGTTTCAGCTGGGGGATTTCTGATAGGAAATCCTATTGTCACAGTCATGGGGGGAGTACTACTGGCATTTAGTGGGTGAACACCAGGGATATAGCTGAACATTCTATGATGCTCAAGGCAGCCTCCTAATAAATTGTCTTGGCCTGAAATGTCAATAGCATCAGTGTGGAAACATCTTCTACCACGCAACAGGAAGTTCTAAGCATAGAAAATGTCTCATTTCAGACTTAGGAAAATGGATGAGGACCAGAGCTAGTGAACTTAAAATTTAATAAGAAGCCTCAAGCCATACGCCTCCTTGCCAGAGATATCTCCTTATTTGAACTTTGTTTCCAAACTTCTGTGGGGGTGTTGGAGGTCTTGTCAAAGAATGGATCCCCACAGCTGGGGAGTAGCCAGCATTGCATGGGAAGCAGCTAGCTTTTATCCTCCTCTTCTCTGTCTGGTCTAATTATTTCTAGTAATGATGCAACTTTTAAAAAAGTATTTTTATTGGCTAGAAAGCCACGATTTGCTTCTTCTATCCAAGTCATCAAAAAAAAAATCAGCGCAGTAAAATAAAAAAATTTAATACATCAGAAAAAAGAATAGTTATCCCTATGTTTTTAGATTTTCATTTTTATTTGTTCATTGTTTTTAAGGCAGTATTAGCTCACTGTGTAGCAGACGTTAGTTGGAACTCAACATGATCCTTCTGCCTCAGACTCTCAAGTAACAGAGATTACAGGTGTGTAACACTACCGGAACACCCTTATTAGTGTATTTTGTATGTATGTGTGTTACTATGTTTGTATACATGCAGGTACATATGCATGTACCTGTGTGTAGAAGCCTGAGGCCTTCAGTACCTTTCTTCGGGAAACCATCCACCTTGTTTTTTGAAACAGCCTCTCACTGGAACCTGGGGCTCACTGAGGAGGCTGGCTGCCCACTGAACCCAGGGATCCACCTGTTGTCTGTTCCCGCAGTGCTGAGATTACAAATGCACACCGGACACTTGCATTTTCTATGGGTACTGGGGAAGGACTCAGGTCCTGGTGCTCGCACAGCATGCATGTTACTGATTCAGCTAGCTTCCCAGTCTCTCACTAGTCTATTTTTAAAGGGAAAACCTCACACTTGTGTATCAGCCTGTTTCAAAACTATGTTATTATAGCTTTATGTTTATACCTTAATATTGGTAAATTTGTTAATTACTGACTGTCAAAATTGCACTTTTTAGGGTATT
The DNA here is from genome assembly GCA_036184795.1 of Tokudaia tokunoshimensis. Classification (NCBI taxonomy): domain Eukaryota; kingdom Metazoa; phylum Chordata; class Mammalia; order Rodentia; family Muridae; genus Tokudaia; species Tokudaia tokunoshimensis. The sequence goes on along the minus strand of BTHU01000010.1, from coordinate 31,419,365 downwards.
CAGTCAATGGCCAGGATATTTTTTTTTTCACAACAAGCTTTCTTCATGTGTGGGCAATTGGAGAACGTTCAACAATCTAATTTCTAAATATTTTTTCACCTAAAGCAACAGGTTCACAAATAGGAATTTTCCAAAATAAATTTGAATAATCATGTGTCTCTAAGATTGGCAGTAATTCATTTTTAAAAATCCCATTTCCCAATAGATTCCTCCAAATTACAACAGCCTGATGTCTTTGTTTTCCTTTGGGGTCTAGTCTAACAGCATTCCAAGTTCCAATAACTAAAATTTTCCACTAAAATACCTTCAGCAGACATTTCATAATTCCGATTATATTCTGAAAAGACTTAGATAAATTTATTCTGAGAAAAGACGAAATGGTTGGATAATAAAGAATAGTAACATTATCTCATTTCAGAACACTTCCAGTTAGGCATGATGACACAGTCCTCTACTCCCTGCACTTGGAACATGGAGGCAGGACTATGAAGACTTCAGTGTCATCGTGAGCTACATAATTAATTAAGAGCCAGTCTGGGAAATATGAAATCCTATTTCAACAAGACAGAACAAACTACAAATCATGTCTGAATAATAGGTAGGCCTCTTACTACCTATACTCAGGGTTGAACTATCCTACCACCAGCTTTGGTGTACACCTACTGAGGGTGGTCCCTTGAGATGTGTCATTAGGGTTAGGCTATTCATGCCAAGAAGGTGTCAGTAAGTAGCAGTGCTCCAAGATTAGAGTCTTTTCCAAGTTCGTTGTGTTTCGTGTGTGTGTTCACATGTGTACAAGGACATGTGTATGAATGGATTTGGAGATCGCCAAGCAACTTCAGCTGCTGTTTCTTAACTCTAATCTACTTTGTTTGTTTGGTTGGTTGGTTTTTGAGACAGGGTCTCCTGTTGTCCTAGGACTTGTCAAGTAGTCTAGGAGGCTGGCCAAAACGTCATGGGGATCTGCTCGTCTGCACTTTCCCAGGCCCTGAGATTGCAAGTATAGAGCACCACATCCATCTTTTTAAATTTTTATTTATTGTTTATTTTTCCTATTTTGTAGTACATTCTGGGGGAATCAAATTTGGGTCCTCAGTCTTGCAAGACAAACACTTTACTGACTAAATCACCATCCTTGGCTGTGTCTCCTTACTTAGTAAAAAACCAAAAACGTGTGCTTCTTTAAAAAAAAAAAAATCTTTGCAAACAAAATATGTGAAAGCACAGAAACATGTTGTTGTTGTTGTTGTTTGTTTGTTTTTTTCAAAAATGATAGCATGAAGTAGTTAAGGTTAGATGTAATCACAATCTCAGGCGTGGAGGCTCTGTCATCAAAGCTGGCATATTTTGGGACATGCTACACTGTGAATGGATGCACTTACTCCACACTAGAGGAGGTTAGTGACCAGAAAAGAATGACATAAACAGCCTTGAGTGGACATGGGATGAAATTCTATGGTGGGATCAACTGCCGCCAACATGGGACACTTCAGGACAGTTCTCAGAAAGTAATCTCAATTTATAATGAAGTGTGGGTGGGATTTAGATACTTAGAGCATACACTCCATCCTAGAAGAGAGTGGACAGAGAGATGAAGGTCTTCCTGTGCTCATTTCTCAATCTGTAGAACAAAGATCAGGCCAACTTTGTGCTTTGGGTCTAGTTTGGGAAACCAGCCAAAGGAGAGAGAGGGTGCTGCATTGAACACCGTGGGCTGGAAAGCAGGGGCTGTTGTACTGTGATTGTGTGGTGCTCTGTATAGCATTCGACAGCTCATCCAGAGAGTGAAGAAAATTGCTAACTGGAACACAGAAAGTGCACCTTCTGGTTCAAACATTGTTTAATGTTGCCAGCAGAAACTTGGGCTCAGTCTTTGAAAATGGGAATTATACTGACTTTTCGATGAATGGGTCTCAAAACCATGGCACATAAGATCACTGGCAGAGGGCTTGAAGGTCTCCGCTGCCATCTGGACTTTGCTCGTTCCCATCCTCTGCCTGGGGTCCATGAATTCCATCCTCACTTTCCCTGGGACCATTCCCACCTCTCTCGTCCCTGGGCAGTTATTCCCCTGCACTCAGAGGGAGGGAAGTATGAAAGCTGGGGAGCAGAGGAGAAAGGAAAAAAAGGAGATGAAAGACCATGATATTAAGAGGGAGAAGGACTCTCAGCACACAAATATCCCAGATCCAAGGCTCCCACTGGGAACTGGGAGGCCAAGGAACAGCTCTTCTTCTTTCTATACACCCACCTGTCTCCTCTTTCAAATCATATCCCGCTACTTCTAAGAGTCAAATTCATTCAAAAGGATGAAAAGACTTTGGTCTTCTAAGAGTTCTTTCATGAGTCTCTTCTGTGTCTCCTCTTCTGCTTCGGCCTGTCTGTAGCTGTGGGAGAAGGTGACCTGGAAGAAGGGTCCCAGGGTTCTACAGTGCTGCCCGGTGATGAGGCAGGCAGCTGCAGATGCCGAGGGCTATTGCCAGGAAGCTTTGTCAAAGAACATTCATTTTGCCTGCAAAGTTCTGAGCAGAAAAATTGGGGAGAACTAGATGCCAGGTGAAGGAGCTTCATTTTGGGAAAGGAAGGCCTGTCTCAGATCGAGTCAGCCCCAAACTGTCATCTCCTTTATAAATCACATTCTCCCATTTCAGGGGTAGTGGGTGGAAAAGCTCAAGGGTGCAGGCTAGGGAACTGGCACACTGCTTCAGGCATTCATTCTATAGATTATTTAGTTATGGCTGAGGACATCAGAGTATGTGCTCAGAGGGCTGGGAATGACAAGTGCCCTCCTCCAACCCACAGGGGATGAGACTGGGCCAGGATGCTCCCCTTTAGGAATAGAGATGTCAAGTTGCATTGCCACACAAGTCCATCCCATTCCTCAGACCTCTGGTCAAGGCTTGTCATCGTTTGAAACCTGTTTCGTTGTTCTGCACTGCTTACAGTTGAAAGGGATGTGCAGAAAACCAGGTGAGGGAATGTTCATCTTGCGAGGTCTATTCAGACATGGTGGGATCTTCATCAGAGGGAAGGGAGCAAGCAGTTTTCTCTGCCCCGGGGCTGCTTCCTCGCTAGAGGTTCATGGGAAGATCTTCTAGTCTTCCTCTCTTTTTTCACCCCTTCCCAAGGCATGAGACCCTGACAAGAGAAAAGACAACTCATTTCCAGGAAACAAAACTAGATTGTATATGTGCCTTGTGACTTGTGTTTGAAGTCCACCCTCTACTTCCAAGGAAAATTGCACAGTTCCCAATTGGCTAGTAGGTTCAAGGGTAGGGCTCTGGTTATCCAGTCTTTTATATCTGGGAATTCAGTTCCAGGAGTGGTCTTCATAGAAGAGGCTTTGGGGGCTGCACTCTGAATGGAGAGGTTACAGAGTTAAAATGAAGCTATGTTAGCAAAAACAAAACAAAACAAAACCAAAAAACCAAGAGTCAAAAACCACAAACGTTCTGCTTACTTGCACTATATAGAATCGGGGTGCCTTTGGGGATAATGGGGCAGGAAAGTCCACAGTGCTTGCATTACCACTTTGTCTTGGAGGGATGGAAGGTCAGGTGAGGATTGTTAGGAAGATGTCTTCGTTATTTTGCCAGTTATTATGATGAAATACTCAGACAACAGCCACTTAGGCAGGAAGGGTTTATTACTATCGCAAGGTCAGCATTCAGTCTACCGTGGTAGGACATTCACCGGAGCTTGGGACAAATGGCCATATTGTATCCATAGTCAAGAAATGGAGAATGATGAATGCTTGCTCCATCATAGCCCAGGATCCCGTCCCATGGAATGCTGCAACCTTTAGTGAGTCTTCCATCTCAATTAACCTAATTAAGCTATCCCTCACCCACCTCCCAGATGATTCTAAGTCACTAATTTTAAGTTGACATTTACCATCACAGAGGTGTAGTGGGTTACTTTTCTCATTGAGGTGACCAAATAGATAGCAGATATAAAATAAACTTACAGAAGGTAGCAATTATTTTGACTGATGGCTGCAGAGCATTTGGCCCATGGTCATTTGATCCTTGTGATACGGCAGGAGGAGCATGTGGCAGAGAGGGAAGCTTACGTCAGACAGGAAGGAGAGGGGTTGGGGGATGAAGGGGAGCTGGAAACGGTACTCCCAAGCATCCATCCCAGTGATGTACATCCTCCCTCTAGCGCTCATCTCCCAGAGGTTTTGAAACCTCCAAGCATAGTGTCACCAGCTGCTGACCAAATTCAAACCATTAGCCTGTGATGGGCATTACATGGTCAAATCAAAACAGATATGGATATAGCTGGACTATTAATCCACTTCCTGTTCTGTTACAGTTGAGAGAGAAACCTTACAAGGGGATCTAGCCTGAGGGACAAAGTGGTTAAATGGGCTCTCTGTTTCCTTGTATCCTTCCTCCTAGTCATTTGATTTTCAAAGGCCAGATAGAGGACACTAATCCTGAGCCAGTTCATTCTAGAGGCTTCTTATCTATCAAGTGGAATGTCCAAGAAGAGGGGCAGGGACTGGATAGTATGAGTGAATAACTCATCTTTGCTAGGGATTTATAGGTCTGCCAAGTGCTTTGTGGTGTGTGTGTGTGTGTGTGTGTGTGTGTGTGTGTGTGTGTGTGTAATCTTATGTAATGTAAACAATATTAAAAATGACATTAATAACCCAATTCAGAAACATTAGTTACCAGCTAGCCAGAACGGGTTGTAAGGAACTAAAGCCCTGACAAATTAGCTGTCCAAAGGGTGGGGCTGGAGAGGGTAATTATAGGGCTAAGTGTTGTATTGACTTTCTAAGAATTTGAACATTGAGGCAGTGGAAAGGCCAAGACCTGGGAAGTCCAAGGACACTGAAGGAACACAAAGGCCTTTAGGCACCTGCCATTCTCTCCTGTACTGGTCTGCCTAGCATTCGAGGAATACTTGGCAAACTTGAGTGAGAACAGGGATTAGCTTACTTTAACCAGCTGTCAAATCGGTAGACCTGTTGGGAGTACAAAGAATTCCCAAGAAGCACATGTGCAAGGACCAAATTTAAAGACATTCTTGCAACCTTTAGCTGTCTTTTTCTTTCCTGTAAATGGACCTGCTTGAGAAAGTACTGGATGACGTCTCAAGTTGGATGTTGCTCTTGTGTGCCATGTAGTTGGTTCCAGGACAGTTGTGTCCACACTGCATGCGTACAGACTTTCCTCTCTTCATCATTGCCTATAGATACATCTACTTACATAACATTTTACACTGTGGTAGGTAGAGGCACCTCAGAGATGACTTATAGCATCAGTTAGACTTAATAGGCTACATGGCAACACCACACCATTTTATATAAAGGATTTGAGTGTCATAGATTTTTGGTCACTTCTGGAACCATTCCCCTTCAGATCTTGAAGGTCATCTGAGCTTGTACATGTGTAGGAGTTATCTGGGAGCATTAAAAAATAAATTCAGATTTCTGGGTCCCAACTCAAATCAACATCTAATTGTTTGATCTGTGCCCCTATAATAAGTCCTTGGATGATTTTTGTTTATCTGACAAGAACATAGCCCCTGACTAGCTTCTGAGGTCTCTGTGTGGCACATACTCAACAGATCAGTAGTGACCTCTCTCATTTCCATCTGCATCACTTTAAGGACACTTTATTTCAAAATTTTTATTTTATATGTACTGGTAAGTTTTGCTTGTATAAATGTCTGCACCCACAAAGGTACAGAAGAGGGTACCAGATCCCCTGGAACTGGAGTTGTAGGTAGTTGTGGGCTGCCATGTGGGTGTTGGGAATCAAACCTGGGTCTTCTGGAAAAGCAGCCAGAGCCTTTAACCACTGAGTCAACTCTCCATCCCCTTAGGTAAGCTTCTTATCTTTGCCTAGTTGAGCAATTCCCATCATTTCCTATTGTGTAACAATCGTAACTTCATTGTATGCTTTTCTGTTATTTTGGGACTAGAATAGTCCATGTGTATAGTGAAGTATTTAGTACATAAATTATCAATAAGTGATATTTTATTACTAATTATATAGCATAATTATCCTCTCTGCAAACCTCTGTAAATGGTCTCTCGGTTATGGTGATAGGAACAAGATCAATTGGTAGCCGGCTGGATACAAAATATACATGAAGAAAGGAAAAAAATTCAGTTTATTAAACATTTAGAAGAACAAACGAAGTTTTGGACTTGAAGCATAAATACCAGCAATATCATGGTGTACAATTACACTAACCTCTTGTTAACTTGAACCTGTTTAACAGATGCAATCTTCATGGTGTTGTCCAAAGCATAATTAATATCTAATTGTTATGTCTGGTGAGGTGCTAAAAAAATTACAGATTTTATGTTTCCACTTAAACATCCATACACAAACACATATTCCCCAGCACACATTTTGGCAAAAATGCATTAACTGTAGTTACTAAAAATTCAGTCCATCAAGACCTACAAGTTTTGTTCATTTATTATTGACACTAATTTTACCAAACACCTGGAGTTGAATTTGGCTTCCCCGGAGGAATGTACTCAGGAGCCCCTAGTAGGAACCAAGGACAATCAGAACCCGAGAAGAAGGTATATACCCCGCAGCAAAGTATTACTGGTATTTTACACAACGTCAGTTGCTTCATCCTTTGGGCAGGAGAGAAGTAGCCACTTACAACTTGCCCCAGCTCATCCAGTCATGAGGCTGTAGCCCTTTCGAAGGTATGTTTAGACTTAATGTAAATTCCCACAGTAAGCTAATGGATTAGAAGGAATCTCTGGGTTCTTTTATCTGGCTTTCCACTGACTCGGTGACTGAGTCCCATCATGCCCTTCTCAAACATAGGGCCCTTCTTCAATCGATGGTTCCTTCAAGGCCTCTTCTATTTAGAGACAAGGGCCTGGCCCAGCCAAGTCTGATGTGGTTTGTGAATGACCCAAAACACCAGTCCCTCTAGAGTTGTAGACTGTCATCCATAGCCCTCCCATCCTCTCAGGGAAGCATTAGCAGAGAGAAACCCTGATTCCTTTTTTTTTTTTTTAAACTTTGAGAATACACTTGACTAATGAAAAGACATGACTTGATCAGGAAGTGCTATGCAGCTCCAAATTACAGCTGAATGACTGGGCATGCAACAGTTCTGGGTGCATTTTGAATGACCAAATAATTAATCACTGAAAGATTCCTGCATTGAATTGGTGACAGTTGACAACGGGACTTCCTAATGGCTGTGCTCTGCTGCAGTCATCTGACTCTGGGTCCTAGCTTCTCAGGACATTGAATGGCATTTCCTCATCTAGTAAATGTCCATGGATAAAGAGAAGTCAGCCTGGGTGTGTGTGTGTGTGTGGAGGGGGGTGATAATTACCTACAGATAAGGCACCTGTGGAGATTCCAAAGTCTTGAGTTTTTTTGTTTTGTTTTGATTTGATTTGATTTGAATGAGGTAGGTTTCTAAAACCTTTCCTGGTATACAAAAGAATAAGTTTTATTATGATCTTTTTATGTTTTCTGCAGAAAACATTTGTTATGTTCATTTGGTAAAAAACAACTCCAAGAAAGGCCAGGTATGCTTTTCTTCAGGGACTACTGGATGGTTCCATGAGTTTGGGTGGTCCACAGTGCAAATCTTGAACACTTCTCTACTTAAGTTTAAATGTATTCATCTTTGTTCTGGTGAATAATGTCATTGAATGGCTCTGCAATCACCCTCTTTATCTACCTTCAAAAAGACCAACTCTTTGTTGTCTCATGGCTATTACTGAATTATCTCTTAATCAGTTCTATGCAAAGTTGTTGAAACATTTTTTTTATCAGTAATTTACTTGGAAGATGTATTTTAATTCTCCCACTCTCTTATCTCCCACAGTGATCTATGGCTTGAAACAAAACAGGTACCTGGGAAGAAACCTTTACAGGTCTCACTTTCCAGAACTGTGACATTAGACAGAGGAGTGGCTGAGGGAGTGAAGAGGGTATCACTGGATCCGCAGAGAATTCAGATACTGTGGAGGCAGGAGACCGGAAACCATCCAGAGATGAAAGGGGATTTTAATCGAGCACAAAATGTGCCTTTGAAGAAACAGCAGACTCTCTAGACATTATACAACTCAGTGAAACAAAATAACAGCCATCTTTAAAGTCAAAACATCTATCAAACTATAAGCCATACACATAGCACCGAGGTCAACCTTACGCTGCATGAGATGCACAGGCCGAAAGAGAACAAATCATCTGGGGCTCTGGCAGCAACACGCCATTCCAGCGACTTAGAATTCTGAAGTGAACATTTATGTGGCAGATGCTTTTCCTAAAAAACACTGTATCATCCAATAAATATTTGACTAAAACCCATTTTGTGCTTTTGGGTGACGTTAACTGACTTCCTTCTGAGACCTAATAAGAAACAAGAAAGCGTTGGAGCAGGATTCGTCACAGCAAGCCTCGGTATTGTCATAAAATTTTAATTTTAAGCAGAAAACATGCTGATGTGTCAGTAATAGGTTTAAAATATTAAAGACTTCAAAAAACCCCAAGCACTCCTCTGAACAGCATTGGTGAATATATATCTTTGCTATATAATTTTAAAACATGGAATAGTTTTCCTTTTTTTCTCTTTTCTATATATAATATATGTCTTCCAAAATACATTGTCAGTATTTATATCTGAAAAATACTGTACAAAAAAAGAACTTCCTATAATTACTCTGTATAAACATTAAACAATTTAATAATCTCTCCTTTTGGTCTATAGTAAACATTTAAATTGATTGGATAAACCACAGTTTGTGACAACACCATCCCATTCTGAGATACACCAGTGTCTTTTACATTCATTTTTTTTTTCAGAAGTCCACTTGATAGGCGCACATATGTTCAAAAGCAAACAGAGGATAAGAAACATGGGCTCCAGAATCATTCATTTGTGAGGCATTCAAAAAGGACACCACAGGGGGTCAAGGGGGAAGGGCTTTACAAAACACCGACTTTTTAACTTAATTAACTGATTTCTTAAAAACAGCAAAATATCGTCCCAAAAATATATATTACAAAAAAAAAAAAGTGGGTGAACTGAATCTTAAGTCAATCGTTTGGAATATCAAGAGGGAAATGGAAAAAGTGATCTCGAAAAGTGGGAACGGGCAGGGAGTGGGGAGGGGAGACGGCGAGACGGGGCACACCCATGGCAAAGGTTTCTCCAAGATGCATTATTATTATTATCATTATTATTATTTTTTGGCTTACATACTGATAAATTAACCCCTCATTCTTAGGCCTTCCAGTGCCCTCTTGCTTCCCTGTCCTGAGAATATTCTGGTCATGCGCAAATGCATTATTTTATTTTTTGATTTTTAAAAGACAGTGAAATTCCTAGGTAGGGAAAAATTTCCTACGTCCACTAGTTAATACTCAGGCAGCATGCTCTAGCGTACACTAGGATTATTGCTTTAGGTACAGACAGTGCAAAACACACTCTGTGTTCTATAATGGTACTTACTTATCTGGGGTCGGTAGAATTAAAAGGAAACTTAGTAGGTAGCAGTAAGTAAATATGGGAATCTACTAAATCTAAACAGCACTTTAAATTTTAAGACAATTATCACCAAAACTGAAAGGAAAATGAGAAAGGGCAGGGAGGAAAAAAGGGACGGTGGGCCACCTATGAAGGAATTCAGCTGCAGCTAGTGCTAGGGTATGCTCTGCACCTTTTGAGCATGGTAATTCATGGTTGAAACAGAAACAAGAGCTTATGGTCGTGATGACTGAGATCCAGGGCCCTGCTTCCTGTAGCCGCACAGACCCTGGTAAACCGGAACACGCAGCAAGGCAGAAAGAGGCGGGAAGGAAGAAGGTAGGGGAGGAAACCCTACGGGGGTCTCCAGGGTCTAATAAAAACATGGCACCTTTCTTGTTTGGAACTAAAAGACAACAAGAGGACTATCTTTAAACGACAAGTGTGAAGGAATACACACATACACACACTCACACATTCACACCGCTGACCACACATGGGACCATAAGCACATACACACACACACACACACACACACACACATATACACACACAAACATACATATGCACAGATGCACACTAAAATATGAATCAGTTGCGTTTATGCCTCTGGTAAAGTGCTGATGTCAGAAAGGTTGGTTTGGGTGTGGTGCTACCAGACAGGAAACAAGCTGTCCATCTATTCAAAAACCAGCCCACAAAAATGCCATCCTACAGGGGCCCGTGCCTGGCCTCGTACTTGGCAAGTATGTTCTTGCATTTGCCCAGCTCCTTCCTTAAATCAGCCACCTCCTGGCGCAGGGCCGAGTTCTCCTTCTCCAGGAACGAGGCCCGGATTGCTATCTGGTTCTCCTTCAGCCGCCGGGCATCACGGGAGCGCTTGGCCGCCATATTATTCTTTCTGCGCCTCGCCCAGTACTTGTCATCCTGCTCATTAGTTACAGAAGGAAAAAGAAACAAGATATTAGGTTTCAGCAGCACTGGGTGGCAGCCAGAGCTGTGCTGAGACACCAGCCTGGATTTCTTAATTTCTGTCTCCTTCCTTTACAACTTCTACATGTCTGAGGGTATGGTCTGCCAGCCATGGCTTCAGTCCTAGAGAAAGGACCAACCTGTTGCAACAGGCTTTGCCCAACGCAGTTGTGTGCCAGTATGGCAGAGTTGAGAGTTCAGCTGGATGCCAAAGGATCACCCCACACCCTAAATTCCATTCCAATTTTCTTCACTTTCTTTGTTGAACTTTTTTAAAAATGTTTTTTCTCCCATGAATACACATGTAGGCTCCTCTAAGTTGGGACTGTGTCATTGGAGGGCAATATGGTGCTATCTCTCAATAATAGACACATATAAATTTTAAATTAACTAACACCCCCTCTTTAAGATAAAGTCTTACATAGCCCAGGCTGGTCTTGAACTTACTATGTAGGCAAGGATGCTCTTGAACTCCTGATCCTCCTGCCATTGCCTCCTTAGCACCACCATACCAAGTCTCTCTAAAATCTATCTTAATGAATATAATGTTGATGTAGCAACTCCCCCTCTACAATTTCATCTAGCATTCCCCATGTTCATAGAAACAGATGCATTCTTTGTTATAAAATTATTTGCAAAAGTCAACAATGAGAAAAATGAATCATCTATAGTAGAGTTGATAACTACATCATCATAGTCACATGAAGGTATACTCTACAGATTTTAAAAATAAAGACCCCGGGGTGTGGTTGGGACTGCAAAGATGTGTGTGGCACCCTGTGATATGGGTAGAAACGACAGCAATCTGCTGGAGAACATGCATGTTCATCACAGTTTGATTAACATTATACTTTACTAATACAGAGATGGTCACATGGATTTATAGTGGCTAATATAGGTCCCACTATAAGGGGGACCAAACCAGTGAGGCAACACACACAAGGAGGTTCACCCACCCTTTTAGTTTATATCCTGAGCTATCAGAATGTCACATTAGGGCTATGTACACTTCAGTAAGTGAAAACAGAAATTAAAAAAATATATTAGCTTTCATTACTCAATGTACTCCTACCAATGGCTAACTTTTAAATAATGTATTCTAATTTCCTGCGTAACTGCTTGCTGGGTTTCAATTACCCTATCTGGAATTCCCATATCTTCCTCCATCATTGCTTCCCCTACTAAAAGAAAAGAAAGTTCCCTAGGTGGACTGTGGAGGATCTTGTGGATGTTCTTAATCCACGGAGGGAATGATGCCAAATGGAATGTTGCAACTCCTTTTTTATCAGCAACTTGCTCCAGTGAATATCTCTGACTTAGCAAAGCTGATACTTTAGTTCCTATCACCTAGAATAGGTAGGTGAGGCCAATCTTTCAAGTTGCCAAGGACAGTTGGTGCCGGAGGAAGTCACTCACATGGGTGGAGCTCAAAGGCTGGGAAAGAAGTTGGAGATCAGTGGTCTGCCTCTTTACCTGTCCATTATCTTCAGTGAACAGGTGCCTTGTGGGAAGACTGTGTGTGAGATGGAAAGTGTGTGAGGATACTTCTTGCCTGCTAGTCACAAGATTGTCCTTTATTCATAAAGTGCCTCGAGATTTCTATACATTTCATAACGTGTAACGGGATCAAAAAACGTATCTTCGTAATAGCTAGTTAGCAAACTCTTCTTACGGAGGAGGGAGCCCTTTGAGGAATGACTGGATGAGCTTGCTGTGGTTGTCGATATAATTTGCTGTCTGTGCTTCTCAAAGCTGGTGGGAATGGCAGGAAGGGAGGATGGTTGGGAAGTCCTGGGAAACCCAGTGACATCACATAAGCGAGGGGAACCAAAGTGACATAGCAGTGAAGTATTCAGCTTTGATGGAGGCTCTTTGTGTGACTTGGATGTCCTCCTCTATTCTGCCCCCCTTTATAGTATCAGGAAGCCTACCACACTTGTCAATATGTCAGTATGTCTTCCGAGAACATCCTAATGAAGGGCTGAGTCTGCATGGATCAGAACTTGCACTCAAGGCACATGAGCACAGCCTTGGGAAGAAGTAGAATGGATTGGGTGTTCTGTGACAATTCTGACCACGTCTTTAAGGACCAAGGAGTCACCAGCTGACCTTAACGTAACAACCAGCTCTTCTCACTCAGTTCTCATTGGGAGTTTTGGCTCAGGACTCTTATCACTTGTTAAGTGTCTTTCCCCCAGCCTCACCTACCCACATGTGCTAGCAAAAGACTCTTAAGTAGGAGGGCAGCCAAGAACAGAGCTGTAAGAAAGGATGGAGAAAATGGGAATGATGGAAGAAAGGATACCCTCATCTTGAAGCACCAGCTTGCCTCCTTTTGTCCTTCTGATTGGAGACAGGGAGGTAGACTCTTTAATGGGAATGATAGATTTGACACTGAATCCCCTAGCCCATCCTGTACCCACCCAGAGCCGACACCCTCTGGCTGCCCAGTTACCTTCATGCAGGGACCCACTCATCACCTACCTCTTAACAGATGACACTCCCCTTTTCTCTACAGACTAGAATTTCTATGAGATCAAGTGCAGCGCTGAAGTTGGCAAACAGGTAGCATCCCCTAAGCCTCTGAAAGATGTTTGCTGAGTGGATGAATGACCCTTAAGAGTGGTAAGAAATAAATGTGACTGTGTAGTATCAGTGAGGAATCCCCACAGTCCTCATTTAGGACTCCCTTGGTATATATGCTAACCCAGAAGGCCAGCTTCAGAAAAGAAGCTGAGCACCTGTGGGGAAGAGCATTCTTGGTAGGCTCCGCCCCACTCTATTTCTGGTTGACTTGTCATTTAGTGCTGAGGGTCACGCACACCTTGTCTCCCACCCACCCCAGCTCAGTCCTCTCGGCTGAGGGGAGAAGCCCTCACAGCTCTTCCTGCTTCTCAGCACCTCCTGATTTGTGCTTTGAGGTTTCACCTGCAATTGAAAACCACCTCCGAGGGCACATTGCAGAAGGTTCCTGCCAGTTCCCTACCCACCATGTGGAAAGGGCAGGTTTAGCCATGGCAGCAGAGATACATATGATTCCAGCCCAGATGGTTCATCATGGCCTCTTTGCTGCCAAGAGTACATGGGCCATTAAGTACACTCACTCTTCAAACACGCAAACTTGGAGACTCTGTGAAGGTCTGGCTACAAGTTTAATCTACTCCTTGGTAGATCTGTCAAACCACATCCCAGTCAAGAAGAGGCCCAGGCGGAACAGGCTTCATGATTTGGGTGAAGAGACAAAACTCTGAAGTACACAGAATTAGATTGCTAATAACTCAAGACCCTGGAAGGCCTCCAACTGCAAGACAGTACTTTATTCAGCTTAAACTTGATCCTATGGCCCCTTAGATCTAACCATCAAAGTCCCAAGAAGTTTGGGTTTTCTGGTACAGTTCCTGTAGACTTTGTTGGTTTTGATTCTTAAGAGTGACAGCTTTTGATTTGTTATGCAAGGCTCCCTTGTCTGGGCTACCATGCTACAGTGACCTTTCTAGAATCTGTCTTATTCTTTTTTTTTTGTTGTTGTTGTTTGTTTGTTTGTTTTTTCGAGACAGGGTTTCTCTGTATAGCCCTGGCTGTCCTGGAACTCGCTCTGTAGACCAGGCTGGCCTCGAACTCAGAAATCCGCCTGCCTCTGCCTCCCAAGTGCTAGGATTAAAGGCGTGCACCACCACCGCCCAGCTGAATCTGTCTTATTCTAAAAGTGAAGTTCACCTCCATACCCCGTTCTGCTTCTCCATATCCTCAACTGTAAAGTGTTAATTTTGGAGTTCAGTCCTGACTCTTGTCCATTTTGTAGCAATTAAGGAGTTCTCACAGGTGAGGATAACAAGCACGATCTTGTGGGTACATCTGCCTCTTGTATTCCTTCTAGATATAAAAATGTAGAAAGACTGGCTTACGTAAGCTCACATGATGTCCCAAACTCTCACTTCCCTATGGTATCTCTACATCTGAAGCCTATTTATGTCTGGGCAATGGAAATCAGGTGTTAGCAAAGGGCTGATTACGGTTGATCCAAATACCTTGAATACATGTACTCATCTATCGTTCTCAAGATTGGAAAGAAGCATAAATAGAAAAAGTCCTAAGATATGGCTAACCATAAATACTTCCGTGCTGGCAGAATTTCGGGAATATCCTGCATCCTAAGGCAAATGTATCAGAATAAACAGGCGAATCTGTTTCCCTGATACATGACATATCCCCTTCAACATAGTACAGAAAAACCACCCAGAACTGCCTGCTTAGGTAACGTCAAATAATAAGAGTGGATCTGTCATCTCTACCCTCAATATGCCATCCTGGTCACCCAGAGTCAGTAATATGCAAGGGGAAATTCAGACTTGTTAAGTCCCTAAGGCACTCAGAGAAATGGTAGAGCTCACTATCAACAAACAATGAACACGGGACATAAGTTTTAGAAAACTGAGGTCCAGTTCAAGTGCCCTTCTCAAAACATCTCCCCAGGCCCCTTGCAACATTAAAAGATTTGGACTTGATGCATGGGCTCCTGGGATCCCTTGGAGAGAGGAGCCAGTTTGCTTCCTTCAGGGACTTAACATCGCCGGAATCTTTTACTCCTTCTCCTTAAGTCCGATCAGTATCAAGACATGAAAGAAGATTTCAGAAAACTCCTACAGTGGAAAGACTGTGCCAAGAAATCCAGTGCCAACAAATATACTCAGAACTCTCAGGTCCTTTGTTCCGAGTGCGTACAGACTTCTGGGAATCACCTGTTTATTTCCCCTGATCCCACTCTCCATTTGCCCATAGCCTGATTACCAGTTCCAATTTACCTTCAAATCATCGGGAATGAAGACTTTGCGAGCTTTCTTAATCATGGGCTGTGGCTTCAGTTCTTCCTCGGAGAACTTCCGTTTGCGAGGGTCAAACATTTCCTGCCCTGGGATGCTGGAGAGGGCAAGGTCTGCTGGGTCTGGTTCATACCCGACTGGGACCTGGATGGTGTCAGGGTCAATGGGACTCGGTGTATTGCGGTTTGCGGGCAACAGTTGGCCTGGAAAAACACAGGAGTTTTAACTTATGTCAACTCTAAGGCAACCCAGGACAGACCCACTTGGTGATTCTCTGGGAGTGCTCGGTGTCTTTAACCCACTCATTTCTGACCTTGCTGCCTTTGGTCCCTATTCATCTTCACCATGTTTCCGAGAACACAGGAGGCAGAATATGACTGACTCATGTCTTACAAGGCAAAACAAAGACACATACATACTTGTACACAAACAGGATGAGGAAAGTTTAAAACACACATACACACACACACACACACACACTACCATTTTCCTATCATACGCATTGCGATGGCTAGTTGTATGTCAACTTGACACTAGTTAGAGTCATTTGGGAAGAGGGAACCTGAACTGAAAAGCTCTCTCTCCCAGATAGGGCAAGACTGTGGTGCATTTTTTAAATCGACCATTGATGTGGGATGACTCAGATCACTGTGGCTGGTGCCACCCCTGAGCTAGTGGTCCTGGGTGGTTTAGGAAAGCAGGCTGAGCAAGAATTAAGGAGCAATCCAGTAATCAGTATCCCTCTGTGGTCTTCATCTACTCCTGCCCCTAGGTACCTGCTCTATTTAAGTCTCTGCCCTGACATCTTGCAATGATGAATTGTGGCATTGAAGGATAAGCTAAATACACCATTTCCTCCCCCAAATTGTTTTTGATAAAGGTGTTTTATCACAGAAATAACCACCTTAGCTAAGACAGAAATTGATATGAGAGAGTGGACAGATCTGACCATGTAGTTTTGGGAGGACTGCAGAAGGACTTTGGTACTTTGTGATGGAAAAGCCATTGAGTGCTCAGAACTCAGTGGGATGGTTTGAGGGAACTTGGAAGATAATGCTGTGTAGTGTAGATTATGGAGGCCTGGCACATGAAATTTCAGAGCAAAGTTTGAGTCCCTTAATGACACTATTAAGACCATTTGATACTTTGAGTTTAAGAGTCTGTGATTTTGGTCAACTGGGGCTGAAGAATCAGCTGTGATTAACAAGAGATCAGGACCTCAGAAGTGAAACCCTTGCTTTACTGGGACAACTGATGCTGGTTACCTGGATCCAAGAAATTTATGGTGATTAAGAGGAGACCATCATTGGGCTGGAGAGATTGCTCAGTGGTTAAGAGCACTGTCTACTCTTTCAGAGGTCCTGAGTTGAATTCCCAGGAACCACATGGTGACTCACAACCATCTGTAATGAGATCTGATGCCCTCTTCTGGTGTGTCTGGAGACAATGACAGTGTACTCACATAAAATAAATAAATCTTTTTCGAAGAAGAAGAAGAAGAGGAGGAGGAGGAGGGGGAGGAGGGGGAGGAGGGGAGGAGGAGAAGGAGGAGGAGGAGGAGGAGGAGGAGAAGGAGAAGGAGAAGAAGAAGAAGAAGAAGAAGAAGAAGAAGAAGAAGAAGAAGAAGAAGAAGACGACGACGACGAAGAAGAAGACAACAGCGACAATGAAAGAGACCAGCATCACTGAGGTGAAATCTGAGAAATGTTTCCTTGGAGTCAGCATAGCTGAGGTTGCCAAGGTTGATGCTGGCACCAGACTTGGCCATATGTAAGTGTCCTGGGTCCTGGTTTTGAAGGCATGAAGGGATCATGGAGAGAAGCTGAGGCGTAGCACTGTGTGAGGCCATATGAGGTTCTAGTGAATGGGTAGCCTCCATCAAAGTAGAAGCCCCAAGATTGAAGAAGTATTCATGAAGAGAAGTTGAGGCTTGGCACTAAGTGGTTAGACCAGAGTCCTCAAAGAGAGCCTAAGAGAGGCTCTTTGTGAAGGTGCAGCCCAGTTGCAGTGTAGACCCCAGAATTATGGAGGGGTCAGTACCATGGGACAACTACCATGGTGTTTTGTCACAGCAACTGTAACTCTAAGAACATCAGCTACATGCCTGGCATGCTGGATGATGTAATGGATAGTTACAAGGTTGTCACTTCAGGTTACTTCCCGGGTGAGTCACAGAGACAGACCTAGAATTAGCCAGTTAGGATAGGATGTAGTGGTTGTAGGATGGAAGTCAATCTCATGTGCATCCAGAGTATAGGAAACCATACATAACACAAAAGAGGTGGGTGGGGGATGGGTGGATCCCACCGATGACACCTGGTGGAGCTGCATCTTGAGATAGACAGTAACCCACAAAAAGGCACTCTAGGCACAACACTCAGGTAGACATAAGTATTTCAGTGTCTGCGTGTTGTGTTGTTGTGTGTGTACCGGTCAGTGTAGGTATGTGCACATGTGCATGTGTGTGTACAATATGAGGCATTGGGTGCCATTTCTCAACCATGCTCCACCTTTATTTTTCAAGATAGTGTCTCTCATTGAACCTGACACTCATAAATTTAGGTAGGCTACCTGACCAATGAGAGAGGGGTGGCCATCTCCACCCCTCTCTCCCTCTTGGGTTTTTATGTGCGTGGACCTAATGCTTTTGTGCCAGACACTTTCCCAACTGAACCATCTCCTCAGCTCTAGGTTGGCTTCCTTTTGTTTTCCCCGGGGATAGAACCTTTGGACCCGAGCACTGTAGGCAAGTGCTCTGTCACTGTGTTACATCCCCACCTATCCAGTTTGCATGTTTTGAGTAGTTATGAATAGTCATCAGTTGTTGGAGCCCAGAACCAGAAGACAGAATGAGTTTAGGTAAAACTACTTGTGCTCAGGTAAGAGGGTTGTGGGGATCTAACAAATCAAACAACACTGAATGTCACAGGAGAATTTTGAGGAGCAACGTGGCAAACAGCTAGTTTAGAACAAGACTCTTGGGGTAAAATGGACTGAAGGGACCACAGGTGGAGACAGCAGGTCAGATACAAAGCTGTTGCGGTACACCATGCCCACAGTAAGAGTGGCTGTATGGATGCTGAGAAGGGGCACATTAAAATAAAGCACTTAGCATATCAGAAAGGGCATAATGGAGACAACCTAACTTCTTGAACCCTCTACAGACTAAGCCACTGGACTGCACAAACATCCACGGAACAATGGGTAGATTGTGTTTCTTTGTCTAGCTGGTGAAAGTGAACTTAATAACAGGCCAAATGTTTATGCTGGGAGTTCTGCAGCTTAACTTCTGGTTTCATCCAAGTTTTACAATTGTTCCTTTCATGCCCGGAGAATAACTGAGAAGACACAGCTTGGCTGCATTTGGCCCAGCTCCTCTTCTTCCTCATTCCCAAAGGTAGCCCCCACCCTGTTTAGGAAGAAATTTTTAGGTTTCATTAAAAACCAACCCAGGGTGAAGCATGCAACCTATTGCTTATATTGTAGTGAAACTGAAACCTGCAAGCCTGTTCCTGAAAAGGCCTGGAAGGGAGTCTGAAAAATAAATGACCCAGATGACCTTCTAGGTCCCTTCTCTGCTTTGAGCTCTCTTTGTGCACTGCCTGCCAAAGAGGAAGGACCCCCCCACACACCCCCAAGGCATTGGCAGGTGATGGGGTTTTTCTCATTAGCCAAGCTGCTGCACAGCTCCAGCTTCTAGGGACTGCTGAGCTCTGCACTGGATGGCGATCATACAATTTCATCCTGTGCCTCCTGACCTTGCCTTAAACAGAACCTTGTGTCCATCAAATAGGGATCTTATTTTTCACGAAGGAATTATCTTTGAACTTAATAACACTACTACCTAATGCCCTATCACCACATCCCCAACCAGTTCACAGGCATCTACTCTCTTCTCTTACCTTTGTACATAAATTTGTTATGTTTGTGTGTGTGTGTATGTGTGTGTGTGTGTGTGTGTGTGTGTGTGTGTGTGTGTGTGAGAGAGAGAGAGAGAGAGAGAGAGAGAGAGAGAAACTTGCAGGAGTCAGTTCTTCTCTGTGTACCCTTCCTTCACAGTTTTATCCAGCCCCAACTGAGACATCTACAACACAGCTCCTACACCAAAGGCTCAGGGAACACTGAGGAGGGGAGGGTGGTGGTGCAGAAAGATTGTAAGACCCAGAGGACCAAAATGTCCACTATGAGTTAAGGTCTTCAAGTAAATGGTAGGGAAGCTACACTCAGAAGCTCTAAGCTGACAGTGACAGTACCAACTGATAAATCAATATGGATGGGGGAATTTTAAAAGCTCTAGATGAAGAGCTACAGGTTAGTTCTTAACAGCTGCTGAGAAAGGTAGAATCCATCTTTTCCCAGGACAACCCCCCAGCAGTTTATCTGATCTCAAGTGGTCAGCCCTAACCACATATACATTAGAACAACACGAAGCAGCCTCAGCAGGATATACGTATATGTAATATTTCTAATAATCATTTTATTATTATAATATATGCTATAGTTAAATATAATTTTATATAATTAAATATAAATATTATATATAATTAAGTATGAGATAATAAATTTGAGGAGTGAGGGGCACAGGAGAAGTGGGATGGAAAGAGGGAAGGGTAGAAATAATAATATAAACAGAATATATATATATACATATATACATATATATATACATATATACATATATATACATATATACATATATATATATATATGAAATTCTCAGAAAGATTTAAAAAGATAGGTCTTTTTGTAATTTAAAGATATTTTTATTATATTTTATTTATTTTGTGAGCCTTTGAGAGCTCATTTGTGCACATTAGTTGAGGTATGAGGGCAACTTGTGTGGGTTGGTTCTTTCCTTCTACCGTGTGGGTCTTAGCTATCTAACTCAACCCATCAGACTCAGTGGCGAGCACTTTTGACTCCTTGAGCTATCTCATGAGCCCAGTGCTTACCCAATTCTAAAATTAAACTTCATTGACTCCTTATCCAGCTTACATTGAACAGTTTTTCCCACCCTGTTTATGGTGGTATAGAGTTTCACTACCAAGAGATTTTCCATTGTAACTGTATATCTGGCATATGTACACAATATGTTCATACATCTGTATATAACCCTGTATTACAACTACAACTGGTTTATTTGACTCACTCGGAATTTCCTTTCGTGTACAGCATTTGAAAAGATGCTAACTAATGCTTTCCAAATGACTGGCTTTAATGACTGATATTGGTAAGGCTTAACGTTTGACAGGCCAAGTTATGCCTTCATTATAGTACTTTTTAAAGGATGTCTGTGGTTGCTCCTATACACACGTCCTTTTGGGTGCGTTTCAGAATGCATTTGTTGAGTTTTATTTAAAATCTTCATTGGGAGTTTTGGGTGAGGATTGCAAGTGCACCATGCTGGCGGAGTTATCTTTACACATTGAATATCCCATTTTTATTTTGGGGGTCTTCAAAAAAAGTTCAGTTCTTACAGTGGCCTTAACTTGTCACATTTTTGCTGTGTTTGTTAATTTTAAATGCTCTGTAGTAGCTGTTACTGGTTTCTCTGTTTCCTAACTGGTTTTTGCTGGTATGTAGGAAGTGACAGGTTTTGAGATGCCAGACTCATAGCCAATGACTTCCCCCCGCCCCCATCCTGCTTCTAACAGTTTTAGCAAGTCTGATTTTTCTTAACTTTTCAGTAAGTAATTTTACCATCCACCTCTAGGGCTACACATGCTTATAATTCCTGCTTCTTCCTCTTGAAGAGCTATAATCTCACCGCATCAGCATCATTTGCATCAGCAACATGAGGTGGAATGAGGTGAGATGGGTAACCCCACTGTCCAAATGACAGTGGAAGATGCTGTGGAAACCTCACACCATAAAACCCCAAAATGGTCACAGTCTTCCACCTCTATTGTATTGGCAGTTGTTTTTCAAATCAGAAATAAGAACATTAAATTTCCTCAAATGCCTCACCTCTTGATTTTTTTTAAATGTTTTTAACTTATTCCCTTTACATCCCGCTCACTGATCCCCTCCAGATCAACCCCATCCCACAATCCTCCTCCTTCCCCCTCTCTGCTGAGCCTAAACAAGAAGGAAGGTCCAATTGAGGAAGCCTGAATCTCATTTAGTCGGAGGAATAAAATAGTCATAAGGGGCAGATGGAGGGAGGAGCTGGGAGGGAAATGGGGGATTCAGGATCAGGTGTGGGGAAGGACATGAAAGATGGCTAGATGAATGGAGATCTGCAACTGATGGGGGTGAGAAGGAGGGGGGGCATCTCCAGGATGAGACATGGCCTGGGACGAGGGAGACGCCCAAGAATCAATGCGGGTGACCTCAGCTGTGACTCACTACATTGGGGATATGGAACCTGAAGAGGCCTCATCTCTTTAAAAGACGTTAAGATAATAATGTTTCTCTAAGGTTTGATTTAAACCCTATAGGTTCAACCCACTAAGTAGGTTCAGCAGTCTGCTGGGCATCGTGTTCTTCCTCTACTGGCCTCATGGTGACACTCATTTACAGAAGAGCCAAGGAGGATTCCAGAGGGAAAGGAAGAACAGAGATCCTATGGAAATCTGGGAAGAGATTCAAAGTCACCTTCAGACCCAGAGTTGGGCTCCACTTAGGTCACCTCGCAGGCCAGCCGAAACCGTCTCATTCCTCTTCTTTCATAAGAATGCATCAGTCCCTGTCCAATTAGCTGATTAGCTGGCAGGGATCAGTGAATGGGGAGAGTAGCAATCTGTGTCCTTTCTGTTCCGGCTATTGGTTTGTGTTCTTAAATTACAGCTGCATCAAAGTAACAAATAACCATTTTATTTATTATTTAGTCCACAAGGCTAGTTGCAGGAACTGCAACCCTTCTGTTGTGCTCCCCATTCCAGTGGACAGGCATTAGATTTAAAGCAGTCATGAAAAAAGAGACAAAGACATGGTCATCGCTCCGTGTTAGTCCCTCAAGAGCATGAGCAGACGGAGGGAAGTCATCCTCTTCTAAAGGACCTGTGTTCAATTCCCAGCACCCACATGGTAGACCACAGCTGTCTCTAACTCCAGTCCTATGAGATCTGACACCCTTATACAGATATACATGCGGGCAAAACACCAACGCACATGAAATAAAAGTAAACAAAATTTAAAAAGGAAAGAAAAGCTGAGAAAAGAAAAGGTGATTTGCACATTGGCCAAAGGGACCCTTTTCCATCCAACAGGTGAAAAGCCTCCTGACCCAAAACCCAGTCTCAGGCCTTTCTCTCCTGCCTGCCCCTCCCCTCTCCTTCATTAGTTTGAGGTCTGATTCCTTGTTATGATCTCCTGAATCCCAGATGGTCCAAATAGCATCTTTTCTTCTCTTGGAACCTCCCAGATTTCAGGAGAAAACCACATTCAGGGTATATAGCCTGCCTGCCTCAATATAAAACACCCTTATCCCTGGAAACCCCCTTAGCATATAAGAAGCCCATTAGGAGACTATAATGATATTTCAGGATCAATAAGGTGTACAATATGTACAGAGATTAAATAAAAGCCTCCTGAGTATATCCTGAAACTGTGGATCTTCCCAGACTTTGAGTCCAGGCCAGCTGGTGTCTGTTCTGATGACAAGGGACACTATCTCCTTTAACAAGCATCTTACAAGTGCGGGTACATTCCAGGAGCCCAAGGTCCCATTCCTCCCCTGCCCACAACTTTTCCATGTGGCTTTGCAATTTCAGGTATAATCTATTTCCAAGCCTGTCTAATATGAGCTCGTCTCCTATTTTGCATTGGCCAAGAGAATATGGGAAGAGCCTTTGGCTTTCTGCATCTGAGCCTAAAGGCACTTTGCAGGATCTTGTCTCTGTCAGTAGCATGTGTGTCATTGCCATAAATGTGTTTGGGCGAGCCTGCTGGAAGGAATGGCACTAGAGAGGCCAGGGGATCAGCTCAATTACCCGATCCTTAGAAGTGTGGGTCCAGCTAAGGTCAGAACAGCCACTGAGTGACTCAGAGCAATTGTACCTGAGTGAACTGTAAATCCTTACTTGCGTATGACCCTGGGCTTTTGTGACTGGCTAGCATTCTCGAGGCAGCAGATGACTGTTCCAGGAACAGAGCTACTTCATGTGGCGATGTTTACCGGTCCCATTCCCACTGAGTTGGGGGTTAAATAGCTAACATTGAACTGGGAAGTGAGACAAGCTTAAGCTCTTCCTAATTCCAGTTCTGCCACTGGTATATTACACATCAGAACACTCATGGAAAGGCACACACAAACAGAGACAGACAGACAGACAGAGAAACAGAGACAAAGAGATGGAGAGAGACAGAGATGTTCTTACAGTATCTTTTTGAGTTTTGGTTTCCTTGTATACAAAAGGATGTCAGAGTGTTGGCTGCACAGCCAGGGAGAAAAGACTGTGATAAGGAATTCTGACAATGTACACAGGTAAAACGTTGAGCACAGGACCTGGAAAGAACTAGGTGAGCAGTTCATCTATAACCACAAATGTAAAATGTACATTCCAGGATCCCAGAGACCCACTCACTTGCAGGGCTGTCCCTATTTCTAAGCCAGCACTATCCCTCTCCTGAACTACCGTAACTCCTGTCCTCCTGTCTGTTCTCTCTCTGTCCTTCCACCCTTGCCAAATCATATAATCCGGCGGCCAGAAGACACTCTGCAAGCAGACACTCAGGCAGGTCTCCTCTTGTATCGAAGCTTCCAGAATCACTCCACCACCACAAATGACAACCTTGGAGACTCCCCTCCCACACTAGCCCTTCCTGTGAATTCACATACCCACATGCTAGCTGCCCAGGCCTGGATTTAGTACAGTCCCTAGGTACAACCTCGGGCCTGTGTATTTAGCACAGTCCCTAGCTACAACCTCGGGCCTGGGTATTTAGCACAGTTCCTAGCTACAACCTTGGGCCTGGGTATTTAGCCTCGTCCCTGGCTACAACATTCTTCTCCTCTACTCTCCGCCTGCTCCTCTGCATGATCTTGGTTCCAGCTCCAATCCTTTGATGGGCTTCAGCCTCACCCACTACCCATCTAACCCCTTGGGTTTCCTCTTAATATTCATCTTTATCCACATTATTACCTTCTGTAGCATTGAAACAGGGACTAGTTTTTCCTACTTTTGCTTTCAAATTGCTTCTAAGGGGTGCCTTTACTTTTCAACATCTGAAAAATAAACACTTTTTTTAAGTGGGTACATTTTTCTTGGGTATCTGTTTTGCAGGGAGCTGTGCTAAATGTCACCGAGGAATGACCACCAAGAAGTTACAAAAAGAAAGAGGCCAAAGGAGATGTAAGAAATGGGATGAAGGCAGAAACTGACAGAGGGACAAAGGAGTGAATGCAAGAAGAAACGCAGACTAAATAAAAAGAGAGAGTGTGGGAGGGAAGAGAGGAGTTAAAGGCAGAGAAAAGAAAAAGACAGAAAAGGTTTGCCCTGGGGCTGGAGAGACGGCTCTCTGGGTAAGAAAGCCTATGGCTGAAGCCTGGGGGTGATTTCAGAACCCAGCAGTTACCACACAACACAGAGCTGGTCCTGCGCGGGTCTAACCACAGCCCAGAGGCTGGCACAGGCAGGAAGGTCACCGGGGCTTATTGCCCTCCAGTCTAGCTCAGGAGAATGAGCCTTAACACCACAGGCCGTTGCTCCTTCTCTGGCCTTCATGTACATATACACTATGCTGTGTGTGTGTGTGTGTGTGTGTGTGTGTGTGTGTGTGTGTGAACAAAAGGAAAGAAAGAAAAGGCTTAGCCTAAGATTATACTGGAAAGGCTGGAAAGGGTGCTCTGCTACCTCAGGAACTAAAAGCTTGTTCAAAACTTGGTGTTTTTAAGTGTCCTGAAGCCTGGGATCCTGGGCACTTCTGTTTGTCGGCCTGCCTGCCTGCCTCTGTCTCTATCTCTGTTTCTCTGTCTCTCCCCCCCCCCCCCCCGCCCCACAAGACATACTCAGATATGGTGCCAGGAAGCATTCATTCTCAAGCCTGGAGACTAAATACAAAGAAAGTCCCACTGTGAAGGTGCCTCTGATCTCCAGGCTCTTATGCAACAGCTCTGTTCATGGAGTAACAGGCTGTTGCGGAAGTAAGGGTGAGCCGGTAAATCTGCAGCCCCATCTGAGCCCTGGTATGTGGACAGCAGGAAGGGAGCAGAGGCTCCATCCAGTGTGAAGACAGAAGGACAGAAGCAGTGTGTCCTGGGGGCAAGCAGATGTGCTCCCTCCCAGGAGTAGTGATTACCTGTTAGTAACTGAGGGGTGACCAGGTGGAGCCCTTGCCTCTCAGAAAGATTCGCTCCTTTGTTTAACCCCCACGGTAGCTCTCCGAGGGTGGACTTACTGGCCGTTCGCAATCTCCAGATGTGGAAATAAAGGAATGGAAAAGCAAGGGAGCCGGGCATGCCCAGTAACGGAGTCAGATTTGCCTCCTCTTCCTCACTCTGCAACCAGCAAATGTACCACCGGTGGGGCCCTGGAGCCTAGTCCTGCCTCCAGGGCAAGCCAGGAGCAACCCTGTATCATGTAAGGGTCCTCTGAACAGAACTGCATTGAATTATCAGCCTACCCTGCTCAGGGACACAGCCTCTTGTCTTAGAGAAGTAACAGTGAAAGGCCAGAACGATGAGAGTACTTACATTAAGTCTTCCGAGTCAGCTGGGCCTCTGCCACTAGCCAGCCAGACCCTAAATGCACACTTCCTCCTTCACTTCACCCTCCCTCACAGCAGCAGCAGGGGAACAAAGGGAGCTCTCTTCAGATTGGCACATCTCAGGGCCCAACAGGTGCCTAGACAAGAGCTGGTAATCCCAAGGGGCAAGTACAGCCTTCTGTCGTACACACAAGCCCCAGGGAAGTCAGGTCTGCACCCTGTTCCTCTCCCCTTCTGTGGCAATACTTCAGCTCCTCCTTGCTCTAGACCCAGAATAGTAAGCTCGTGCAGAGAGCAGGACCACATATGACAAGACAACCACCAAGGCCAGCACCCCGTCACTGTGGTGCCTCACATACAAGCATATGTAAAGAACCTCTATGCATCCAGACACTCCTCCCCCTGAGAAGACAGGGTCCCTGAACAGGCATTACACACACACACACACACACCACACACACACCCCTTCTGGATGGAAAGAAGTTGGCTTACAGGTGCCTTCATTGGGGAGAAGTGTTTTATATCTATATTCCTTCTGACTAGCATGACAGGGTTTGCTGTGGGTAGATAGCCATTCTGTGGCTCCCATTCCTGCCTAGGACCCTTTTCTGGGACCTCTTATAGAGGAGGGAACACTGCTCATTAGAAATGCAGACAGATGGTGGGAGCCTCGGATTACTGTGCAGACATGGTCAAGTCCAAGAACCACACCACACACAACTAGTCCCGCAAATGGCACAGAAATGGCATTAAGAAACCCTGATCACAAAGATACGAATCTCTTAAGGGGGTTGACCCCAAGTTCCTGAGGAGCATGCGCTTTGCCAAGAAGCACAAGGAAAGGCCTGAAGAAGATGCAGGCCAACAATGCAAAGGCAATGACTGCACGCAGAGGCCATCAAGGCCCTTGTGAAGCCTCAGCCCATCAAGCCCAAGATGCCAAAGGGCCCCAGCCACAAACTCAGCTGCAAACTCAGCCGCCTGGCTTTCATCGCTCACCCCAAGCTTGGTAAGTGGATTTGAAGCTACATGGCCAAGGGTCATAGGCTCTGCTAACCAAAGCCCAAGGTTCAAACCAAGGCAGAGGCTAAAGCTCCAGCTAAGGCCCAGGCTTCAGCTCCAGCTCAGGCTCCCAAAGGTGCCCAGACCCCTGTGAAGGCCCCAGAGAAAAGGCTCCTGCCAGTGTGAAAACGGATGGACTGCTGTGACACACCTACCCACACACTATTTGCAGATGACCAGTGCCCTATTCTGTTTTTACAAATAAACTTGAGGCTAGAAAAAAGAAAAGAAAAGAAAAGAAAAAGAAAAAGAAAAAGAAATGCAGACAGATTGGGGTTTTTCACCCACAGAGCTCTAAGGCTTGAGGCCAGTCCCTCTATAGTAAAGAGTCCCATCCCCTCACCTGCAGACTGGGAGACAGACAATGCTGTCCACCTCGCCTGGAACCATGGGACACAGCAAGAGGGAAGGCCCCGGGTGGGTCTGGAGCCTGAATCTCTCCTGCCATGCCCTTGGCTACTATTTCCTCCAGTGCTAGCCTTGCTAAGCCTGTTAGCCACTGCGGAGTGTGACCCTGTGCCCAGGACAAGCACTTTGCCCTGGGGCTGTGGATCAGTACTCGGAGTGGCCCTGACTTGACTTGGCAGCTTCTAACTTGGCAGGAGTTTGGCCCAGAGGATTAGCAAGGCCTCCCGTTCCAAGGGTATTTGTCATCAGGCCTCTTGCCAGAGCTGTCAGCAGAATCTGCCTTCTTGAACCCGCTGCGTGGTGGGACCAGAGCTCACAACCACAGCCTGGCAGAAGCCAGTCGGGTGGGGAAGGAACAGATGTTTCAACCAGAGGTCAGAGTGTGTGTGGCCCTAGGCCTTCCCCTTTTTTGTCCCTGAGGAGAGGATAATAAAGCACCCTCTAACTGCTCTTCATGAAGCTGAAAACCTCACCCAGACCCAGGTTTGTGGGCGGGGGGGGGGGTCACAGAGTGGCAGAAGCCAGCATGTATGGTTCTGTGGCGTCTCTAAGCAGTAATAACACTTCAGGAGGCCACAAATGAACTCACAGTGCCAAGAGCACTGAGCGCCAGCATGAGTTGCACTCGGGATCCTGCAGCTTCAAAGCCTCAGAGGTGGATACGGATGCCATGGATGGGAAATGAGACGCCTTGCTCCCCCTGCCCCTGTCCAACGCCTCTTCCCCGCCCCACACTCCACTCCAATATTGGAACTATGTAGAAACGGGGCAGGTTCCAGGTTTCTTCTGCACTTGTGAGGAACGGGTGGGTAGGGGAATGAAAGATGAATTCAGATAGCCGACTGCTGACTGGCTTAAACTTTGCACAGTGGTCTTAAAGCAGTCCCTCTGAAAGGGACCAGCCGGCTCCCTCCTCCCATTTCTGCTGCCTCTTCCCAAGAGGTGTAATAGGTAATGGCCAGTAACTGCCTTTCCACAACCGCACATAGTAAAGGGCAAGCCAAAGGGGCCATGGAGTAGGAAGAGCACAGACAGACTGCAGTCAACCCACTAGAGTGGCCTCTGTGGTGTGCAAAGTGACGAAGGCTATCAGTGCCACCATATCTCCACGGAGGCAGAGGGGAGGGCTTCTGCTCTCAGCATGAACATCAGACCTCCTCAGGTACGTGTTGCCCATCAACGACCTCATTCTGCCCATCCTGCCAACCCTGTGAAATGGGTAGGACTAAGTGGGTATATTTTACTGGTGGAAAAAAAAAATCGAGCTAGTAAGCAATCTACCTGACTCCCCCTAGGACGGACGACCTCCTTATCGAGCCAGGAAATGAGCTGTCCCATACCTGCAGTCTATTTTCAGAAAGCGGCTCTTCCCGTGGTTTTTTTTTTTTCCTCAACAGCAATACCCACCACTAGCATCAGCACTGCCTAGGTCCCCGGAGACTCTTTAATTGCTGGAGTTGGTGGAAATGTGCAGGCCTAGTCATTTGAAACCCGCAGTTTACAAAGTGCTGCCAGGAATAGTTATTACACTGAAGGTTCTCCTTTGGGCTACGTGCAAATTTGGGGTTGGATTTAGAAAGGGGCAGTGAAAGGGGAGACCAAAGGAAAAGACGGTGTTTGTTCTCATGCACTCTTAATCTTGGACCTAAGCACAAAAAAAAAAAAAAAATGGCCTGTGCTTTTCATGGGGACAACCCTGGCCCCTGCCGACCCCTGGCCCAAATTAAACAAAACAGAGGAAGGAAAACAGGATTGTTTGAAAATTCAACTTCTGGATAACGTGGCTATCATTCAGGTGCATGTGTGGCATATCAAGGAGAGCCTCACATCCCCTCCCCCACCGCCGCACAAGGCTCCAAGTTTGGCACCCAGAAGTGAACACCCAACCCTGCCCCCCAACCTCCTTGGTTTCTTGGTTTCGGTCCAAGTGTTCTCTGCACCTCTCCTGCACTGAAGTTCACCCAGAGCGCTAACCGGCCTTCAGACTGCCAGTCAGGATCTCCAGTCTCACCGCCTTCTCAGCCTGGATGTGTTCGAGCCCAGACCAACCCCTGCCTCCTGTCGACCTTCATGCTTCTTCCCGCACAGCTCCTCAGGCCTGAAAATATTTCTCAGTGCCACCTGGCTTTAAAGTTTAAGCACCTACTCTTAGGCAGAATGGAGAAATGAGCTATGGTCTGGACTCCAAAGATCCTCTCAGTTATGGGACCCTTGGGGGCGACTCTCTGAGCCTCGCTCGGGATGCACTCATATGAGACATTGAGATTAAAGATTGAGAGGTCTAGTAATAGTGAGCTCTGGGTAATTTCTCTTTTGTGCTTGGGGCTCCTATCGTGGGCTGGATGCAAACCTGTTCACATAAGACTTAACAACCACGCTGTGTCCGTACTAGGTCTTCCTGCCAGAAGCTATCCCATCCATCCACAGAACTGCCAGCTTACTCCCTTCAGGACATTTTTACCATGATCAAAAGCAGCCAATAATTTTCCAGCGCCTCTCAGTCCCAGGCCCTTGATGGTGGATGACCTCCACAGCGAGACACGTCACCATGTACTCCTGCTATGTACAATCTGCTAGAGTCAAACTTGTCGGCTTTCACATCTTGCCATCTCTATTTGTCCTACCAGCTAAGAAGCCCTGATCCCAGGCCTCTGCCTTCCCTTAAGTATGTCCACATTAGTAGACAGTAGGGCACACTGATCTCCCTCGGAATACCAGTTAAGTCATTTTGCACTTAACATATGCCAACCTTGTAGTGTAGTAAATGACTATGAGTTTGAAGCATAGTAAATGACTCTTGACTTTTAAAGTGACTACCAGTCCTCAAACTTGATTGCAAATCTTTCCAGGCAAGACCACAGTCATAACTTATAACAGGAGAGTAACGAATGCTTGCTGATAAAAGTTATGTGTTTACTTTAAAACCTTTTATTGGGTGCCTACCGTAGACAGGGCTCTGAGAGAAGAAAAGGTAAATCTAAACTCTAGCAAACATGCGGTTTGGATGTGGAGACTCATAAGTACACAGATGATTAGTGTATGGGCTGTTCAGTGATTGAAAGAACTTTGTCCAAAGAGTCAAAGGTTGCAGTTGAAAAGTTGATTGTTAATCTCTGTCTTTTGGAGGGAGTACAGGACATTCGGAAATGCCTTTCAAAGGGAGCTGGCATCTGTTCTAGGCCAAGTCTGGAAACAGGCCGAAAAGTCAAAACATGAAGATTAAAGGAAGAGGGGGAACAGAACACAGGAAGACACCAGACACAGGAGAAGTCATAGTCCAGTCGGGGAAACAGCTGCGGCTGAGGGGCAAGGAGTGTAGATTGAGAGCAGGGAATAGTTAGAGATGTTTGGATTTCACCAGTGGAAACACAGGCCAGCAGGGGGGATCATCCCGTGTGTGGCTCTTTTCTAGAAGATGACTGTGCTTACAGCACGGAGGTGGGGTTAGCCGAGGACCAGAATGGGTGAAACTCGTTACTGATGTGGGATTTTTAGTGTGAGTCTTAGTGTTATCATTCATGGACAGGTGTTATCATTCATTGACAGGGGAGATAGGAGAGTGAACACATTCAGAGGAGGAGGCCTCTAGTAAGCCCCATGTGCCCATGGATCCCTGATGGAGAAGACTCATGGACATGCACCTCAGTTTTATAGGTGGAATTAGACATCTGAAGAGCAATGTTGACTAGTTACAGATGTGCTGATCTCGGGGCCTCTCCAGGAAGAGAACACGCAGCAACAAGGAAGACAATGCAAAGATCCTGGAGAAGGAACTCGAATGCTTTAGGCTCAGGCAGAGGAGGAGCCTCAGAGTGATGTACTTAGAAATGGCCACCGGCTTTTTAACCAAACATAAATGGAACTGACCAACGAGAGATCCACCTGAATATCTTGTTGCTCACTAATGAACAGTTAGCATGCCTCCTAACCAAGCAGTTATGATCTCACCGCCATTAAACAAGTGGGAAACAGTACAGGCTAAATGTGGAGCCTCAGCCCCGTAACCCTGCACTGGAAGTGAAGACAAGAAGGTGAGGAGTTTAAGACCAATCTGGGCTAGGAGCCAGATTCTCTCTCAAAAACAAACGAAGCCAACCAACCAGACAGACAAACAATACAACTGGACAGATTAAGTACTTTGCAGGAGCTTAAATGGTGAGTTGAAAGAGGCTATATTTGAAATTAAGGTGAACTCTAAACTCCTTTCTTTCCATACCTCTACACCCTGACATATAAGCCCATTAGAAATATCACTAATACCAACAGCTAATGTCAGACAATTCCCTTCAAGCATCACTCACATGGCTTCTGCATGGGACAGGAGTGCTGGGGCTCTCACATGAGTCTCATGATGTTATATATCTGCATCTCTATGGGGAAATTCCAAGATTCTTATACTGTCTATTAAACCTATGTATTAAATCTGATTCCATCTTTTTCTGTGCTTTGTATCTAGGTCTAAAGAGCGATTTTATGGAAAAAGAAAGAATAGCAAGCCAAATGGCCATAGAGACACCCTCTATGTTCTATTATCCCATTATCCATTATACCATTATATCCATTATACCACAGAGTAATGATCATTCTCCCTCTACCTATTTGTTATTGGTAATTCTGATAGATTATGAAACATGTATTGCTAGATGGCGGGAGGTGGCATGCTTAGTCAGGCATATGGATCTCAAGAAAAAAAATGAGTTAATTCTGCAGAGATAACTGGTACCTAAACAAAATGGATTCCATGTGTCCAAGAGCTCAAGGTGAACAATCTCCAACGCTACCAGACTTTGCGCACAGTGATGGGCAGGTGTCTGGTTTGTGCATATATTCAGTGTTCAAGTTTTCTTGTGCTAACTGTATAGACCTGGGTGTATGCTTTCTTTGTAGCAGGGAGGACATCATGAAAAAGCTACAGCTTCGTCATCAGTCCCTGAGGCAGTAGGAAAGGAAAGACTGTAGGGCCACATGTCTATCACAGAGATCTTTTACCTAAATCAACAGTCATGAGGATACATCAGATTTTTATATTCATATACAAGCCAAGATTTGGGGAAAGGCCTACTTGGACTTTCTAAATAAATTCAAGTCTTGCGTCACAGAAAAACTGTTTAACGGCTATTGATACAGCAAGCAAGGAAAAAAATGAGGTGACTTGTCAAATCTTTTTCTTACTATGCTGGAAAGAGGGGTACAGACAAAATCCTACATATACCTGAGCATACAATAAGTAGTTCAACTTTGTGCTGCAGGCATGCCGCTCTCTTATACATACATAATATTCCACACCAGACAATTTCTTAGAAATGTGTTATTTCAGTTGAAATTTCCCAGCTTGCACTAAGATTAGCCAAGCTGAACCCATCTGGCTTCCGTGGAATGCAGTCTATGCAGAAATCTTCATGGGACAGAAACCTGCTCTTCTCTTTCATGGGTATAAGGTGAGGTCTGTGTGCTTCCTGACAGACAGAAAGTCATCACGGAGTCATCAGCAAGCCGTTGGGTCGCCAATGCTGCGACTCCCTTTCAGCTCCTGTAGCCCGTGCCCCTTGGGACTGTGCATCAAAAGAAGTCCCATTTCCATGGACCAAGAGCATCCCACAGTCTCCAGATCCCTCTGTCATTCCAGTGTGCTGAAAGATGCTGTCTGTCATTGTCAGTGTTGACAGACAACATTAACTTCTATTGGGCTTATACTTCCTACACAAAACAGGCAAAATCAACTCTTACCTAATCATGGGAATAAGTTGATGGAAAAGAAAACCAATTGTGAGGATATGCTAGTCTTGCTGCTTACCCCAGAATCACCTGGGAACACAGTCTTCCTAAGGAATTGCCTAGACCAGGCCCTGTGGACATGTCTGCAGGGTAGGGGGTGTCTTGACTGTTAACTAATGTAGGAAGACACACCCTGAATGTGGGGAGCACATTTCTCTGGGCAGGGGATCCTGAACCATATAAGACTGGAGAATGCAGGCGAGCGAGCAAGGATGCACATATTTATTTTCTCTGTGTTCCTGGCTGTGGGTTTGATGGTTTAAGTTTCAGCCTTGACTTCCCTGCAGTGATGGCCTAAAACTTGGAATTTTAAGCTAAATAAACCCTTTCTTCCTGAAGTTGTTTTTGGACAGTTTTATCACAACAGAAGTGAAAGAACTCTAGGAAAACCCTAAGTCGTTGGGGGCAGGGAGCAGTTTCCTCAGAATGAACAAAAGACGCTGGGCATGGTGACTCATTCAGGAGGCTGAGGCAGGAGGATCAGAGGCTTGAGGCTCAGTTGAGCTACACAACAGGCTGAGGGCCAGCCTGTGCAGCTTAGTGAGGACCTGTCTCCAAAAAAGTAATACAATTGTGCAGGTGATATAACTCAGTGCAAAGGAAGGTTTTGTCTGCCGTGTGTGGTGTGTGACGCTCTGGGTTTAATTCCCCAGCATGAGAAAGAAAAGGAAGGTGAAGATAAAGAAGATGAAGAAGAAGGAGGGGAGAGGAAGAGAGGCATGGGAGGGGAAGGGGAGGGAGAGGGGGAAGGAAGGGGAAGAAAGGGAAGAAGAGGAAGGGGAAGAAGAGGAAGGAGAGGAAGGGGAAGAGGAGGAAGAAGAAGGAGAAGAAGAGGAAGGGGAAGAAGGGGAAGGAGAGGAAGGGGAAGAGGAGGAAGAGGAAGGAGAAGAAGAGGAAGGGGAAGAAGGGGAAGAGGAGGAAGAGGAAGGAGAAGAAGAGGAAGGGGAAGAAGAAGAAGATCTGCTGTAAGGTGAAGACAAATGGTCTGTCTCTGCTTCTCCTCGCTCTCTCTCCACCCATTGCCTTGAGTGTGTGTCTGTGTCTCTGAATGTTTGTGTGCTAAGTGTATCTGTCTGTCTGTCTCCATATGTGTGTGTGTGTGTATTGAGTGTGTACTACCAGGGAGAAAAGGAGGGAGAGGGGGAGCTGCAGGCTGCAAAGCAAGGGGCTTTCCCGCAGCTCAGAGGACAGAGACTCCCCGGAGAGAATGGTATGGCACAGCCTAAAAGGACAGGACACCATCAACTGAAAACTGTTGATGTTTATCTGAAACAGAGCGGCCCACAGGGCAGTAATTTGTGATTCTTAAGGAGGCTGCCGTTTTCTGTGTCTCTCAATCTTCTGAGTTACCTAAGTAGGGGAAAGAAGAAACCTTGAATTTCTGAAGCTGCCAAGGTTTGTACCAAGCTGGGACATTTCATACTGCAACAAAAACAAATGATGTTAACTATTAATATCTACAAACTATTTCTAAGTAATCTGAGGCCATAACTTTTCCTTAAACACCTATACAAGAAAAACATTCTGACAAAGTGATTACAAAGGAGAGGGGAAGGGATCAAACAGAAACTCAGTGGCACTTCTCTGGCTTTTGATGTTTCAATATACCATGTTTATGGATAGAGACTCATTTAATTCCGTGTCTATCTAAATGGGGATGTCCAGCTTAATAGGAATTTCAGAAGATATACAATCTTTCTGTTTCTCCAAACTCACAGCCGTGAATGAGGTCTTGCTGCTGAGATCTCAAAGGACACGATCAAGTAATTACCCTTACTCTCTAATCCATGGCTCTAATTCTCCACTTTGTTAGAGATTGACCGGCAAGGCTCTCAAGAATGCTGAGGTCACCCCTACATCCAGCACCTCTCCCTGCTTAATCAGAAGATCTGAAAATGTGGCCTGGGCTCTCCAGTCTCTTTTTTTCAATGAAAGAGGAAATAACTTTCTTACATGCTTCTGGTGGGAGTGTGAGTTAGTTCACTTCCTCTGGAGTCTACACATTTTGATCCAGCATTTCCACATCTAGGAATTAAATTTTATAGGTCTACTACAAACGTGAGCGATGGCATCTGTGGAAGAAACCAATCTAAATGCCTAGAAGCAGCGATGAACAGTAGAACACCCAAACAACGGGATTCCATGCCGCTGGCAGATCTGTATGTGCTAATATGGATAGTTCTCCAACAGATATTAAAAAGGCAAGTTGTACCACAGCATGTGCCAGGTACATATACATATATTTTCATATCTCCAAACACACAATATACACCCACACCCACATGTATATGTATGTGCTTACAGAGTCAAAGGAACTCTCTGGAAGAGAATGCAAGAGACTGTAGGAAGCCAGTCTGGAAATAGGTTGTAAGAAGTCAAGCTATATCGCCATACAGTTCTCACTTTAACAATGATGCTTCTTTCTTTTGTAATGGAATATTTTAAAATAAAAAAAATGTCAAGAACTGCTGCTAGTCATCCTAGTGTAGGGCCAAAGTTAAGGATTACTAAGGTGGCCAAAGGAGCCTCTATGTGAGGCGCTTACAAACCAAAGCTTGCCTCCAACCGCATTATACAATGATTGGCCAGGAGGTGGCGCCACCGAGGCAGTCACCGAGGTCTTTGAAACTTGTTACAGGCAATTTTTCATTAACCCAAATCTTTCCGCCTGTCTAAAGTTTGCTTTACTTATGTCCCCAAAGCATCCTGTGCTACTGCTTATAACATGGGAAGTTTACACGCATGGAGGCCATATGCATTTACTCTTTTTTTTTTTCATGGAAATCTACAAGCTACTGCATGCTTGCCAACATGGGGCGATGCTTCCTGAAGAGTTGGCAAGCTAGCTCAGGATCTCTCCCCCTTACTCTTTCCCTGCAACCGTCTAGCTGGTTTACTAACCACTTCTTTATCTTATTCCAAGGTCAATTTCACCAAGACTGGCTGCAACGACGGACGCAGGGCGGTTGTTCTTTTGAATTTGTCCAGACCTTTGGCCCAGAGCAGGTGATAGCAAGGCACAGGATAGTCCAGGGCAAAAGCCACAAGCTTGCCTGCCTTCCCACAGACACAGACTCTCTAGAGGTAGGTGTGTTGCCACAGCAACTTCTAAATCATATCAATTATGCCGCCCTTAACCTCCTAACATCTTTAAACACGCCACATTTGAGACACATGGCTTGCCACCCTGGGAGTGCTCACACAGGTCCTACACTGTATTACAAACTCTTTCCTCATCTGGGTAAGGGGATTCAGTCAGGTTGAGCCTTAACCACCACTTGCATATTTGGGTTGGTTCCCCCACCCCCACCCCCACATCTTCTGTCCTATAACACCCTGAATGCCCCTTGCCTGTCGTTCTCTGGTGCAGATTTGGTATCTTTCCTACAAATTACTGGCACCCTGTTAATACCAGCCCTGCTGGCTAACTGCTGCCTGTGCCATTTGTGCCCCCTTTCTCTGGACATCATATGTAAAAGGACAGTGATAACAGTACCAATCTAATACTAATGCTACTAGTGCCCAGGGGTGGCTTTGGAGTTTAAGTCATGTCTGAAACCTACTGCTACCATTTTTGCTTATTCTTCAAGACACAGGTAGGGATGGAACTGAGGATCGCCTTCGCTAGTCCCTCTTTGTAGCTTCTTTCTACCACTGGTCAGACTCCATCCACAATCATTTATCTCCTTTGCGCCCTCATGGGCTTTATCAGTTCAAAGGATGACATCTTCCCAATCTCCCCACTGTAGACATGTAGCTCGGTGCACGGTAAACAGTTGGATCTGAGTGAATGTGAGGTCAGAAACGAATAGGAACAACTCAAAAATGGACACCCACAGGCTATAGGTTTCCATCCATTTTCATCGTCACTAAGCCACAGGG
Organism: Tokudaia tokunoshimensis; assembly: GCA_036184795.1. Lineage (NCBI taxonomy): Eukaryota > Metazoa > Chordata > Mammalia > Rodentia > Muridae > Tokudaia > Tokudaia tokunoshimensis. Next base: position 31,382,319 of record BTHU01000010.1, on the reverse strand, counting down.
GAGACGGTGTGGTGGCCACGTCTCTGACTTGAGGGTAATACCTAAAATGCACAGACACACGCGTACTTTTGGTGGAGGACAAGGCTCATGAACCATCCTTTTTTTTTGTTCTTGTTTTTCAGATCCAAAGCTCACATGGGAATGGAGGCTTCCATCTGGAGAGAAGCAGCGAAGCCCTACAGAAGGAAGCTGTCACATTCCTTGAGTCCTCACCAGGCAGCCTGACATCTGGTCCACACTCACTCGGGGGAAAGAGACCACATCCTCACAGGCAGGGCTATTTTTGCATTCTGAGCTGCTGAAGCCTCATTTGCTCATTACAACTTGCCTTACACCCAGGGAAACTAATATTTACCAATGGAGGCTGTGATGCCTTGTGTCTCCTCCATGTAAGCATCTTGGAAGAGACTACTTTCTTCATGTGTATCTGGGAAGGTGTGCCGCAGGGAAACAGAATGACAGGAATACTCAGGAAGTGCCTCCATCTTCTCCCCATAGCTAACTGAGGGCTAAACCCACAGATGATTCCCAGCATAGTCAGATATTCATGTGTGTGGCTCCCTAAGGACATACATGCACATGTCTATACAAGAGAAAAGTATTCATGAAAGATGGAGGATCTTTTGCCTATACGCACGTATCCTCTGCCGCACCGGGCAGTGTGGCCTGGGACTTGTTGGACTATGCTGGGAGCTGGACACCAGCGGCCTCAGAGACACAGCACCATTCCATGTTCCTGACTCCTGCTCGGCCTTTCCTACATCTTGCTTGTCTGCATTCCGAGTGCTTCCCTGCTGCTCTTATCTCAGAAGGAACCGAGGCTTTGAGAGTCACACCAAAGCACAGAATTCACTTTTAAACTAAATCTTCATGATTTAAACATAAACCGTGTGTTTTGCAAGCTGGTCTGGCTGTCCTTTAAAATTAGATTCCCTAGGAGCTGGATAAAGAGAGCCTAGAACTCTAGAGATGCAGCCAGACCAAAACATATTTTCCTCTCTGTCCCTCCACATTCAGGCTCCCAGGTCCTAGTAGCCACCATCCCATCCCATGGGCACAGGGGCGAGGATGCCTCCTGACATTCTGTTATCTTCTGCAGGCAAAGAGCCCTCTCCTGAATAGTGGAGGGGCTGTGGTGACCTACCATTGAGCCCCAGTGCCAGATGGTGGTGTTGCATCCTATCCCAGCCCTGCCGGCTAACTACTGCCTATACCATTTGTGCCCCCTTTCTCTGGGCATCATCTATAAAAGGACAGTGATAACAGTACCAATCTAATACTAACACTACTAATGCCCAGGGGCGGCTTTGGAGTTTAATGAGATAACACATATAAACCGTGTAGCCTAGCGCCCGAACTATCATAAGCATAAAAGGAAGGGATGGTAACTAGGGAGCTGTTACTTTTCTACTGCCTGATAGAAGGTCGAAATTCAGAGCAGAGGGTACACAGTTTCTTGCCAGAGTAAGGATTTGGGGGTGGGGTGGGGGGAGGGTAGGAAAGCTCTGTCCTCCGTCAATGGTGGCCGGCTATTGTCCAGTGCAGCTGCCATGACCAGTGGTCCTCCCACTGCCGTCCTGAGGACACTGCCCTGGGCCCTTCCGTGAAGTTGGCTCTGCTTATTTACGTATCTGCCCCTCTGGCTCACTGAGAAGGGGGCTCTCCATATGTTTCAAGACAAGAGTCTTCCTGCATTCCAGAGTGGAACACAGAAGAACTCCAGGCCAATCCGCCTCTTGCCCTTTGACTCAGTATAAACAAAGGGAATGCAGAATTCTACAAACTCGGCTAAAACGTGGCTTGTTTATTGATGAAATGGAAGGGCAGGTATAGGAGAATAAAACTCAAGAAAACAGATGTGGAATCATCACAGTTTGGTCTTCAAAATTAAATGTGTTTTCTTTTATGAAAACTAAAGTTCTTCAGGATGGACCTGTAGTTAGATTCACACAGGTCTATAATATCGATCGAATAATGTTATGCATCAGAAGCTAGTCCTTCTAGCTAGAGGACTTTGCTGCAGGTAAGAGGACTATTCCTCTCTTTAACACCTAGATAAACTGAGGCATGGTGAATGTGGGAAAGACTGACAGCTCCAGCTGCTGCCAGAGGCTCGCAGCACTCCGCTCCCAGGCATGCATGCATCCATGCATGGGATGGGATGACAGGCTCAGATTGGATAGACACAGTGTTGGGCATTGGAAAGATGCAGGTAACTCTTTCACCTAGGGTGACGCTGTAGCAGTGCCTGGAGCTAACTGTGATGTGCTTCCCTTCAGTACTGGCCACTTCTGTTTTAGAGGCAACTGGTGGCTGGTGTGGGGAGACTCACCAGTTTGTAAACAGGTCAAATCTCACACTCAAAGCTGCTGCAACTAGCATGTCCATAGAGAAGTACTTACCTTTATCTATTAATCAAAGAAATGTAACTTGATGGTGTGTGTGTGTGTGTGTGTGTGTGTGTGTGTGTACAGGCACGAGAGGAGGGGGGGAGGGAGGACCAGCTTTTTATATGGATATTAGGGGGTACCAAGTGCTTATGCTTATGAAACAAAAGCACTTTATCAACTAACTGAAAGCATCTAAATCCTCTACTCTGAAAGGTCTCTTCATTCCTGCTCATTATACAACCAATCACATGATAATGACATGTAAGGAAAGCAGCCTGTGAAGGTGCTGTGAGCAAAGACTCCTAGAGTCTGTCACTGCACCAGCTGGGGGTGGGCGTGGGAGTGTGGGGGTGGGGGGTGCACTTGCCCTCCTCCAAGGCCCGCTGGCTAAGCTGTGCCCACTATGTTGGGAAAGAGATTCTGCCAGCCCAAGCATCCTTTTTTGGTTTTGGTTTGTCGAGACAGGGTTTCTCTGTGTAGCCCTGCCTGTCCTGGAACTCATTCTGTAGACCAGGCTGGCCTCGAACTCAGAAATCCGCCTGCCTCTGCCTCCCAAGTGCTGGGATTAAAGGCATGCGCCACCACTGCCCGGCACCAAGCATCTTTTTAAAGTCATTCTAACAACTCTGAGTCTTTGGTATATCATTCATTCACTCAGCTAATGAAATAATGAATTCCTGGCTACATATTCTGGTGGGAAACAATCAAGGAAGTGTTAGTGACAGAAACCTAGTGACAAAGAATTGACAAGATCTCCTTAGGAAGTGTCCAGAGCTGTGGGAGCCCAGACCAGCTTCCACAAACCCTTCCTTATGCAAAAGGCAAAAATCCTGTGCACCTATAAAGTTTCTTGCCGATGAGAGATAAGGCTCAACAATCAGGTCTTATAACCTTAAAGACTGATTCTCTCAGTCCAGACATAGTCTTGAATAATCATTGTCCTCTACTGTTATAATGTTACAAAGATAGACACTGCTATTTGTAAAATGAAATTACATTCGGAAAACACTCCCTAAGTGGGGGTGGGGGTCGAAAGTCTTTCCCTAGGTGTCAAACAGTAACTAGCTAGGTATTCATTCACCATGCCTAAGACACTGAGAAATTAATCCACACATTCACATTTGATGTTGATGAAGGTGACTGACTCTCCATTCATTCCCTCAGAGACCTTGCCAAGCCAACCCCTTAACCCCCAGTCCACTACCAAAAAATGTAATGGTTTTGCAGGTGGATCTCACAGTGGTGATGTGTATACTTGGGATGTATGAAGCTGTATGTTTAATCGCCAGCCTCCTCCAAAAAGAAAACAGGACTTCAAAATACCCCAGTCTAAAATATAAAGGGAAGGGGGTGTGGCTCTGAACTCCCGGCTATTCCTCAACACTTGCAGATCTCTTGGAAGGTGCAAGGTGACTTCATCTCTCTGGTAACCTTACCTACCCTCCCATGAAATGGCTAATGTGATGGCCATGGTGCTATCTTGTGAAGTAACGCTCTCTTCCCTCCCTTCTGGGTGTGTTAACTCTCCCTGCTGAGTTAAGCACCCAGCAGTGGTGTGAGAACTTGGCATTATTTTTAAAGCAAATTACCAACAGGTTTCAGGCAGGTGGATGGGTCCCTGTCACCTGCTTTCTACAAAAGAGAGCAAAGGCTTCACCAGGAGCTGACCAGCAGGAAGTTGCAGCCTGGCTCTGAGAGTCTAAGCATTCTCTACAAGGGGGTGGGAGGTTCCGGGTGGCTATCTGGCCCAGGAGGCAGCCGTTATGGCGGATACGCCTCTGCCGGGGAAGGTTCTCTCTGTCCCCATCAGTTGCTGCTTGGTCACACAGTATTGACAGAAAGCACAGCCTTCCCAAATGTCAAATGCTAGATTGAGAGCAAGGCTTGCTTATGGGTAGGAGGGACGGTAAACAAAGTTTCTTCTCATGAGACGGGTCTTGCTCATTAGGCAACGAGAAGTCCTTACTTCGCCAGCAAATGTTCTTTTAAACCAATCTGATCTTTCTCAAGGTTTGAAATTCCCAAAGTAACATCATTGTTCAACCTCACTGTAGCCTTCAGGTGGCCACTTTACAAGAGGCAACAGGGGGAGATTGACTGAATGAATAACTTCCTGTCTCCTGAGCCCTCATTCTGAAGTTAGGCAGTTTTGTGGAAGGCAGGAGAAGATGGAGGTGGGGAAGGGAGCAGTCAGAGTGCTGCAGAGGGCTAAAGAACACCGGGTGGGGGTGGGGGTGGGGCTATAAAAATAGACAAGGGAGAGAGAAGAGAATGGAAGAGGTCTGTTTGTTTATTTTTATAGCATTCACCATTCCAAAGGCTCGCTGGAGTAACTTCCTTCGCTGGCTGGCTGAGGTCCAGCCTTAGGAAAGTCTCAGATCTTTTGGAAAGAAAGATTTGGACAACAATGTTGCTTTATCTGGGAGAGTAGCTCCTTTGCCCCAGAGTTGCCGAAATTTGCTTTTGATGTTATTAACCCTGGCCTGAAGTTTCTCCATCCCTGGCAGCGCCGACTGTGTTCACTGCTTTTGCAGGGCCGCCAGGGACAAAAAGGGGGCTTTCTTTCTGCAGCTGTTGCTGCCTCTTCCTGGATCATACTGCTATCCGGGCACCCTGAAGATGCGAGGACGGAGAAAGTAAAACAGATTCTAAAGGGTCCTATCTCCTGACACTCACAAGAGAAAAACAACACTTCTCTAACTTACTCCCCAAATAGACACCACCGGGGATGTTCTGCCAAGGAGCGATTCGAAAGTGTGTTCCGAAGTGAAATGTAAGCTTGGCCCAGAGCCCAGCTCTCTGCTGTATCTTGCACAGAGAGCTGCAGGCTGGCGGACCAAAGACACACATTTCTCTCCACGTGACTGCAAAACCAGGCAGCCCAAGCAGATTTCTTTGTGTTAATAGAATGTGATCTCTAGACTGTACATACACACTGACAGCCCTGGGAAAACACGAAGGACCACAGAAACCCATGGCCCTGGCTAGCAAGAGGTAACGCCAACAGGAAGGTCTGGGGAATGTGAAATGAGAACCCAGAGAAGAAGACAGATCGGGTGCTCCAAAGTGTGCTACTGAAGCAGTTAAGGGGTAACCTACAGAACCCCATTAAACATGATGTATGCATGCCCCCCCCCCGTGGACCCCACACCCAAATCCTCAGTGGACACTTTCTCGGAGTTTATTCATAAGACAGGAGTTTTCTGTTGCCCAAACTGTGATGGTTCCAAACATGGTGAAAGACTGACTGCAGGTTACAGAATTTATTCTGACCTTGTGTCAATATGGCCAATATATCTCTGCTCTTTCACCCAGTGGAGACTCAGGCAAAGGTGGTCAGCTTCTGTGAGGGAGGACAACAGTGAGATCTAATCACGAGCATCCTAAATAATCACCTTGGGAAGAGAGGGATTTTGTGGAACCTACCTTCCTTTGCAGACAGCACCTTTCCCCCACGGTCACCATGGCTTTGACCTCCACAGACCTCAGATGGGATCCAACGCTTGGTGCTCCGGGGGCTGTCAGTCTACATGTTTGGAGGGAGGAAGTTGACAGACTGAGGGGGGGGTGGTGAACAGCAGCCCCCTTTGCTGCATACTGGGCCTACTTTCAACATATTAGATTTCTAATTGCAATGCCTTTCAGATTTCACAGCACCCTGCGGTCAACTTAAATCTCCCAATTCGGAAAGTGTGTTGGTTGAAACAAAAAGTGGCATAGTGAGTGATCTGCAGCCGGACCCCAGGGTGTGCCTGAACCTCTCAGGGACGGCGTTAGAGAATTCAGAGCATTCTATGATTTTCTGTGAAAATCCCCTAGCTAAAGAGAGTTGAAAAGCACGGACAAAGTCGTCCCTCCATCAGCCTCCCCTGACGTGAGTAGCCCAGCCCCGGCTTCAGGCTCCCTGCGCAGGCAATCAGCTGTAACCAACTAATTAATCAGCAAGATCAACTGAGTTGAAGAGCACCTCGTAGACCCAGGTAAGCCTTCACCTTGGTTAATCTGCAAACTGACTAATCAGGCTCCGGATAATTGAAAGTTAATTGTATGCAGCACTCGAGTGCAGTCACCGGAAAATACAGGAAGCCGAAGGAACAAAGGAAGTCAGGGGCCACTCAGTGGGTGAGTGAGGTCCTTAGTAGATTCTTCATAGACAGTGTAGGGCCTCTGGGCCCTTCTCCCAGCAATGCCCAGCACACGTCTGAATCCACCCCTTGTGGCACAGCTACCAGGATCCCAGGGAGCACATAGTAAAAGCACAATAAAACGCAGGTGTAGATATTCATTCTATTGCGACCCATTCATAGGCTTAGAGTAAGATGGCTCAACACATTGAGAGCTGCAAACAGCACTCCTCACCCCCTCCACTGTTCTTAAAAAAAAAAAATCTGAAATGCTCAAACATCACGGAGAAGGCAGATCAACAGCACAAAAGCATAAACCACATTTCAGAGCTGGAGAGACACAGCCCTCAGACGCTCTGTTCCTCCGCAGGGATAACGGAGAGAGAGTTCTAAACCGACTGGCAAATTCTCCAGGGCCATTAGCTCAGCTACGGAGTGTATAACTGGAGGTCTACCAAGGAACTAGTGTCCAGGGAATTTGGAGCCATGACCTCTGGCCACAGCCCGGCAAGGTCTGTGGCCTGTGGTTGCCTTTGCAGGGCCAGGGGGCACCTTGCTTGGTCCTCATTGGCGTTTCCATGGAATTACATGGTAGAATTTCCAGCTTTCTTGATCTCACAGCTCCTGTCTTGTGACTATGGAGTGGAATCAACAGACTTCCTCATTCTGCCTGCTCACTTAACTAGAAGGAGCCTCCCCAAGAGAAAAAAACAGAACCTGCCCGAGGCTTGGAAAAACATTTTTCCAGGACACCGGAAACAACACTGGCCCAAGTCCTTGATCTGCTGCCCAGTGGAGGGTACGCATCCTAAAGGAGCTTCCCAACCTGCCTTGGAGGGACAGCACATATGTGACACTAGTTAGGCCACTCCTAAGCATGGCAGACATTGCTAATTAATCACAGAAATCTTTCCATGGATCAGGGCTGAGCCTCATAATCTTTCAGGATGACATTCTAGACCACGAGCCGAAACTTACACCAGGAACAGTCCTAGAAGCCTGCATCCAGATGAGCCAAGGAGCTAAAGCCCAGATGGAAAAAAAATTGCCATCAAAAGAGGTAGCTTTGGCCTTGGAGGTGCCTCTCGCTGCCTTGTACGCCGTCTGGCTGACAAACCATTGCTCACACAGCCAACCCTTGGAGCAGTGATTCCAGACAGATAAGTGAGGTTTGGAGTCGCTCTGGAATGTTGAAGGAACCGGTGGTTCTCATCCAGAATCAAGGTTGTTTTCAACCCGATTTAATTATTTGCCTGCCTCAAATGGTGTCAAATGCCTCCAATTGAAGCATTAGTTTTTAAACACCATAATCTCTTCTGAATGGCAGGCGGTCAGCTTCTCAATCCACCTCCTTGGCACCATGACGCCAGAAGGCTTTCAAAAAAGAATTGGTTTTTGGCCCCACGTTTGAAAAAAAAATAGTGTTACAGTTCCTAGGAGTCTTAGCGCACAGAGTCACAAAAATACAGCTTTTCACAGACAAGAGCAATGGGGGCCTTGAGAATAGTGGTCACCTGTGCAAAAACCGCACACTGTGTTCTGCCACGGTGGCTGCCAAGCCTAGATGGGCTGACGCCATGCTCTCCATTCCTCATGGCTAAGGCTCCCTTTGAAGTGGTTTCGCCACATGTTTCTCCCATTGCCATTTCAGATGCAGTGGAAATAATAACGCCTACCCAGTGTGAACTTTGCATTGAGTTTTGTTTGGTCCACTTTTTAGTTGGCTCTCTAACATCTGTGATATACACGAGGAAGACAGGCATTGTTCCCATTGTATAGACAAAGGAGTAAAACTCAGAGAGGTGCTGTGGTGGTTTGAACAGGGTTGGGCCCCTCTCAGGCTCCTGTGTTTGAATGCTTGGCCCATGGGGAGTGGCACTATCAGGAGGTGTGGTGTGGCCTTGCTGGAGGAAGTGGGTCGCTGTGGAGGTGGGTTTTGAGGTGCTCAAGCTACACACATTCACACAGTCCCTTTCTTCTGCCTTGGATCAAGATGTAGAACTCTCAGCTCCTTCTCCCTGCACCCTGTCTGCCTGGGCGCTGCCATGCTTCCCGCCATGATGATAATGGACTGAGCCTCGGAAATTGTAAGCCAGCCCCAATTAACTGTCCTTTATTAGAGTTGTCAGGGTCACATTGTCTCTTCACAGCAATAAAACCCTAACTAAGACAAGTAGCAAACATGAGTGGATACTTGCAAACTAGTTACACAAGAGTACTACACGTGCGATCGATCTCTTTATTGTCCCCAAGGAAGCACTGGGGAACCTGTGAAGACTCAGCCTCAGCAGCCTGCAAACAAATACTCCAAAAGCAAGAAACCGCAAATGCGTTTTAGAAAGTTTCATTTAAACAACAGACTATGACTCTGACTTAAAGTGACAGTCGCAACTCCCAAGCAGGCCCAGCCCAGGCTGTTTCATGGATATTATGTTTAACGTGGCTTAACCCTCATGGCAATCTCATGAAGCAGGCCACCAGTTCTAGATGAGAAGGAACAGGGCTTAGAGTGGGATCAACATTTCATGGCTTCTGACAAGAGTTCTAATTTCAAACCCAATCTAAGTTGGTGGCGTAAGGGATCCAGACAAGTGTGTGGATGTTCTCAGGACTGTGTCTCTCTGGATAGCTTTATCAGAGCTTGTTCTTTCTGCTCTGATAATGATTTCATCCTGATTGCCATGGTTTCTGGCCACTAACATATGCCCAACTTATTTTTAAGCTGCCTGTAAGTCAAGATGGAAAGGCTGATGGAGAATACAAGAAAACATATTTTGGCAATGTAGTCCCACCACTCAACCCTCTTAGGAACAGACTAAATTCCAAGAACCACTATCATGCTTAGTATGAGTGAATTCTCTACAACAGTGGTTCTCAACCTATGGTTCGTGATTCCCCCAGAAGATCATGGAAAATGCAGATATTTACATTGCCGTTCATAACAGTAGCAAATATAACAGTTATGAGGTAGCAATGAAGATAATTTTATGGTTGGAGGTCACTACAACATGAGGAACTGTATTAAAGGATCACAGCATTAGGAAGGTTGAGAAACCACTGCAACAACCTTTTACGTGAAATCCTTAGCACCCCCCTGGCTTAACTGTTTCATGGAGAGCTACAGAACTACGTGGCTTGGTAGATGACACACTTGCTCTTCAAGTATGAGGAGGACCCAAGTTCAGATCAGTAGTGACCCCATAAAACCTGAGAGGCACATCCGCCCCTCTTGTAATCTTAGGTCCCAGAAACAGGGATGGGACCCACTGGGCAAGTTGATTACCTAAAGTAGCTAAATTGGGGAGCTCCAGGCTCAGAAGAGAGCTTGCCTCAGTAAAGTGGGGCCTAGCAGAATCGTCATCAAAGAGACCAGAGAGACTTCTACCAGTGGCTGATGGGAGCAGATGCAGAGCACCACAGCCAAACCTTCAATGGAGCTCAGGAGTCCTGCTGAGGAACGGAAGAACCAGAGGAGTCAGGGATACACCACAACACAGAATCAACTGCCTGGGACTCATAGGAACCGGAGAAATCAAGGACCCGGTAGGGGTCTGGTCTAGGTTATGCTGAGTAGCCTGATGATCCCGTGGAAATCCCAACTGCAAGTGGGGGGCTATTCCTGACTCTTTGGTTAACTGGGACCTAATTCCCTCTACTGAGCTGCTTCACCCAGCCTTCATGTGACAGTATGTGCTGTGTTTGGCTGATGTCCCCAGGAGTCCTGCTCTTGTCTGAGAGGAGATGAAGTAGGGATTGGGGGACGGATCTGGGGGAGAAGTGGGGGAGCTTGGATGTAATATAGGAGAGAAGAATCTTTTAATAAGTTAAGAGTGGTTGAGGAAGACACCTTGGTCAACCTCTGGCCTCTATATATGCCTACACACACACACACACACACACACACAGGGGAGGGGAGGGAGAGGAAGAAAAGCCCTTATACATGTGGCAATGCTGCATTTAGCTGGTTTAAATTTAGGAGAGGTGTTCCTAATCGTTTAGAAAAGGAGAGTCCAGAGATACCTGAGAGGATGGGAGACAGGCTGAGGGCACTTTCACTGGGATGAGACATCATTCTTAAGAGAGGAACACCGTGTTAAGTTTGATGCTGCAATACCATGTAACTTGTTGTTGGCCTTACCTCGCCTTACTTAAACATGTGCAGCATATGACAGAGTACCAAGAAAGATGACAAGACCCTCTTACCTCTGCTATGGTGTTTTTCCTGGGTGAGCTATCTTAGTCACATTTCTGTCTGTCTGGGTGCTCCCCAATAGTATTTGAGAGGTTCCTAAGAGAGGGAGCGTGGGGTCAGTGGAGATGCTGGTGTTGGAAACCCATGGTCCTACTTGTTAGTCCCATTAAGAGTGTCACAGCCCCCAACAAGAGAGCAGCCATCTCTCTTCTTTATGACTCCGAGGTGCCCCTCAAAAGAAGGCAGAAGGGAGCGTCCCATTATCTTCTGTCATGTTGAACAGCTCAAGGGTGAAGAGGCCTGCGCCTCTGCTCTCTCTCTCTCTCTCTCTCTCTCTCCTGTGTACACACTGTAGCAGTGTCAGATGGCAGTGGGGAGGACACAGAGGAAAGTTCCAGCTGCCAAGTATGCTGATTACAGGAGCCACTCAGGGAAGTTGGTGGTGTCTGTGAAGGGCTATCAGCAAAAGAAGCAGCCATGGAACTGCTAACGTGGGCGACTTTCCACAGGTGCAAATGCACACGTGGTCACCTCCAGCCTCTTCGCAAGCCTTTCTTCCATATAGTGACCCAACCGGTGTGGACTAGCATCCAGCCAGCTCTCTCCCAGCTGTGTTCTCCCATGAGAGTCCATAGGTGATGATGGATGGAGGAGGAAGAGAGACAGGGATTGCTGAGCACAGATCAGGAGTTCTGGAAGTGGCTATTTCCATTCCCTTACAATGCAGGAAATAAAAGGCAGAAGTCTTACGCTGTTGGGAAACAGTGGAGCCAAGGGCAGAAGCTTAACAATCACTTCTTCATAAAAAGGGGAAGACCGAGAAGACGCCCTGACAGATGAGTTTTCATTAGCAAAATTCAATTAAAAACAAACAAACAAACAAACCACTGTCTTTGGAAAATGTCTATGGCATCCTCTCTGATGACAAATCACCTATTTGATTGTAATGTACTTACTTGGCATTTTGGTGAACATGGCATTGGAGGGGCAGCTGGAGATCATAATGGGCAACGGCGTGAGTGCAATCACAGAAACAGCTGGGTCCGAGAGTCTTTGACCCAGCTAATACATACTTGAGGTTAAGAACATCAGTGTAGATGCTCATGGTTAAAGTCCTTAAAGGCTACTTCCTGCTCTGGTAAGTCAAATGTGGTGCCCAAATTACATTTTCATGGTATCTTTCTTTATAAAATGGCAAAAGAGATGATGGCTCAGTGGGTAAAGCCTTTGCTATGCCAGCACAAGGAGCCAAGTGAGTAAGCCCAGCACCCACAAGAGAAGTCAGGCGTGTAATGGACACCTGGAGCCCTAGCTGTGACCAGGATGGCAGAGGCAGCAAGACCCTGGGACTCAGCGGTCAACTACTCTGGCAGAATCAGTGAACTCCACAATCAGTGAGAGACCCCGCCTCAAATAATAATGTGAAGAGCAACAGAAGAAGGTACACGCACATGCGTGTGTATGTGCACACACACAGACACGTACACATGCACATACTACACACCTACGGAAACAGAGAATGTAAATTCTTCCAGTATCATTGATCAGAGATCAAATGATCATAAAATCTAAGTCAGTGCGATGCTACAACCAGACACACTGAAAGTCAAAGAATGAAACAGACATAAGCAGGCTCAAGCATTTCCCTATGCCTAGTTTATAAAATACCCACACTAGCTACAGTACACCTAAAACATCAAAGGAATCAAATAAACCTGGGCACTATGAGCTGGCCTTCTCTAGTTGGGTGTGTTTCATTCATAAGCTAACAACGACATGTATTTTTACATTGACCAAAACTTTCTAAGAGGTGTTCATTCCCATGCATGTTGCTGGCCGTTTAGACATACTGTGGAGTCTATGAAGAAACATGACACTCAGCTTCCCTGAAATGCGGGTTAGTATAAAGACCTCCATTGTAATGAAACAAACCTATGCAGATCGTATGAAGTCCACACTGTGGGGCCGGCATCTGCAGCAACTCTACCCAGGCCTTGTTTCTCCCCAAGGTCTCCTCTTCCTTACTTTTCTACCTTTTCCCCTGTGATCTTCCCAGGGCTTTTCAGCCTTTTAAAAACAGTATACCGGCAGCAGCAGGACAGCTCACAGGGTAAAGCCACTTGACAAGTCTGCCAACAGGAGTTTGCTCCCAGGGCATACATGGTAAACGGAAAGCTATCCTCTGACCTCCATGCACAAACTGTGGCGCACAGTAAATGCTCATGGCCATGCATGCATTACGGGCACACATACACGTTCACACACGCGTGCACACATGCACACACACACACAATTAAATAAGTAAATGTAATTTTTTAAACGTTAAGGAAAGTAGAGCAATACTACTGTGATTGACTTAGAGACTTCCTCCCCTGGTTCACAGTTCTCTTGAGTGAAAAAACAAGGTGTGGTCTTAAGCCCTTGTCATAATGCATAAGGTGAGTTGAGGCTTCAGTGCCAAGCATAGGGCTTGCTTTGCCCACATCCTTAAGAGAGCTCTCTAATACCTGGGGTATGGTGAGCTCTATCCTGGGTAAACTGACTGCGGTGTACCTGGGCGATCTTGCTCATCTGGTTTAAAAACATCTTCCTATTGGTCAGAGCCCCATGGCATCCTTTCCCTTACTGGCAAATTTTCTGTCTTCCTTGATCACTCAGTTCAACGCAAGAGCCATTCGGTGTGCATGACTGGACAGCAAGCTTAACCCTTCCCACTGAGAGTGGCAGGCTTTGGGCCCTGGAGTGCTGGTGAAGTGTTTATCTCACAGACATGAGGATCTGGGATGAATTCCCCAGAACTCACATAAAAAGCAGTGGTGTGTGATTATAATCCAAGCATTGGCAAAGCAAAGACAGGGGGATCCCTGTCCAGACAGTCTAGCAAAATTGATGAGTTACAGGCCAACAAGAGACTGTGTCTCAGAGGAGGTGGACTATATTCATGAGGATGACATCTGGGGTTGCTGCCTGACTTCCATGTGCACACATACATGCATGCACGCACACGCGCGCGCGCACACACACACACACACACACACACACACACACTTTTAAAAATTGTGGCAGCTTGAACAGACCTGTAAGGAGACCTCTGCCTGGGTTCCTCAGCAAAGACATCAAGGCAGACTGCTACCCAGAGCTAATTAGAAGAGCAAACATCTCTCTTCCCCACTCAAGGAGTTCTGCCAAAGCACTTATTTCTGCCGATTCATTTATGCAATTCCACTCTTTGCAAGAACATTCTGTCACCGATGATTTAGTGTTGTAGGTTCCGCAAGCATCTTTCTGTAGCACATACTCATTGTTTCTTAGGAATCTAGGGTCTGTGGGGGAAGAGTGGAATGGCAAGGGGTTTCCATTAGACACAGCCATACCTCATTATAGGACCTGCAAATTCCAAAGCATTCTTGCGTCAATAATCACAATAATAAACATTCCAGATTCAACTTTTAAAAATAAACCTTTCAGAAACTTGGTGTGGCCAGTCACTATTTTTTTTTTTCAGGAGAGAACATGAGACTGGGTGGATGGTGATTTTGGATGGTAATGATATCTGTTAACATCAGAGAAGAAGGAACATGAACATCTTGGAGAATTTCATATATACAATCAGTCACAGAACTTGTGCCCGAGGGGTGCCGGTGGAGACGAAGTGTGTGCTGTACAATTTCTTCTCTGGGAGAGACTGGATTCCCTGGGACTGTCCACTGTATACAGCGGGAAGTGAAACTGTACAACTGCCTTTTGTTTCTTGATTTTTACTTAAGGAAATTGGTTTTGGGTTATCGTAAATCTTCCAGTCTCCCTGGATGCCGCATTAGTGTGCAGACACTAGAGGGAACCTAAAGAAGCACTTCGTGTATGCACCATTCAGCAGCTATCTCCCCTCCCCTCCCCTCTCACCTCCCACCAAGCCTCCTTCTCTAGCAATACCCACCCCATCTCCCTCATACATATGCAGACTTTAAGCAGGAGGAACATTCATCCTGGTTTCAGAGAAGAAGGGAGCCGAAAATACAAGGTCAGAGAGCAAGCATGAAGTAGTGACGATCCCTTCACTTCTGAAGTAAAATTAATAACCTGGCCAGAAACTTGAATAAATATTTTTAGCTTGAAACTACTGCTACAGTTAATCCTTATGATCAAGGACTGCTTGTACCACTGAGGCATTTGCTCCTCCAACACTTGCATGTACACACACACACACACACACACAAACACAAACATACACACAAATACACAAACACACACATAAACACACAGAAACCCACACACACAAATACACACACACATATATACACACAAACACACATACACACACAAACACGTACACACACAAACACGTACACACAAACACATACACACACAAATATACACACACATATATACACAAACACACATACACACATAAACATACACACAAACACATATACACACACACAAACACACACATATACACACACAAATATACACACAAACACACACATACACACAAACACACAAACATATACACAAACACATACACACAAACACACATACACACACATGCACACACAAACACAAACGTATACACAAACACACATATACACAGAAATACACACACAAACACACGCATATACACACAAACACAAACATACATGTACACACACACATACACACACAAAGACAAACACACACATAAACACACACAAATACACATACACATATACACAAACACACATACACACACAAACACACACATATACACTCACAAACATACACACACACACAAATAAGCTCATTAAAAATTGGCTCAACATACTTGTTTGCAAACCTAGTAAGCCGTATAAAATAGAGGCATTTAAAAGCAATGAACACTAATGGGCCGAGTTTATTAAAATCTATTTTTTACTCCTATGAGGCCAGCTCTGCTTTTGGACATTTAAATTCTAAACCATTCAAATCCCTCCAACTATTTCCCCGCCAGAGAGTGCTTCCCCCAATCACCAAAATTATGGGCTTCACAAGTGAAACTTAAACCCCATGTTTTAAAATTACTTCATTTAGATCAATTAGAACATCGTGGGTTTTTTTTTCTAATTCTGTTTGATGTTGGAGGAAGAGTGTTTATTTTCAAAATAAGAAAAAAAAAATAAGGAAATCCTAGTTCGCCAGAGGAAACTATTGTCAAGTTTCTAAAAATGTTTCACATCTAACCTTGAACCCAAATAGAACCGTTCGCATGCTGTTTCTCTGTTCATAAACCTCCCATGGCTCCCCACTGCCTCCGTCAACTCATGCAGCCACTCGCCTCTGTGACCAACCACCAGCCAGGCTCAGTCCATACCTGGCTGCCCAAGCACACTGTGGCCTTCCCGCCTCTACAGCTCTGTGCCCCACTGCCTACTTCTTCTGGGGTCCTCCTCATCCCCGGCCCTGGGTTCAGTTCTTCCAGGAAGTCAGGCCTGGGGCACCCTTGCCCTGAGCAATGGCTGCTTCCTGTGAGGTCTGTGAGCTAGGGCTGGCACCGGTGGTCCCTTCCATAGTTTCAAATGTTATTCGTGCCTACTTCGTCAATATGTCACCCTCCTCTTTTCAATGGACACCTGAGGCCTCAATAAACTCGCCCCTTGGCACTGAGAGCAGTTTGTCCTGGCACTTGTCTGTGTGCCTGTGAGTTTGAACTTCCCTCTGAAATGGCCACCCTCTGGAGACATCGAATCCTTCCCTCATCTATACCCCCCACCCCCCCCACCCCCACCCCCCACCCCTGAGCACAAAGGAAACAAAGCAAAGTCTGATGCTATTTCTGGGCTTGTCCATCCTGCTCCGGGCATCTTACAACAGTCTCTGTTCCAGTCTAATCCCTTTGCACTAGAGAAAGGTGGCAGACCTGACTTGTGCGAAACGCTGGTGTCTCCCCTGGGCTCTCCTCGAAAAAGGAAGGTTCAGGATGTCCAAGAATGTACCCAGTAAAAGAAAACTGGGAGGGGGCTTATCTTCTGTAATGTTAATAAATGGTTTTGCTGGTTGCCGGGGGGGGGGGGGGGGGCGGGGGTCACCTAAATTCTCCTTTCCTAACATCCTAAGAAGCCTCCTGGCTCCCCTCCCTGCTGGGGTCAAGCGCATGTATTAAAACTTACTGTAAAAAAATTAGGCTGTGGCATTGAAAGGTTTACTAGCCAATAGCTCTCCGGAGGTGAATCTAAGCAAGGACTTCTTCAAGATGCGTTTTGTTTGCTTGCTTCATTCAGGTTTCAATCCTGTGAGTGTGGGGAAGTGAGGAACCGTCACAATTCCCGGAGACCGCCTATATAAAACCCAGCGGCTAAGTGAGCGTCAGGTAAGACAAGCCAGAGAAGCTGAGGAGAAATCCAGAGTCCAGGCTCTGAACTCTGGTCTAGAGTCCCAAGCTCAGTCCTCTAAGAGAGTGACACTCACAGCTCGCAGCAGCTGTTAGGGGTACTTCTTGTATCTGAGGCTCTGGGCTTATGCACCGCCACGCGCTGCCTGGTATGACCTTCCCAGCTCTACAAAACAGATCCTATAATTATTCCAGAATTCCAGATGGGAACCCAGACGCTCTCGTCACTTAAATGGCTTACCTGAGATCAAGTGGGAGCCTGATAGTGGTCATATCAGGATTCACACTTGGCTCTGTTTGTGGGAGCCCAGACTCTAGAAGCTATTACCTTGTATGCAGATATTCACATCTCAAACCGGGACAACCTGAGACACGTGATACCGGGTGAGCTATCGCATAGCTTAAGAAATTTAAGTTTATGGCAAAAACAGGGGTTCCGTGGTTTAGGTGAAGATGTTTACAGGGATTATGAATGTCAAACACAAGAAATGAAAATGGTTAAATATTTGTGTGCCTGACCTTACAGAACCAAGCACTGTACTACTGCCCTCTTTGCCCTTTGGCTGCTGTTAATGCATTTTTTCCATCTTTTTGCTTCCTCTATCTTCCTTCTCCCCTTCGTTTTCACTGCTAAGACATTAAAAAATGATTCCTGGGTAGAAGTGATTAGTGCTCGTTGGAAGAGAGGTATTGGAGACACATAATAAATCATCGCTGTCTCCTCACCCTCTGGGGTTCTGTATTAGGATGTCATCCAGGCTGTCTCCCGACTCCCCCACCACCTCTTCCTCTCCTCCACCTAATTCTGTCTTTCTAGTGCTATTTTTCTAGTCTGGTAGGCACAGCGCTGAACTGAAAACGCTCTGCCAAGACCCTTGGCAGCAGCCGGCCTCCAGGAATCCTGCCCACAGCCACAGTGCAGGAAAGAGAGAGATGGGGCCTCCGAGAGGCAGGCCAGAGGGCCAGGCTTAGGGCCCGGCTTGGATGCCGCCTGAGAGAACAGGTTTCCCTGGCCTATCGACGGCCCTCCCTCTGGAGCTCGGCTTCCTCTTCATGCCAGGGTCAGGAATAAGACGGCTCACTGGCACTTGTTATAGTTCTCCTGGGAAGAGAAGAAGAAGGGGGACGTGCGGGGTGGGGTGGGGGTGGGACAAGCTAGCACACCACCCAGAGTTGGGCAAGCCCCACAGGGCACGGCCACGTGCCTGGAGCACACGGTCCTGTAGGCAGGCAGCCAGGGCTTCCAGGGCTCCCATGAGAGCTGGGGGGTGGGGGATGGGGCGGATGCTGGGTTCTTTCCCACAGGCAGAAGAGGAGTTGCTAAGCCAGGGGCAATACTGCTAGGTTAACATCAGGAAAGTGATTCGTTCTAACCCAGGAGGGAGAGAAAGGTCAAACCAGCGACAAGAACGATTGCTGGGCAAGCTGAGGGAGGTTAAAAAAAAAAAAGCATGTCCTATTTTTGCAGAGGGAAGAGGACTAGATGAACAAATCCCTAAATGGAGAACGGGGACAGGGAACACAGCCATTTTTTTTTTTTACCCTTTCACTGCTCTCATAAGGATAGTGAGCTTTCCTGTACCGGAAGCTTCACTGTATCTTGCCATCTTTTATCCTGTTTAAGCCTGATGAAACTCCACAGAAAGGATGGCATTTATAGTCTCCATTCTATTGCTAAGTAAACTGAGGCTTGGGGAGGTAAGACACAGGCACAAGGGGCTGGAGAGATGGCTCAGTGGTTAAGAGTACCGGCTGTTCTTCCAGAGGTTCTGAGTTCAATTCCCAGCAACCACATGGTGGCTCACAACCATCTGTAATGAAATCTGATGTTCTCTTTTGGTGTGTCAGAAGATAGAGACTGTGTACTCACATGCTTAAAGTAAGTAAATAAATCTTTAATTAAAAAAAAAAGCGGACACAAAATGAGTTGGCTAGCCAAGGGTGAGTCTAGAATGGACACCTTGGCCTCCTGCCCCAAGGTCTGCATTCCTACCACCAAGCTGTCCTGATTTCCATTTTCCTTCCCAAATATCTCTCGTCACAAGTAAGAGATGGCTATTCTGTATATGCCAGCAACTGGGACATGCGCACAGCACAAGCCTGTCCCCTCCCAGGGCCTGGTGGACAAGATAAGGAAATCTAAGAGACGACAATCAGAATAAACTGCTCTCTCTCTCTCTCTCTCTCTCTCTCTCTCTCTCTCTCTCTCCTTCTCCTTCATAATTCCTTTGATCCAAACAAAGTAGAAACTCCCAAGATTCTTGATGTGGTATAAATCGCACCATGACTCACAGGGCTCTCAGCCAGCAGGTGGACATAGGCTAGGTAGGAAAATATATGACCTGCAGATCCTTAAAGTGAGCTTCGCCCATTTTCCTCTGCGGGATTTCCCATAATCCTGAATCCACCTGCACAGAGATCCCCCACATAATTACATAGATCCCCTGACTGGAAACTCCCTCCTGTGTTAAAGCCCAGCCACCAAGGACAGCCAGCAGGAAGAGGACACAAACTCCAGACTGCAAACCAGCAGCAAGCACCTGCGTCCCCATCTCTCATTTGTTCAATGTCCTCCTGTCCTACATGTGACCACATGAAAGGGTTTTTACTTTTCTGTGTATCCGGTCTTCATCACAGTCCAGTCCCTGGGCTCAGAACTGAAAAGAAACCCTTCTCAATTCTCAGCTGAATCTGGGCCTTAAAGTGGCAGGACACCCAAAAACTATTTAGACACACATACACACACACACACACACACACACACACACACACACACGAAGAAATGGTTTCAAATCCATCTTTACAAGCACAGGGTTTAAAAATATCTCTGCCTTTGTCTGCTATAGATGACTTTCCCTAAAGGGACAGCTGTCCTTAAAGCAGTGACTCCTGTCTCAGGGCAAACAGATTCTTATTTTTCCTAGTACCCAGCATAAAACCCAGGAGCTTGCTCTCCCCACCACCTCTGATACAATCTGACATGCAAATGCCAAAGCCCACAGAATGATTCTTACCTTCCTGCTGGTCTGGGAGCAGCCAGGGTGCTGCACTCAGACACCCTGAAGTCCCTGCATCCAAGACCCACCACTCTCCCCTTCAAGGGCAGGACAACCCGTGGCATTATCCCCAACACAGCTTTCAACTCTTCTCTAGCCTAGGTCTTTGGGAAAATTTTTATTTCTTCAGATAATGGGTCATGCTTTGATCACACACCTCCATGGAGGAACCAGATCTGAATGTGAAACATAGGGATAGGGTCTGGGGAACAGTCGTAATAAATGGTTTCCAAGATGCACAACTATGCTCACCTTGCCATTCCCAGATACCCCTGAGGTAGCCCTCATCCTGCAGAACTGTCAGTCTGGCTTCACACACTACCTTTCACCCAGACAGGCTGCACTATTGACACAATGCTACTGAGCATAGCTCAAAAGTTGCATACTGAGCAAGCAGTAATGAGCAAACGTCTGAACCGTGCGGCCTCGTCTCCTGGTTACCTTGATAACTTCATTCTATCCCCTAAAAGTGCAGAACACTAGTAATATATGACTTTTTTTTTTCTTGGCAACCCAATGTCTCTTGACTGTCTCAAAACATCTGCCATAGAGTATTATAGGGCGTGAAAAGCACTCATTTGTATGATAGTAGTCTAAATTAAGTCTAGATATTGCTGTCCAAGTTGAAGGTCCAGGACATTAATTCTCAGCTAGGAGTGATTTTATTACCAGGGAACATCGTGAAGTGACTCAATACATTTATGTTTACCACAACCGGATTGTGGGTGTCCCTGGCATCTAAAGAAGAGAGTAGAGATGTCCCTTAACTTCCTATAATCCACAAGGCCATATACCACAAGACTTACCCTCAAGGGAGAGTTGCAAGGTTGAGATACCTCATTTGAGAGTGAAATCACAGTTCCCAGAATGCCCCTGGCTACATCTGTGCTCTTTCGTTCTGAAGACACATTTTCCTCAAGATTCACTGAGTATTTCTATTTTGGTCACCCCTGTGAGCTACGCAGAACAGTGAAGAACTCTCACCCTTTTCTGGCTTGTTTGAGATAACGCATCCATCAAGCCTATGCCCCCTAAAATTCCATTTCTCAGTATAATCTTTATCATAAGCAATATTGAATGAATGACAGAATGTAAAATTTTTTAATCTTCTGGCATTTGAAAAGGAGCTTTGATTTGTTTTTTTTCCTGTTAGGAATATTACTCGGTTTTCAATTCAAAGAACAAAACATTTGAAAGGATATTTAAGTGGAGGGCTTATTTTCAGATCCTTTGGTATGCTTCTTCTGTAACTTAATAAAATGCTACCCACAGACACTTGGGAGTTCCTTGCTACAGACAGCAACTCTGGCTGGGGAATCCTCATCACCTGAGTCATGGACCACTGTGAACTCTAAGGAGCTCTGACGAATGACTGAGCCTCAAATTCTCAGATCCCAATTTTTCATTTTCAATAGGAACACCCTAGACGATGCTCACTGGACAAAATCTCCCATTGTTGCTCTCTAAGGGGAGGCTGTGTAACTGTATCTAGTGGCTTCAGGAAGGTATTTCAGGTGACAGGGATGGTCATAACAGTAAAAGTTGGCCACAGCCACGACCATTCAAATGAAGAGAACACCCGAAGCTAGCCATCTGACCTTAGTGCATTGCCTATCTTTTTCAAAACAGACCCATCAAATCAATCAATATCTTTCTATTACAGGGGAAAGTGAGGCCCCAAGAGGTTATGCCACTTCTACCATCGCTTAGATAGGTAGTAGGATGTAGGAAGTACCAGTGCCCACTCTCTGGGACTCTGCTCTCTCCCAGTGACACATCATTACGTCTGGTGTGGAGAGGCTATGTATCTTGCTAGCTGCCTCTCCCAGTGAAGAAACTGAAGACAATGGTACTATGCATTCTTCATAGCAGCTCATCTAATTCACATCAAGAGGGTGATGTAGCCTCTGGGGATATCTGGAGGTTAAAGCGTCATTTCAGTTGAGCCTGTGGCCTAGAGTTATCAACTAAAGTGGATTTTGGAGATGGGGCAAAATAGATTTGAAAGCTCAGAGATCTATGAAAGGGCAAACTTGAATTCCAGGCTAACCTATAAAGGTAGGGGTTCTCTTCCTCCTTCCTCTCAGTTCCTTCCCAGTTCTGCATGTGACAGAAATTTCTGCATGAGGGCACAGAGTTCAGCAGAAACTGCAAACACAAGTCTCTCATTGTCCCATTTGCTGTCCTTCCCTGCAGCTAAGCGCCTTCCGATCAGTGACCTTCCTGTCAACTTATCCGTTATGAATCTTTGTTCCAGGTACCTGTCCAAAAAAACGATCTTTCTTCCTGCTTGTTTTGTGTTCTGGTGTGTTAAAGGTATGGATCCAGGGCTGCCTCTGCCTTACCCCCGCCCATTTGGCAATGGGTTTTTAAAGCATAGTTCTTTCCCGACAATGTTTCTGTGTCGTCTCTTTAAACATTCTTTGTCATTTATTTGTGTATATGTGTGAACCCGTTTGAATGTGAGAGGTGGGGTATGTGTACATGTGTGCACACGTGTGTCTGATTGGCCAGGGCTGGCTGTCCACTAACCCCAGAGATCCTCTTGTCTCCACCTCCCTAGCACCAGGATAACAAATGTGCCACCATGACTGGCTTTTTACGTGGGCACACACGCCTTGATGAAGGTGGAATAAGCGTAATGAGTGGATGACGCTGAAAACCTATAAAGGATGATTGGCTAGCTCACAGGAACACAAGGTGCTAAGAAAAAGAGACTTAGCCTCAGGCAATAGGAGAACCTGCATTTACTTAGAGACTTGGCCTTAGTCAATGCCCAAAGGAGATGAAAGAAAGAAAGAAAGAAAGAAAGGAAGGAAGGAAGGAAGGAAAAGAACTGTCCTGCATGTCTACTCACATTTACCCCTTTAGGCCAGAGAAGAATGGATATGGGTTACCTTTCTGGAGTCTACCCAAATTACCCAGCGAGATCCTATTATCCTTGTGTTTGGGGACTAGGGGAAGGGGGTAAGAGATGGGATGTTTATTTTACATTAACCCATCATCCTGTTCATTAACTCCAGGCTGGAGGATCACAAACTTCAGCCTTTGAATCAACCACTCAGAATTTTCCTGGAATTTGGTTAAAATGAACAGTCCTGGGTTCAAAGCCCAGACCTGGAAACATCAGCTTCTTAAGGGCAGATCCATTGAGTCTGATCATTCTAACTGGTTCTTCAGGTGAGAGCTACACATGCTCACTGAAGGAGGAAGGCTATTCAGAACAGGAAGAGAGGGCTCCTCTCTAGAAATGTGTGTTAAGATCTCCAACGCATGCCAACCTCTCCCCACTTCCGTCCCGTCCCCCACATCTAAAGGGTGAACCTTCCAGAATTTACCTGGTCTGATGGGGCTCTGCATACAGTTCGGAGACGGGATGCCAGGGTGGACAGGTGCACTGGCCCGGCTGCTGAGATCCATGACCGAAGGAGCGGTGGAAGAAGCAGGTTGCAAGCCAGGAGGGTGAGGGCTGTGGTCGTGCTGCGAGGGACTCGGGGGGATGCCATTTTCTGATAGGAATTCCTCCAGGTCCATGTATTCCAACTGGAAAGTATCTCCATCATAGGGAAGGGTTTTGTCCCATAAGGTGGGTCCCAAGAAGGCCGACTGGGGGACGGTCGGGCTGTTGCTGTCATCATCCAGTTTCTTTCCTCTGTCTTTATCTTTGCTAAATGCTGAAGAAGAAAGGGAAAGGTGAGCTTCGTTTTGTTTTTTTTTTTTTTAAAAAACAGAAAAGAAAAGGGGTCATTCTGTCACCGGCCTTCCTGCCATCTGTTACAAAACCACTTCTGGGGGCACTGAGGCCTCTGGGTGCTGTCTTTTGTGGATCTAGAGTTTCGACATCTTCCTATTTACTTTGGAAAGAAAGCACTGGTCTGTAGGACCGGGGCTACCAACTGATCTGGAATGAAAACAAGAGAACAAATCCTCTTCGATGTGTTATCTGAAGGGATAAGTCACCGAAATCTATGCTGGAAAAATAGCACCCAGCAGTACATACAACTAATGAGATTTTTAAGGGGACCACCAATGACTTGGTATGATTCTATCTTTCAGAAAGTGGTGATGGCAAGAATCTGAGGTCATTCAGACTTAGAAACCAGGGGATTCATGCTTAGTCTCAGTAAGCAGTCCCCACCCCCACCTTCCCTTAACACTATGTATGTGTCTAGTTTCTACGTTATTCCTTTCCATGTATTATCTCAATAAACTTGCAAGACTACAATTATCCCCCATTTACAAGGAAGATAAGGATGCTCCCATCATAGAAGGAGCCTGTTGGGTGTGTGTGTGTGGGGGGGGGGGTGATGGGGTGGAGGTGATGAACTTTCAAACTCATCCACTGGGGCACATACCAGAGGACTAAGTCAGTTTTAAAAGGTGGGTTGTTTTTCCTTTTCCCCAAACACTTAAAATATTACCCAGTTCCCAAAAAGAAAGTATACATTTATACATCCTATCACAAAGCAGTAGTATACAAAGGTGTTGTGTTCTACTCTATGAAGGGAAGAATGCAGCTATTTCCTGTCTGGAAACACAGCTCCCCCGGATTGGTCTTTACCGAGCTGCTGTCTGCATTTTGCCAATACTCAGGAGTGGGTGGAATCAGGGATTACAGAATTTGATTCTAAGTTTTTTTTTTCATTAGAGAAATGTAGCCCCACCGCCACTCATTCGAATCTTCAAATCCTCCGCAATCTCATTAGCGAGTTGGACTTAAAACATCGACCACAAAAGCCTACCGCATCCACAGCTTTCTCCCAAACGCTACTCCTTAAGAAGCAGCTTGCGGCCACAACGCAGAGTACTAACCACTATACGAGCACGGCAAGCCACACGCCCGGAGGAAACGGGAAAGGGGAAGTGATTTGGAATGTAAATTAAAAAAATAAAATAAAATTAAATTAAAAAAAAAAAAAAAAAAAAAAAAAAAGAAGCAGCTTGCGGGAGGGTACTGGGGGCTGGGGGGGGGGGCGGTCTGTGCGCGCAATCAAGCACCAGCAACTCTTGCAATGCAACAGGCGTTCTCTCCCAGGGAAATTGATGCAAACACCCCGAAGCTATTTGCAGCCCGATAATCTTTTCAAGACTTTATGCAGGAGCAGCATAATTCGCTTTTGTCACTGTGATAACACCAAAGGCAAGAAACTGCACCCGCCCAAAACACAGATCAGTAGGCATCAGTAGGGGTTCCCAGCCAGGTCTCACATGCATAACCCCCTCCCCACCATACCCTACCGGTCTCCTCAGCTCCAAGCCACGGTTGCCTAGGGAAGGTTTGAGACTTACCAAGAAAGGGCTCAAGCCAGAGGGAGGCTCCTGCACGCGGTTACACGTGAGCCTGCTCAGCTCTCCCCACCCACCGGGAAGAGAGCACCGGGAAAGTGTCAGCGCTGGAGGCGTGCACCGCTTCCCGCCGACAGACCACTCCCCCACCCCCACCCCGCTTGGTGAACTGCGGGCCTGCGGGAGAAAGCGCCTCTCCGCTCCCGCCGCGTGAGTCCACAACACAAAACAGTAACACAATCGGAATATTCAGGCTGCCGAGTGAGAACCCCCATTTACTCGGACCCCCACTCTACCCCACCCCCCCAGGCTCCAACCAGCCACCTCCAGCCTTTCTCCTCTCCAGTCCCAGAGACACAAGTCTCCCGCAGAAACGCACAGCCAGGAGATCCTGACCTATCAAATTCACCTGTCACCTGCGCTGCAGGAGGACAGACCTAGAAAAGCGGGCGAGCCAGGTTCCCAGCGCTGTTTCAAATGTTGTCCCGGAGGGATCCCCTTTTCATTGAGGAGAAAGAGGGAGTGAGCCCCCCCGCCCCCCAATCTTACTAAAGCCAGGCAAGGGGAAGAAAGATGCTGGTGCCCGGCCGACCTGGGGGGGTCCCTGGGAGTGTCGTCCCTTCCCTAAGCCCAGCTGCCGAGGCGGCGCTCACCGTCTTCAGGATGAAGGGGGAGCTTCAGAGGGTTCTCCAGCAGGGACCTGAGCACGCCGTAGGGAGGCGGGATAAAGGTGGGGTTCAGGGGGAGCTGTCGGGACATTTTCTCCATCGTGATGCACTCAATTGTCTTTTAAAAAGAAGGCCAATCGCCGCCCCGAAATGTTGATGCGCTTTTTTTCCTCCGTCCTTTGCCAACCAAAAGTACTCGCTTTCAAAACAGTGCAGACCAGGAAGAAAAAATAATAATAACAATAATAATCACTTCTGTCTTTGTAAATACATCAGCATACAAATATCAAAAATTTTAAAAAACAAAACAAAACAAAACTTTCGGGTGCTCAGTGCGGACAGTCCAGGGAGAGCGCATCCAGCGCCGCGGACGCCTCCGACCCCGTGCAGGATGCTCTTTCTCACCTGCCTCCAACACTCCGTCGCAAAATGTTCAAAATATCAAGAGGGGGGAAAAAAAAGGAAAGAAAGAATTAAGAAAACGTAGACGGCTGCAGAGGAGCAGAAGGCAAAGCGCGGGCCCCGGACCCTCGCGCGAGCACCCGAGGCTGTGCCGTCCCGCCCCACCCCCCTCCCCGCCGCGGCCGCCGCTCCCCGCGCTCCGCGGCCCCGCAGCGCCGGGCTCAGCGCATCAGGCAGTCCATGTGCCGCTGCCCTGACAAGAGTGACGTCAGGGCCCGCACCGCGCGCCGATAGGCGTGCGGGGGCGGGGCCCAGGTCGGCCCCGCCCACCCACCCCGCCCTTCCAGGACTGCGTGTGTAGCATCGCCGCACGCGCTGTTTTTCCGGACCTTGCGGCGTTGGTGGGCTGCAAAAAAGCGCAGGGGCCAGATTTCCTGGTTCACTCACTGCCTTGCGCTGGGAATAACTCCGCTAACTCTCACCCTGATTCCTTTTGCGTGCTAGCTCTCCCCTCCACATACACACACACACACACACACACACACACACACACAGAGTGAGCAGAGCAATGGCAACTTCGTGTCAGTGGTTTTCAGTGTGGCAATAAATTGGTGATTTTTAAAAGAAAAAAAAACCAAAAAGATGGCCGAGTGGCATCCTGGATTTAAATTAGGCCCCCTGGGTCGATGTCCTGGCAACCAATGGTTTTTAAAGCTTCCCAGGTAGTTCCAACCAGAGGACAAGTTTAGGACACTCGAATTTGAATAGTCTTAAAGAGAATGACTTCTGGATATTTCTCCTCGTTCCTGATGAGTTTAGTACCTTTCTTCTAGCCCCACTGAATATCTAACCTAAAATATCAACTTTCCTGAATTCTAAACAATGTGGAAAACGTAGACTGGAGACAGGGAGCAGCAGACCGAGCTGAAGTGAACTGTCTCCCACGCTGTCAGAGGGAATTAAGGAGAAGATGGGAGACTTACACACCGAATGAACGTTAGGAGTATTTACAAAATTCAGCATGGCTGTAATTGGGCCAACTTAGAAGGTCTGATTAGTAATTAAAATAAACTTGTAAACTATTTGTTAAAAGGTTAGGGAAATCTTCTTTGTGGCTGCAGTATTTCCTTCTGGCCTTTTGAAAGCTATGGAATGGCCGGTCTTTTGACCTTGGTGCTGAGGGACTCGAGGTGTGGGGAAGAACACAGAGTGGATGGGTTGAAATGAAGACATTCTGTCTCATCTGCCGGGGGAGAGCTGAGACCCACAACAGTATCTCTGCGCTCCTCTTTCCTCTTCACACTCCCCCCCACCAATTCCACATTTCTATCCAACACTAAGCCCTCCTGTCCCGCGGAGGAGCTTGTGGGATGGTTTTTGCAATACCATTGAAACTTAGGGCCTTACCCATGTCTGGCTAGTGCTGTATCACAATGAGCTGTCTCCTCAGACCTGTGGGGAAGGTAAGAAGCTTTTCAATGAGACATTTGTGAACATAGAGTAGGTTCCCAGCGTGCAAATATTACTGGATACCCCTCCCCCCACCACTTCGCTACCAAGAATGAGGGATAAGAAAGGAGAAAGGAGATATCTAAAGTTCAGGAAACTCTGAGAGGGTCGCTGGCCAGGGGCACTGGACATTCATGATAAGTGGCCCTTCTTTCTCTGAGCAGAAATTTCCCGGTAAATGAAAGGTGGATCCTGTGGCCTTCATTTCCTCCTGCTAATACCTGGACGAAATGAACAGTAAGGTGACATTCTGAGATGCTCTTGGGATGTCAGATTCCAGAAACATGAGTCCCTGAGCCTCCGTGGTGGATGCTGTGTGCATTTAGTGAGCACCACTGCAGGCCATTAATTGACTGCTGAGGCTGGTCAGAAGACGGAGAAGACATGGCTGTACCAGGGAAAGGCTGACATAGAAGCGAACTGGAGCCTGGACTTCAAAAAACAGTATCAGAGAGAGCTGACATGGGCATCTGTTACTGGAAGGAGAGCGCAGAGAAGCGCCTGAGGTGGGCTTGAGGTCAGTCAGTGGTCCTTTATGAACTTCCCAAGCCCTCCCACTGTTTTGTTTCTCAGAAAAGAAGGGTCTCGCTGGGGAGCTGAAGAGATTATTCAGTGGATTAAAGAGCTCTCAGGACAAAAGCATGAAGATTCAAGCTTGGATCCCCACCCCCGACATTAACATAAAAATAAAGGGAGGAAGGACGACAGAAGGGAAGGAGGAAGGGAAGGGAGAGAGGGAGGGAGGGAAGAAAGGAGGGAGGGAAAAGGGAAGGAGGGAGGGAGGGAGGAAAGGGAGGGAAGGAGGGAGGGAAGAAGGGAGAGAGGGAGAGAGGGAGGGAGGGAGGGAGGGAGGGAGGGAGGGAGGGAGGGAGAGAGACCTCCAACAGCAGCACAGGCTTGTAACCTCAGCAAGGGGGAGGCAGAGATAGGGAGATGCTAAAGGCTCTGACTGGCAGCCTAGCCAAGTGCTGAGCTCAACCCCAGTGCTCCATGTTCAGAGTTCTCTGCCTTCCCTCTCTTCCCCATGGTTCCACATAAGAAACTCTCATTGATTCAAGGAACCTGCTTGCCTGGAGCAGTCATTTCCCTTCCCACCCAAGAGAGCCTAACACTGTGGTTTTGAAATTGTTATCACTGCAGGCTAATAAACTGGCTTGGCAACTGACGGCCAGTTCCTTGAGAAGTTGGTTCATGTCATTTGCTTTCATTGGACTTGGTCATCTCTGGATATCAGTGCCCTGGAGCCCCATTCCCTCACCACACTGACTCTCTCTTCCCTCTGTCTTCTCTACTTCAAGTATGTGAAGTATGTCTACTTCAAGAGTGTTCCAGAATTTTAATTATAGGAGGGAGTCCCTCACAAGCAGACGTCCTGGTACTGTGTCTCTGACAATCCTTCGGCTCTCACTTCTGAAATGTTCCCTGACATACACATGTAGGAGCTGTGATGTGGGGGTGCTCCCACAAGCTGTTCACCTCTGCGTTGCGTCCACTTAATGGTTTTCTGTGATGGTCTCCATTTGCCAGGAATGATGGCGCTCGAACCCTCAGACTGATTCTTAAGTGGATGCAGAGGCAAATCACCATGAAGGTTGACCTGCCTTTACACCTTAAGTTACGAATAGCACTTGTCCATTTTCAAGGCCCTTTCATGACATGCTATTGTTTTTTCCTGACAATTCCATAAAAAAGACAATCACCCCAGTCTTCTATTATTGGACGATAATCTCCAAAACTAATGTTTCATAAACATCTAATGGTTTTTTTTTTAAAGTGTTATCCCCTTACCCGGTTTCCCCTGTCCCAGAAACTCTCTCTCCTATCCCCCTTCCCCCTGCTTCTATGAGAATGTTCCTTGACCCACCCACTCCCACCTCTCCGCCCCCCCCCCCCCGCAATTCCCCTACACTGGGGCTTCTGTGAAACCTTCATAGGACCAAAGACCTCTCCTCCCATTGATGCCTCACATATGGAGACAGAGTCCTGTGTTCTCCTTGGTTGGTGACTTAGTCCCTAGGAGCTCTGGGGGGGTCTGGTTGGTTGATATTGCTGATCTTCCTACAGGGTTGCAAACCCCTTCAGCTCCTTCAGTCCTTTCTCTAACTCCTCCGTTGGGGTCCCTGCACTCAGTACAATGGTTGGCTGCAAGCATCTGCCTCTGTATTTGTAAGGCTCTGACAGGACCTCTCAGGAGACAGCTATATCAGGCTCCTTTCAGCAAACCTTCCTTAGCATTTACAATAGTGTCAGAGTTTGGTGACTGTATGAATCCCATTTTATTCTTTATCATCCCTTTGCATTTTGGGTAAAGCTCAGCTTGGAGCTTGCATGGCTAATCTTTCTTCTTTTTTTTTTCCATGTGGTATCAAGGTCTCTCTCTTCTCAGTTGGCAACTCCTTGAATGGTTTTCTCAGCAATGTATATACGCCCCAAAATGCTGTTCCTGAAGTCTTTACTTGTTTGATGTTGCATCAGTCAGAATTAAGTGTGTGGCTAAGCCTGAGTCAAGGAAAGAAAGGTTTACACAGGACATGGAGTTCATTGGCAACAGCCAGAGGACCTGTCTATCCCATTCAGGGATTCTGGTTCCATATGAAGACATCAGGGAGATAAAGAAACACTGGATCCTTTGTCTTCCAGTTCAATGAGCCTCTAGTTGAATGTATGGCTTGTTGGCCGTCCATTGTCCGTTCCGTGCCCATCCTAAGCAATGATATGTGCAGCTCCATGTGAGATGCAGAGATAAAGCAAACTGAGCTCAATCTAAGTGAGCTATGCTGGGTATCACCTCAATACCTGCCTGCTGGTTTCCCACGCCTTCCTTCACGATGTTCATTCCCGGGCTGCTCTTCCTTCCTGGCTCCATCTCTGAATCCCATTGGACAGTGACTGGGCATCCTGAAGAGTTTGCTGATTCCCTTTCCTCCAACCTTCCAGTGTGTGGTTCAGAGAGGGAGGCATGGGACAGACCATAGAAAGGAAGGTTCCGTGCCACCTGTAAGACCCTCTTTTCTGGTTTTGGAAATTACACTTATGTACATACAACCAGTGGTTTCTACCTGTTGTCCTTTCAAGAGACTTAATGATACAGATTAGTAGGGATGCTTTGAGGCCCTGCAGAGAAATGGGGACAGGGCAGGTAGGTGGGAGTCAGCCATCCTGCCTCTGAAGCTCTGGGGAGGGTCTGTGCTGTGTGAGTAGTATCTATGTTTCAGACTCCTGGTGGCTGTGAAGTCTAGCTCTGCACACAATGCCTGCCCTGCTCCTGTGCCCTCCCAGGGCCTGGGAACCTGTGCATTGGGAGGACTGCCCCGAGATTATGAAGTGCATTGTACAGTGGAGCCAAAGCTCTAGATGAACCTGTTCAGCCTGTTGCCAATTTATCCAGGGAATTAATTCCACAGTGAAAAGCATCGAATTGCCAAAGCAAGGGTCGTTCGTCCTTGTCCCTCTTCCAGAGGCCTCCAACTCACCCAAAACATAGAAAAGGACAAGTATAATTAATCAACTCACCTACTGAAGAATACATTCTCTGGGCTCCCTAATATGCAAATCCGAGGAAAACAAAATTGAGACAAATGCTGAGAACGCTCGGCTCCTCTTCAAGAATGACTAGACTTCCCCATCCTTTCTCTAAGGCCTATGCTGCTCTGGGATACATCAGTGGCAAATAATAAGAGAAATGTAAAAATATAACACTCGGTATGGGAGTATTTAAAGATAGAAAGATGTATGTGTGTGACTAAGGGGATTGTTTAGAAGAGAAAGAAAGAAAGAAAGAAAGAATATGTAGCAAAGAGAAAAGAATATAATGCAGTGGGTCACATGGAGTGAGCAGACAGTTTGGGGCCAGGCCTCCATCAGTGCCCGGGTACCTGCTGAACCAGTGCACATATTAACAGTTAGTGCACATCATAACATCTTTGCATGGAGTAGGAGGAACAGGAGAAGAAGGAGGGCGAGGCAGTGGTAGTAGCATCTTTATCATGTGCCTAACTGTGTTCTGGTGTAGCATCAATCTCTATAACTCTATCTCATTCATGACCTGTCACACAATATGGAGTATATGTCATCCCGTGTTATAGACAAGACAATGAGGCCTAGAGAAATGACCGATGCTATTTTCCTGTGGCTAGATAGCACACACACACACACACACACACACACACACACACACACACACACACACACACACACATTGTGACTTGAAAATAGCTTTGCCTGACTCTAGCACACATGTTCTTTCCCTCTCCCTGGAGAGCAAACGACACATAGCCACTTAATAAACCCATAACATTTCCAACTGGTTCAACTCTTGTCCTGTGACCTTGGCTAATCCATCTGCTCTCCATTGTTTTTGAGTGAAATACTAACAAATGCCCATTTTCCAGCTTGCAGTGTCTCTAAGAGACTGAAATGCTAGAGGGCACAGTCTAGTGCTTAGGAAACTCTGAAGCTGGGAAGACATAAAGCCATGACCTACAGTCACAAAGGAGCTCAGGACCAACTCCCCTCCAGTCATTGAGCCTTCATATCAAGACCAAGGCTTCAGTTCATCAATACATCACTATCCTTTATGATGTCCTGGGGTTTTACATGAGGCATGTCATGAGCGACCAGCCAACTCTCTGTCTATAACCGGTGTCTTTGTTGGGTTGTTGGTCACTGCTTCACTTATTACAGGCCAGGACAAGCTGGTTTAACTCATACATGTGGCATGTGGATGTCCCACGTGCAGCCAGGTTGGGCGACCACTGCTTTTCTTTAGACCAGAATTCTTTCCAAGGAGCAGGCCACTTATGTTGAACTTCAAGCAATACTTTAGAAGAAATCCCCTGGACAGCGTCTAAGCAAGGAATCAGAGCAGGGGAAGTCACTGGAACGACCCTAATGACGTGAGGCACTGCCAACCAGGTACACAGAGTGTTGCTGGCTTCTCTCTAGTTGGGCAAATGTGTGGGTGTGGGCATTCATCACAGGGACCTGGACTGAGGTGAGAGGCAAAGGCAGAAAGATCGTGTGTGGGGCCTGAAGTGGTTTAGACCTTTGGACATATGACAGACGCATTCTAAGGTTGCTTTCTTCCTGCTCATTGTGTCTCTGGGCAATCTCCTGGACTGTGCACCAGGCAAGAGGCGGCGATTCCTAAGTTTTAGCCTCGGCTTTATTAGGCTCCAAGCACACCAATTCCCATCTGTTAATGCCAGGCAGAGGACATTAAGATGGATGGGCTCTCGACAGGACTGCTTTCCTATGACGACAGCCACCAGCATGGTCTTATGGATGCACACACCATCAGTGGAAGGCACTTCTGGACAGGCATTCATTGGGCCCTGAGGATTGGAGCGAAGGGTACAGAAGTAGTCCCAAGGCCCCTGTAGTCCCACAATCTACCATTAATGGCAGAGTGGGAAGGGGGGTACAAACGAGAGTCAACTCTGAAGACTCAGATATCTATGTGTACGTATGTGTGCATGGTATGTATGTTTGTGTGAGATATGTATGTGTGAGGCAGGGAATGAGAAGCAAGTCTACTGAGGGTAGGCATGTGGGAATGGTACAGTTCAAAGTACTAGCTTTTCAGCTTTCTGGAAGATGAGGTTTACCTGAGGGAAAAGCTCCTGAGGAGAGTAAGAAGCACAGCTATGGCTTGCAGCCCTCTGCCCTGTGAGGAGTTCTGCTGAAGGTTTGCATGCTGCCCTGTCTCCTGACTTTCAAATAACAGTGCAAGTCAGCTGCAGCCTTCACGTTGCCTTGCTGCCTCTCTTCCTGCTGCTTCCTTCTCTCCCTGCAAACTCACCTGAGATGCACACACCCCTGATGTCCATACCACACCCCTGATGTGCATGCCACACCCCGAGTTCAAGAGTTCTTTGTCTTTGGGTTCCCTCCCCTCACAGGCAACTACTTTCCCTTGGTTTCCTCTGTGTGTGTGTGTGTGTGTGTGTGTGTGTGTGTGTGTGTGTGGTGTGTATGTGTGTTTTTGTGTGTGGTGTGTGTATGTGTGTGTAGCATGCATGTATGCGTATATATGTGTGTATGTGTGTGGTATGCATGTATATATGTGTGTGTGTGGTGTGTATGTGTGTGGTGTATATGTATGTGTATGTGTGGTCTGTATGTATACATGTATAGTATGTATGTATACATATGTGTGTGTGGTATGTATGTTTGTGTGAGATATGTATGTGTGTGAGTGGTATGTGTGTGTGTGTAAGGAGGTATGTATGTGTGTGTGTGCACTGGCCACAGGGCAACACTGGACGTCCTTCCTAGGGCTCCCTTCATCATACTTGCTGGGGTAGGGTCTTTCACTGTCCTGAACCACACTAAGTGGACCCCAGAGATATTCCTTTCCCTCCCACTAGTGCTGGAATTAGGGGTGCAGGTTTTTATATAGATTCTTGGAAATTGAACACTGGTCCTTATGCACTCCATCAGCTGAACTGTATTCCCAGCCATGGGAACTGTGCAAAAGACATGTGACCACTGCTTGAAGGTATATTTATATATAGCTTCTACTGGGGGCAGTGCCAAAGTTCAGGGTCATCTACCTGGGTCCTGTGCTCAGGGCCGGTCTGTTTGTAGAAGGGATGTTTTCTCTCACTCTCCAGTTTCAACTGTTCTTCCTTGCCTACCTCTGAAGGAATGAAAACTCCCAGGAGAGACTGAGATGCTTGTTCCTTCCTCCTTTGCCTGTCAGTTCTCATCCTCCCCGGAAGGTTGAAGGTTAGCAGTGTTTGTTATCAGTACCTCCCACATTCTCCATTATGTCTCTGGCTTGGGTTTCTGTTTACCTACTGGGGCTTAGTCCTGACCATTCAGCTCTCCTTCCTTATTCCCTTCTGAACACACCTAAACACAATAGCTTCCCATCCAAACCAGACCCGCTGCTGTGTTTGTAGCCTAGGGCCTCCAGTGGCTGACCAGGCAGCACTGACGTAGTTACAGAGGTCCAATAACTAGTAATCTGGGTATCTCATACCACTGCCTAATCGTCTTGGGTGTTTTGTTAAGAAAATGGCAGGCAGCCTGTGAAATTTATATTTTTATTTCAAAAACACCTTGCAGCACTGAGCTACGTGAGTTCAAAGAGACCAATGCCATACTTAGTTGCTCTTTTCTAGTCCTTGTCAAACTTAATTGTCCCAAAGTCCCAAGAAATACTACAGAGTGCCGATCTTTGGGTCTGCTGCTTAAAGAGTCTATTTTTTGTCTGGCATAGGGGGTGTATGTGTTTTTTAAAAATATACAGTCATTCAAGATTTAATTTATTTTTTTGTGAATGAGTGTTTTGTGTACCTCTGTTTATACACACGAACACACATACACGGTGTGTGTGTGTGTGTGTGTGTGTGTTCAGAAGAGGGCATCACATTCCCTGGAACTGGCTGTAAGCTGCCACGTGAGTACTGGGAATTAACCTGAATTCTCAACCTGTGGTTCGGGGGTCACATATCAGATAGCCTGTATATCAGAAATTTACATTACAATTCAGAACAGTAGCATAATTACAGTTATGATATAGCAACAAACAAACATTTTATGGTTGGGGATCATCACAGCATTAAAGGGTCGCAGCATTAGGCAGGTTGAGACTCACAGCTCTACAAGAACAAGTGGCCTTAATCTCTCCAGCCTTGTGTCTGCCTCTTGAAGGTGTGTCTTGTTTCCTCGAGTGGCCTAATGCGACACCACAAATTTGGTATCTGAAAACCATAGAAAGCTTTCTTTTACAGTTTTGGGAGCAAGAAGTCTACAATGAACATGTCAGAAAAGACTTGCTTCCCCCAAGGTGCAAGGGAGACTCTTTCTTTCCCTCTTCTGGATCTTGAACACTTGGTATTTTCTTCCTTAGTCACTGGCATCAGCAACGTTTTAGGGGAGGTAACGTTTCCCAGCCAAAGACATCAGGCCTATGACTCGAAATAGACATAGCAAATCTCTGAATGAATAAACAAACCCAGAGCCATGAGTGGCAATGTTCTCTTCTTTTACTTCATTCAGGATTTTGTGTATTAAAAGGTGAAAAATGATTTCACCCATAACACACACACACACACACACACACACACACACACACACACACACACACCACCACCACTACCACCACCACCATCACCACCACCACCCCAGTCTCTTTCCAATATACTTTAACAATGAGATTATGATTCTCCTTTCTCTTCCAGTGCCTTGGTTGCCTCTCTCATCCTGATTCAAACCAAAGGCTTTAACCAAGGAACGGCACTAATATGGGTTCTTTCTTCAAAAGCACAGCCAGTTCTGTTTCAAGTCGGCTGTCTGACTTGTCCACAAAAACCTTTTCTCTGTTGTCGGATGTTCATTTCCTGTGTCCCTAATCCTCTAACTATCAATTACAAATCCTTTCCTTGGTGTCTCTCCTGGGACAAGACACAGTTTACCTTTTGTAAATCCTCTGCTTCCTCCTGGAAGGCAAGTCCAGGTCCTAGGATGTTCTCCAGAAGCTATGACCCCCAGATGACCTCCAAGTCAGGAATTCTAGCCCAAAGCTCCCTTCCCTTAGTTAACTCCCTACTCAGGCCTGCCCTTGGTAGCAAAGCTCTAGCTAAAGTCACCTATGAACTGCTGTTCCTCTCTCCTGCCCTTGCCTTCCTGCAGTGATTCATTCTTCTCTTAGAGATCTCAGGCTGTGTTCACAGGAGGGATGAATCTCACATAATGTGGATGGAGCCAGAGAAATGAAATCCAGAGTATGAACTGTAAACAACACCTCATCCAGCCAGAGAAATGAAATCCAGGGTATGGACTGTAAACAACACCTCATCCAGCCATGGTGTGTGTGTGTGTGTGTGTGTGTGTGTGTGTGTGTGTGTGTGTGTGTATGTGTGTGTGTGTGTGTGTGTGTGTGTGTGTGTGAGAGAGAGAGAGAGAGAGAGAGAGACAGAGAGAGAGAGAGAGCATGCACACACTTGTGGGTTCAGACCAGATGTTGATGTTGATCTCGTCCACCATGCCTAGGTGTTACACACAAGCTAGGGATCTGAACATGGGTCCTTAAACTTTCACAGGAAGTGTTTACCCGCTGAGGCAGCTTCCCATCCCTGAACCATAACTAGTTTGTATTAATTTAGAAGCTATCATACTCCTGTCGCATCTGTATGATGTCTGTTCAACAGTCGACACTTTGGGCAAGTAAACCCCGATATTATAGTATCGACTGGTTCCAGTAGTGTCAAAGCTCTTACCCTGGCTGATTTAAATTACTAACGTGACACCCTTAACATGGATGTTGGATAAAGGAGGCTGCCACACCAAAGTATGAGGCATTTCCTCTGGATGGTTTCCTGAGAAAAAACAACCTCAAAGACATAAACAATAGTGGCCCATTCTACACTAACCCTGAAGCAACTGCACTTCTATTGTTGTTGCTGTTGACAATGTTGTTGTTGTTGATGTTTTTGGTTTTTTTGATTTTTTTTTTTACTTGTGTTTAGATGGCAAAAGATCTTCCCAGCAACTCCCCACAACTTTGCGGTGAATGCTTCAACAACTCCTGTCACATGAGATGACAGGATTAAGCTGGCTTTCATTGCTCAGCCACACCTTTAATCTCCACCTTCCTTGTCTATCCCCAAGTCTAAAGCACACTTACTCGACTGTTTGATAAATACACGGGTTGTTATTTTTTTCTTTCTTGATAGTTTACTGACATTTAGTTGGCATATAATAAACCATACATGCAATTTGATTAGTTTTGACATCCGTATACACCGATGAAGCCATCACTATAATCAAAATACAAAAGGTCCACCCTGCCCCTAAAGTTCCCCATGACCCTTTCTGGTCTCTCCCCTCCCCGTGCCCCAGGCCACAAGGTCTTCTTTCAGTCACTATATATTAATTTTCACTTTCCATCTATTTCTTACCTTTGCATGTAGCATGCTTTATGTAACCAGAAGTGTATATGGAGTCATTTTTAATAGGGCTGTGTGTAAGCTTCAGGTTCTAAACTGAAGATGTGGACAATAATTCTCAGAAGCTTAGATAACAGCTAGGATATAAAAATGAACAGAGCAGACCCTGAAAGAAGAGAAGAGTCTTAAGATTCATGACTCGGGGAATGTTCTGGTGTGTGTGTGTGTGTGTGTGTGTGTGTGTGTGTGTGTGTGTATGTGTGTGTAAGTATGTATGTATGTGTGTTGTGTTCATGCATGTGCATAGAGATACATACATATATGTATGGTATGTAGAGGTCAGAGGTCAACCTTGGATGTTTTTCCTTACAAGTTTTCCATCTCATTCTTTGAGATAGCCGCTCACTGGCCTGGAACTTGCTATTTTGTTAGGCTGGCTGGAGAGAAAACTCCAGAAATCTGCCTGTCTCCTCTTCCCCAAGGGCTGGGTCTGCAGACAGGCACTATCACATTCACCTTTTTATTGAAAGTTCTGAGAACAGAACTCAGCTCATGTTTACACAGCAAATACATTACTCATTGAATGATCTGCCCTTCCTTTCTTCTCACTCCCTCTCCTTCTCTCCATTTGTCTTCTGTTTATTTATTCATTTATTCATACTTTTAAAAACATTCAATTGTTTTTGAGTGTCCTGTGTCCAGGACTGAAGTGTACCGAGGTTCCACGAGGGAAGAAATCAGGTGAATTTTATCAGCTCAGTCCAAGCATAATGCTTACTATCCAGAAATTGCTTGATAAATATCAACTGCCTGAAGCACTTAATTCTTGGTTTTCTTGAACAACACAGGAAAGCTGTGCTGGGAGGTTATGTGTGGACATGAAGAGGGAAAACCTAAGAATAGGAAAAGATTGGTCTGGAATGCTTAAGGTGGGGCACTTTTACTCCCATGCCAGATACAGGGTCCACATCTCTCTTTTGTACACAGGCTGAAAGTTAGTTAGCTTTAGAGATCATCTATCTAAACTCTAGGACCCCATGTATTCAGACAAAGCAACTAGAACTTCGAAGCAAATGGATGCTTCCAAACCCATTTCCCCATCAATGAAACTAGGACCAAAATGGCTCTTCTGGAAATCTTGAGAGAATAAAGAGTAAAGGGAATATTGGCATGCAACGCACCTGCCTCATTTTGGTATTTAGCTGAAAGTCCATTGGTTTCCTTTTTCTCCTGCAGTTTCAACAGTTGATGGGAACGAGGGAAAGTTGAGCCTGTCTTCCGGGTCCCAGGAACATCCTAACTAGGACTCTGGTCATCGTGCCTTTAATTGCTGTGCTAGCAGCAGGCTTGGCATTTACAGACTTTAGCTATCTAAGCAAAGCGCTCATGCCCCATGTGGCTAACACATCAAGCTTCTGCCACGGTGTGCCTACTGTACTCATTCCTGCTCCAAGAGGAGTGTGGAGACCAGCTGCTGATTGGACAGAAAGCCATCCATGACAGCTGTAAAGCACAGACTCTATATCCCCTTTTAACTGGAGCCTTTTAAAAGTCAGATTATAACACGACACCTCCTGACACACATGTCTACTGAGGCTATCCTTTTAAGAATATTTTTTTCCTAATGGCATGTATTAGGGCCCCATTAAAACTCAGTTACACTGATCTCAGAGTCGCAGGCATTAAAATCATGTGCTGGGTGAACAGGGGGTGGAGAAGGGGAATAATCTCTTTTTCATCTTGTTCCAGTCACTGTGTTGTCTTCCTGTGAGAGACACACAATCTTCTTCTAATTAAGGACCTCAGATCTCACTGAAGTATAACAAGAAATACAACACTTACACAGAATCTAAAATGCTGTGGCCAAGAGAGTCCAGATGTCCTCAAGTTCTAATATATGGCAAGTTTGTTTCTTTCTCATGTAATTATCCAGAAGTACACAGCCTAGAACTCTATAATGATGCTGATATCCTCAAGATGGTGCTTCCGTTTCTGAGTCCAACATGGCTACCATTTTGTTACCATTGTGCAGAGGTAAAGAAAGGCAAGGCCTTCTCCTCCTTCTCCATCACCTCCTCCACTTCCTCCTCCTCCTTCTTCTCCTCTTCCTCATCTTCCTCTTCATTTTCCTCTTTTGTTGTTATTGTTCCTCCTCCTCCTTCCCTCCTCCTCCTCCTCCTCTTCTCACAATCCAGAAATGCCACACATGATCACCACTCCCATTACTAAAGGGCGGTGATGTGAAGAACACAGAAATATTTTCTCTGTGTAATAATCTGAGCGTAGATGGCTCAACGCCTCCCCAGAGCCAGGAGCTCTGCTTCCTCCCCACTCGTCACCCACAGGCCTTGCCATCAGCTGCATGGCACACAGCAGTATCCTCTCTTGTGGGTCCTCACTGCAGCCAGCACCTGAGGGAAGAGAGGGGGCAGCCTTCTTCTTTTTGCAAATAGAACCTCACAACTGTTCATACCCTTCTGTTTCTGATCCACTCATTAGCCAGACGTTAATGACACAGCTAAAACATGCTATAAAGGTAGATGAGAAATGTGACTAGCTCAAACTGGATGACCCCATTACTAAAGGAAGAAGAATTATGGGAAAATAACTCTCCGTCATAGAAACCCATCGTTGGGCTATGTGCAAGGCAGCGACAGAATGTGGCTTATCTTTCAGAAGTCACTGTGGATGCTGGTTAGGAAGGGTTCAAGTGGAAACAACGGGACCTTCGTTGCAGGCGGGACAGCTAACATGGCAGGAAGCCGTCCAATTCAAGATCCATTTTGAAGTCACTTTTTGAAATTCCTTAGCAGGACTTTGAAGAGGCTGGACCCAGACTGTGACAAAGAAAGACTATCTGGGTGAATGGCTTCTTCAAGTCCTTCACAGTTCTTCAGAAACTGTGACATCCTCTTGATCCCCTGCTTTGTGGCAGGCACACCATTGCACCACCCTGAAATCTCTTCCTGGAACTTAACCTCTATCCAACATGATCTTGTTTAATTTCTATTTGCTTAATTATTTTCTGCCTCTTTCACTAAAAGGCGTGCTCCGTGGAGTGGAAACTTCCTAGGCTGCTCATTATTCTAGTCTTGGCTTGTTGAACAGTGTTTGACACCTGGGGATATGAGGAGCAGAAGCCAACTTTACTTAATATTTGTTGAAACAAAAATGTTGAGAGAGTTGAGCTACCAGGTATGGAGGTGTAGGTCTGTTCTGTAAGCCTAGCATTTGAAAGGCTGAGGCAGGAGGATCAAGAGTACAAATCTAGTCTACCCTATACAAGGAGTTTGAGGCCTGGACTACATGAACAAACAAACAAACAAACAAAATAGTGTTTCTGAAGATTATAACAGAATAAAAATTAAAATTAAATAACAATAAGAAAATAACAAATAAGAAAATGGGATTGTCAGGGTTTTAAACATTACTGGGTCTCAGACACTTTTTAAAAATGGTTCAATATTGACCAATATGGTCACATATGTTTGTGATACTTTTCTTCTAAAGATCTACAAGCACCCTAGTAGAAGAGGAGAAAAGACCAGAGGCTGTTTCTAGAGATTTAAAGAAAAATAAGTGTGAGCCCAGAGTCAGTCAAATTATCATTCAACCACATAGGAGTGTTGGAAGTGCCTCACTTCTGTGTTCTATGTTCCTAGGGCCTCTGAGCCTGGTTAGGGGGGGTATGAAGCTGAAGTATGTGTCATTGTTACCAGTGAACACTAAAATGCATCAAACCGAAAGTAAAATCTGAACATTTTAACTAATGGTGGTCATAAAGTGTAGTGGAAGCCCTGGAATTCTGAGAAGGGAAGTTACACAATGTAAAGACATAATAGAATGTAAATTTGGCTGTTTTTCCTTTCTGTGGTTTGGCTACAAAATATCTCCCAAAGACTCTTGTGCTAAAAGGCTCAATCTTCAGTGAAACAGTCCTCAGAAGTCTGGCATTAGAGGAATTTGGTTCCTGTTATTTGGTTTTATTATTAGTGGCTTCAGGTTGACCAAAGCTAGAATCACCTGGGAGACAGGCCTCTAAGCAGGCCTGGGGGGGGGGAGTTTCTTGATTACTGAATTGATATGGAAATTATCCATCTTAATTGTGGGCAAGACTATTCTGTGAGCAGAGGATTCATCTTTCCCTGTTTTCTGAGTGCTGATTTGATGTGACCAGTTGCTTCAGTCTCAGAACTGTGAACTAAAACAAACACTTACACACACACACACACACACACACACACGCACACGCACACGCACACGCACATGCACGCACGCACACACACGCACACGCACACGCACACGCACACGCACATGCACGCACGCACGCACGCACACACACACACACACACTCACAAACACATTTCATATAGAAGATGGTATTGTGGAAGGAAGAGATCATGGAGGCATGCCTTGAGAAGAGGTATCTTGTCTCCAGCCCTGCCATCCCTCTCTCTTGCTGTCAGGTGAGCAGCTTTGCTATACCATATATTTCTGACCGTGGTATCAAGTCTTACCTTGGCATCATCACACTAAGGAAGCCAAGTGTCACTCCCACTCTGCCCCATCCTGGCCACAAAGCCCTGCTTAATGGTGTGATCACCTCCAACCACAACCAGTGGACCCAGAGAAGGGAGAAGCAGCGAGCTGAGAACAGCTGGGATGATGGAGAGCTCAGGCAGCCAGAGAGCGACAAGAAACAGACTTCTTGGGAGACAGGCTTCTGGAAACTGGGAGCAGCTTGATTATTAAGGGGGAATGAAGGGTTTTTAAACCTTTGAAATCACAGTCAAACCATGGGCATTTGAAATCATAACCAAGCCATGGGCATTGGAAATCACAACCAAGTCATGGGCATTGGAAATAGTTTATTTAGGGTTTTCTGGTACAGTGATGAGATGCTGACTAATGCACGCAGATGTCAAACTCACAGTAATGTGAACAAGATAGAAGTTGATTTCTTGTTCCGTGATAGTCTGAAGACACACAGCTGTTATCTCTGCTTTGACACATCCCCTCCTGGAGGGATGGAGAGAGGTCCAGAAGGCTCAGGAAACTCACAAGTAACTTAAAATAATTTGGGAACCCCGGCCCCCCTACCTCCAAGGGCACGTAAAGAGAGAGGGAAAACTGTGGTAGAATTGCCTGAGATCTGCTTTTGTGTTTCATCACCGCCACTGGGGTGAACACTTCACTGCTACAGCTCCTGGAATCACCTTCTTTTCTCACTAACCCTGATTTCCTGAAATGAACTCCAGCAAACTTACTGGATCACTAAGCTAGATTTGGGTGGAATTAGTTCTTTGGTCTTCCATTGGTACACTATTTGTGACAAATAGAGACTTACTCATGCCTTCCCAGGAAAAATAATACTCCAGGGCCCTCATAGCAGATCTAGGGTTTCTTGGTAGTAGACATAGGCTTCTCTGTGAGTCAATCCTTTGTAGATGGATTTCTTCAGCTTGGTTGAACTTGCTCATCACCATGTCCACTGGACCCTGTTCTTCTTAAGACCTGTGTGTGTGTGTGTGTGTGTGTGTGTGTGTGTGTGTGTGGTGCATGCACGAGTGCTTATACTTGCATATGTAATCCAAGGACATTCTAAAGTCTTTAGTTTGATCCCAGTGCAAATGTCATCTGCATGCTAACATTTTGTACTTCACCTATGGAGAGGCATAGACATCGGAGTTGGTCTTTATGTGCAAAAAGGCAATTAAGAACTTTCCAAATTTCATAGGATTCCTTCAGGATTCATCTCATTAAGACGAAACTGTGAAGCAAAAGCAAACAGGGCCTCTTTGTACCCGCCTGATTTTTGTAAGAATATATTGATAATGATTTGAATCATTTGAGACTATCTAGTACATGTTGGGCATTTTATCTACGCCATCCTTCCTAGGAGCCTCATAACAACCCTGCTGTGGAGTCTGCTAGTGCTCAATCTGCAGGTAAGCTCAATGAAGCTCAGACATCAAAACAGAAGAGGAGCAACGGATTTGTTCCTGTCTCCGTGGGAATACTGTCACGCAATGCTGCAAAGACTTGACCATATACACAGGACGACACAGTTTAGCCTATAACATTCTAGCTAGATATTAAGAATATAAGACGTGCTGTTTGTTGTCAGACACAGACCGTATCTTAACAGCCTTCTGGATGTTTTGTTTAGGGTTTGGAGAGAGAAGAGAAATTGAGCTTAGAAAGGCCTCATCTCAGAATAAATCCAGAAAGAAAAACAAACAACGCGTGAAGTTTTGGCCAGCCTACAAACACTAAATGTTTTCTCAAAGAGCAATTCCTGAGGGTGTCAGGGGAGCGAATGGAAATGACACCCTGGTGTCTGACTCCTTGATTGCTGCTGTATGGACACGATAGAACTTGTCTCTGGGTGATTCCTTTTTGTCCTTTCTCTCTCAACACTTCTTGGCCAGACTGCTTATGTTTTATTGAGCAGTGGAATCCTTGTTCTGAGCACACAGCTGTCTGTGTGCAGTTTCTAAGTTCGGTAAGGCAGCATTCCCAAAAGGAACAAGAGTTTGGTTTGCATTTTTGAGACTGGCTATTGAATTGAGTAAGTTGTAAGGACGACCTGTGTGACACAGAATTCATTTCCACTCAATCTCTGTCTGTCCTCATGGGAAATGAAGCCATAGGTATTCATGGTTTCCAGTGCTGACCTATTCATCATATTATTGAATAAAAAGAGAGCATACTGTTTTCTCTGTTGAGCTTCATTAATAAATGACTCTTGTATTATTCCCCAAATCCTCTCCCATCAGGCAAGTGGCCAAGAAGTCTCCCCTATATCCCATATTCATGCAGACTGTGTGTGTCTCTGAGGATGAAAAGGTCCAGATCTCTCATCTTTGTGCATCTGAT
Source organism: Tokudaia tokunoshimensis (assembly GCA_036184795.1). Taxonomy (NCBI): domain Eukaryota; kingdom Metazoa; phylum Chordata; class Mammalia; order Rodentia; family Muridae; genus Tokudaia; species Tokudaia tokunoshimensis. The sequence continues at coordinate 31,337,574 of BTHU01000010.1, read as the reverse complement.
GGTGTAGCTGGACTTTGAGATTTTGTGAATTCTTCTTTCTTCTACTCTTTCTCTACCACCCTTTCAACCCCCTAACCCTAGATAAGAGAGAAAAAAATTGATGGAGAGGAAAGGAAAGAACTCCCCGAATAAAGAAAGGGGTTGGAAAGGGGTCGATGGTATTATCATTAGACTACTTCCTGTTGATTAGGAGCATTCTGTTCAGTGGCGTTGATATCAATAGTCTGTCACAAAGGTCTCTATGTAGCACTGGCTGTCCTGGAACTCACTCGGTAGATCAGGCTGGCCTTGAACTCATAGATCTGCCTGCCTCTGCCTCCTCTACTGGGATTAAAGGTGTGTGCTCCAAATGTCATAATAATATTTCTTTGTACAGGTACCAATACAGATTAACATGGGAAGTATGCCTGGGTTTGGAGGTTACCAAATGCTTGCCCCGACTTCTTGTATGTGACAGTACTTTGGCCAAATTGCCTAGATGCCTTTGGGTCTGCTATAGCATCCCTAACATTTGTAGTGAAGAGTTAAAACAACTCTCAAGTGTTCTCAGAGTGTTCCAATGGGAAAGGCTTGATTGAGAGCCTGAGGTGCTATTACTAAGTACTGGAAAGGAGTCAGGTTTTGGGAAGGGCTCTGGGAAACCTTATTCTTCCTTTTGCTTTCCAAACTTACATCCTAATCCTAACCAACTGTGTGAGTAGAGCAGTATTCCCCCCCCCAACACACGCACTCCTAACCTTGAGGTACTTATCTTGCCACATGTCAGCAGGTCCAAGTAACCATGCATCTGAAACTTTTGAGATGGCAAGCCACAAATAAAAAAAACATTCCTTTTAAGTTGATTCTCTTCAAAAATTTGTCACAGCAATAGAGCGCTAACACAGCTTGTCACTTGTTCTGACTTTGGGGGATCTGTCATCTCTATTACTCTTGATTCACAGCAAGGAGTTCATTCTAATTGCACCCCCTTTCCAGCCCCCTAGTTGTGATTCCCAGTATGGATTAAATGAAACTGATAGGACATTTTTTTTTCAATTTCCAAACTTAAGCCTGATTAGACTCACAGAACTCAGAAATGCATGCATTGTGATTTATGACATTCTTATAAATCTCACTAGCTCTCGTGGGTTTTTAATAAATAACTGGCAAGTTACCACTTGAATGTTGTCTTATCTCTTACAATAATTTAATGCTAATGTGTAAGAGTTAACAGTAATACTCAACGTTTGCTATCTTTGTAATACTTGAGAAAATATTTGACAGTATCTATCAAAAAATTTAAAATTAGGGTTAGGAGGTAGACTTAATGGAGGTGGACTTAACTTGTTGAGTTTGTATAAGCCCTGGGTTTCAAGCTCAGTAATGAAAAGGTCACAAAATATTTGTATGTATTTTCCATAGCAATCTGACTCCCAGGAGTTTCCTAAAACCAAAGAGAGAAACACCATGACCACAGACATTCTTTTATAGCCAGCTTAGAATCACATACACATAAAGACTATACATTTCAGCCACTTGCATGGCTAAGACAATTCTAGTAAAAACTCCCCAGGGAAATATTATGCAACCATTACTAGTTCTCTTTGTTTGGAACATTTTCCCACCCCCTCTGCCTAGCGTGTCTCTGCCAGCTCACTCCCACTTAGCCTTCAAAACTCAGGGTACCCACCCCTGCACTTGGACGCCCCTCTTTCCCTACTTACATAACTCCTGGGCACACCTCAGTCAAGAGATTTGTAGCCTGCTGCATGGTACCCCATTGATTTGGCCTGTCGATCTCCCTTCTGGGCTGCACTCACTGAGACAGAAGGATCATGCAACAAGTTCAAAATCAGAGGGAGAAGGAGAGGGAGGAGGGGGTTGACTGGGAGGAGGGCAATGAGCCGGATGCAAACTGAATACGTAAAAAAATAAAATAATAATAAAAATCAGAGAGAGGGCACAAGAAGCAATTACTTCGAATGTGAACAAGTTTGGGGTCAGCTGTCTAAGAGCTGGGTTCACAGCCCACGCCCACTCTTGTCACAACCCCTTCTGCCCATCACCCCCCTTCTTCCATGACCTCCTATAGAAAGGGGGGGGAACTTTGCTTTGGAATGGGTATTTTCTTGGGTTAGTGGGTGGAAGATTAGAAAGGGGGACTGTGAGACATTCCTGCAAAACTGGAAGAGCCATTAACCTCCTTTGCATTTTCTTTCAAACTTTATCGGAAGGACGTCGGAGTTGCCCCCAGGTACTGGGGCAAAGGATTGCAAAGGGTCCTTGAAACTGTTTTCACTTCAAGGTGACCCAGGTTCGCTCTTTCCTTGCAGAAGGTCTTGTAGATGGAGGCCAGTGGAGTCAGCATGAGCTCCTAGGCCACTTTCCTCCCCCTATTCCAATTTCAAGCTCTTGCTCCTACCTAGATCGCCGGGTAGTCGCTTCTGCCCGCCCGACTCCCGATCAAGAGCTCTGATGGGAGGATAACCTACAAATCCTCCCGCGGCTGGCCCGCCCCTGCCCGCGCCCGCCCGCTCCCGGCCCCATCACGTTGACTGCCTAGCACCTCTCGGCTGCGCCCAGGCGGGGAGGCGCCGAGGGTAGCTAAGGGGAGCGGGTCACGTGAGAGGAGGAGCCTGACCTACTTTCAGTGGCGGGAGGCGCATGCGTACTGGGCTCCTGCGCTCCGGGCGGGAGACTCACGTGGAATCGCACGTGCCCGGGCGGCCCGGACAGGGTTGCACAGCACTGAGGGTAGAACGGGTGCATGTCGCGATCGCGGGGTGCGCGGGTGCTGCTGTGGTCAACGTGGATCTGAAGTTTGCAGCGTCAGATTCAGCCCTCCAAACTTCAAGGACTTCTAGGAGTTTCAATAGCCTTTTGAAATCTGTAACTCAGAATTTATCCCGGGAATTGAGGCCCCCCAGAAGAAGGATCATAATGCCGCTGCCAAGGCAAAGGGGTGAAATAACCTAAATGCCTGAGACAGAGTCACATCAATGAGCTCAGTTCATGGAAACGAGGAAGATGGTTGGACCACACTTGGAAAGAGCAGTAACTGTGAAATAGCTCTGAAGACATATAGGCAAGAAAATCCTCAAGATACATTTATGTGCTTTTAATCCTTTTTTAGGGAGTAGGCGGGCAGCAGTTTGACACTGTAGCGCAACACGGTCTGGCCTCAAATTAGCGGCAATTCTCCTGCCTCAACCTCTTGAGTGCTCAGATTATAGACCATCACTTCTGGCTCCATTATGCGACTGTTTTTCATTATGCGACTTAAAAAAAACCCCAACAACGATAAACAGTGTATAAGATGTTAGCACTTGTATGAAAGATGAACCCCTAAACACCCCTTCACATGAACCCCTAAACTCCCCCTTCACGAACCCACTACCTCTAGAAAGATAGAGAAAAGATTTGGGAGGCTGAGGACAGAGACTTAGTAACTCTACGGGTGCCGGAGTAACTTAGATTTTGCACCTTATAGAACTAACTTGTTTTTAGCATTTAAAGAACCAGAACAATTTAACTGTAGCGCAGTTGGGGGTTTTATGTAAATCTTTTTCTTCTCTTTTACAGTATCTGCTGCATTGCCAACTCCACTCAGCTTGGACTTTAATGTCTAAAACATTCTGATAATCTGCATGGGAAGTTTTGAGGTCCCGAGTTAAACCACACGAGTGTCTCAACACCTTTAAGAGTCTTCCAAGTCCAGCCTGTTGAGGAAAGGGGTAATACCCAGGGATTCCCAGAGATAAATATTTGCATAATAAAGCTGTTTAACACCTGCTATTAGCTTTCACTCTCCCATTGACTCTGCCGAGTCATTAAGGAAGATGTTATTAGTTTTGTAGTGACTCTGTCTATACTGGCTGGGGTTGGCTGCAAAGAACAGATAACAAACCTGGCAAGACCTCTGATGAGGAAGCTGTAGAACTAAAACACATAGTAACACAGCCATCCTGGGTAGTTTTGAGTTATCAGCAAAACAGTGCACAGCACTTAGGGTCCCTGCCACCCACCAGCCTGAGCTTTCTGTGGCTCCAGCCATGACACATTTTCTGCAATGTTTCTTTCCAGAGGCTTTAAGCCTTCCCCGTACTCACTGGCTTGAGCTAAGGCCAATGTGCACATCTGAATCCTCCATAGGCCACATGAGTAGGACCTGAGCTGATTCATTTGGATTAATGTACTGGCCCCTGAACTTTGGGAGATGGAGAGAAAACAGACCAAAGATAGGAGAGGTAGGCAGAGGGCCACTGTGTCCCTCACACCACTACTGCTATTCCAGGCGAGGTGGGATGAACTGAAGGACAACTTCTGTCCTCCTGCACATTGGCAGCCAGAGCGTTTGCATTCTTCCCCGAGCTGTGTACTTCTCCAGTTTAGCATAAGAACAGAACTCCTCTGCTACCAAAAAACACCACCGGAGAAATGAGAAATCAGCATTGCTGATTTGACAGAATTCTATAAAAGGAAGTCTGCAGACACCACAGTGGAGATGTGGTTTCTTTATCTACCCGTACAGTAAGCAGCCAGTGCCCACTATGTGTAGAAGGACAAACACTTTTGGAAAATAAAAGATCGGGACAAAACAAACAAAGAAACAGACAAGAAGCCCAAAAGACATCCATGACCAAGTCCCTGAACTCAAAGGGGACGTAGTGAAGTAGATAGCGCTTGGCAAACATTACAGGGGTATAGGCAATGAGCAGCTAAGGGCCAGTGTAGAAGCAAATGCAGTGTGGCAGGTGTTCAGAGCACAGGCAGAGACTGGCTGAAGAAGATAGCCAGTGGGAGAGGGTCCTGAAGGGTTGCTCGGATCAAACAAACGTGAGAACTGTGTGACACTGTGAGCACAAGCGCCAAGGGAGATTCTCAGAGTTCAGAGGCGGGAGTTGATGTGGGGAGATTGTGTGAGGCGAGAGAAAGGCGAGGGTCCGGGATACCCAGGTCCTAGTTCGCTGTGGATGTGGATACATCATAAGCACTTTAAGAACTGGCTTCCTTTCCATCTGCTTATGCGGTTATGCCATGGGATAGGCACCAGCTCTCGAGCATGCTCACAAAACACCACCAAGAGCATCTGTCCCTCTTGTTCCCCGAGGTTCTGGTTCAAGTCCTAGCTTACCCCAAACAAGATGAAATAGGCCTCACTACCACTCGGCTAGCTGTTTGGGAAGGAGAGGGAAGACCCAAGAATGTTTGCTGCACACTATGCTGTATCAGCACACATAAATGGCATGCTCATAAACATCAGGTATTCACTGAAGTATAGTCCAACATTTAAGCATCTCACAACTATCAACTTAAGTCCAAGGTGTGCTTGGAGCGGGACCAGCACCACAGGGAGGAATCTGCTAAGGAGCAAAATGGAATTGGCATTTGTCCAGAGGTCAAGGAGGGTGGTTATACCGAAATCTCACGATGCTATCTTTGTCTTGTGGACCACAAAGAACAGTGGTAGTAACCTGAAAATGTCTTGTAGCAACTCCAAGACCATAGGGCACTGAGGGTATCCCAAGAATGACCAGATGGCTAGAGAGAGATTCAGCCCCTTTTCTTTGTATGTTTTTATTTTTCTTCTTTTGAAAGTTTTTTGTTTGTTTGTTTTTTCCATTGTTCTTTATTCTACAGTGCAAGCCTTGCTTTAGGCTGGGCTGTCAACACATGTGTGGATGATCTGGAAATCTGTACATTCGTCTGCTAATCGAGCATTCGTGTACATGTAAGGCTGGGTCAGGCTTCTCTAGCTGTTGACCTCTAACCAACAGCAAGCCTCGAAGAGAAAATGGTTTTGATAGTCCATCTTTGTTATCATCTGACTGGATTTGGAATCACCCTAGGAGATGTGAGGGTGTTTCCACCCCTCCCATTACCACCACTGTTTTCTGTATTGTTCCATAGGCTGGAATTCTAGACAGGATAGAAAGGGGGAAGAGGAGGGGGAAAGGGAGAGGGAGAGGGAGAGCCAGAGTGAAAGGGATGGGGGGAAAGGGAGAGGGAAGGGGGGAGGACAAGGAGAGGGAAAGGGGGAGGGGGAGAGAGGAGGAGGGGAAGGAGAGGGGAAGGGGGAGAGGGGGAGAGGAGGAGAAGGGGAGGGGGAGAGAGTAATCTGAGTGTCATCATTCATCTTTGCTTCCTGGCTGGGGACACTGTGTGACTGGCTACCTCATACTGCCACCACTATTTTCCTTCCATAATGGACTGTGTCCCTTCAAGCCCAAATAAACCATAGTTTCTGTCTGTCTGTCTGTCTATCTGTCCCTCTCTCTGTGTATATGTGTTTTATGACTATGTATATGCAAGAGTGTGCACTCCCACACAGGGGTCACAGGAGGACACCAGGTATCCTACTCGATCACTCTCTGCCTTATCCCCTTGAGGCAAGATCTCTCATTGAACCTGGAGCTAGGCTGCCAGCCAGCAAGCCCCAGCTATCCTCCTGTCCCCACCCACCACTGATGCCCTAAGTGTTGGACTTATGAGTACACTTGACTTTAAAAAGAATTGAGATTGACTTATCTTTAATTTTGTGTATGGCCATTTTACCTGCGTGTATATCTGTGTACCATGTACATGCAGTGCCTTCAAAATCCAGAGGAGGGCACTAGACCTCCCTGGAACTGGAATTATAGATGATTGCTAGCTTCCATGTGGGTGCTGGGCATCAAAGCTTGGTCCTCGGCAAGAGCAGCCAGGCTCTTAATCAATGAGCCATCTCTCCAGTCTTCAGACTTGACTTTGTATGTGGGTAATAGGGATCTGAACCGAGGTTCTTATGATTATGCTCATGTAGAAAAAGCTCTCACCCAATGGGGAAATTCTTGTCGAGTTCCCTGTAAGCTATGGCTTCCTGCTTTGGTGATACATTAGCTGTCATTGTTCTCAGATGTCAAGTTACTGATGTGCATCAGTCAGGATCAGGGAAAGTCACAGTAACAGAGAAACGAGCATCCTAGTGTTTGAAAGAGTAAAGACGTATCTCTTGTTCATTACAGGGTGGTGCTCCGTCTCATCTTTGTTCTTGGTTGGGGACTGAGACAGGAGGCTCACCCATTATCTGCTCTCCTCGTGAAACAGTGAAAATAGAGTTCAAAGGACCAGCAAAAGCAATGAAATGCTTCATCTTGGAGAAGACTCTTGTTGCTTCCACGATTCTTTGGCTAGACCTAGTTACATGGCTCCGCTCAAAGAGAGGGTAAGTATAATTGTATCTGGTGCCCGGAAAAGGCTCTGGAATTCTGGTAACTGTGTATACTTTGCCACAAGGTAGGTAGCTCAACAAAGTCTGACTTCCACGGGCAAGTTGAAATCCTAGAAAACATATTGATAGTAGGAATAGCAACAACAACAACATATTGTATTCACTCGACACATGCCAGAATAGGGCTAGACACATGTCTAAGCACCTCCCCTATGACCTCTGAGACTGATTTGATAACAGGCTGTTATAGGGTAGAGAGAAGTGCAGTTGCTCAGCCAGGAATGAGGACTTAAGAGTTGTGTAGGTTTATTATTAGCAGAAACATTAACTTATTTTACAAACCAGGTTTAAAAAGTGGTCTGTATTGATTTTAGATATGCATCTACATTCATTGTCTAAAGTCAGGGTTTGGTACACAAGGAGACAATGAAGGTATTCATTTAAGAACACGAATAAATCTGTAGGATCTTGTTTTTGTGTCCTGTACCGTCCATAGTGATATTTGTTACTCTGTCAATTCATGCACAATATGTTATCTCAGGTTTTCTTCATCCCAAGCAGCCAGCTCTCAAGGGAAACAACAACGATGACTTCTGCATCTACATTGATTCAGGAGTGATCCCCAGAGAACAATACCGGAGTGTAATGTACTATGTAGAATTCCATGAAAGGGACAGATGGAAAAGATTGTGTGTGGGGGTGTGTGGGGTGTGTGTGTATGTGTGTGTCAGAGAGAGAGAGAGAGAGAGAGAGAGAGAGAGAGAGAGAGAGAGAGAGAGAGAGAGAGAGAAGGGGATAGAGGGAGAGGGAGAGGGAGGGGGAGAGAATGCCCTATGTGTTTTTCTCTTGATGTCTCTATACCTGACCCAGATACTCATTTGAGAATCTCTCTTCTAGAGCCATTTCGCAGCCTCTTCCAGGAATCACTTACCAACTATATTTGAGCAACTAAAGGTGATTTGGGAAAATGTCTCATGAATTGAACATAAAAATGAGACAACATTAGCTCCCATTTCTGAGTGTATGGTGTGACAAACACCATGTCAACTCTTCTTCATACCTTATGCTATGCATCCTCCGCAGAACCCAGCACCAGCAAACGCAAAGGTCCTGCAGCAGGACTGTACTTAGCCTTTAGGAAGCAAGAGGGCTATGGTGGCTGCAGCCCACAGAACAGGAGAGAGGCAGTCAAGTCGGTGATGTGCGGTGGGGCTGGTACAGATAAGGTAGGGCTTGCTAATCTGTTGAAGAATAGGGTTTTAATGACAATGGGTATTGGGAGGAGGGTGAGTGGAGGACTAGCATGATGTAGGATCCAGATTAGATAATCTCTGCTAGGAGAATAGACTGGAGGGAGGCGGTCAGGGCTGTTAAAAGGACCTGAGATAAGTGGGCATTGGAGCCATCCAGGGGAAAGCTGACAGAGCTCACTCTGGAGCAGTGATTGTCAACCAAACAATGCTTTTCCTTTGTAAAACACTTGGCAGCGTCCAGGGATGGTTTAGTTTTTCAGAACTTAGGGGAAAGGGGGTGTCTTGGTTAGGGTTTTACTGTTGTGAAGAGACACTATGACCACAACAACTCCTATAAAGGAAAACATTGGGACTGGTTTACAGTTTCAGAGGCTTAGTCAGTTCTCATCATGGCAGGAAGCATTGCCGCATGTGGGCAGACATGGTGCTGGGAAAGGAGCTGAGAGGTTTACACCTTGATCTGCAGGCAGCAGAAGCAGACTGCGTGCCACTCTGGCCATAGCTTGAGCATAAGAGAACTCAGAGCCTGTTCCCATGGTGATGCATGACCTCAAAAAAGGCCACACCTCCTAGTAGTGCCACTCCCTGTGGGCCAAGCATTCAAAAACGTGAGTTTATTGGGGAGGGGGCATTTTTATTCAAACCACCACAGAGAGATTGGTATGTGTTCCTAGTGAGTGGATACATGTGAGAGATGCTGCCTCCCTTTACAAAGAATTATCCAGCCTGAGTATTACTAGAGCTGAGACAGAAAAACTAGTACAGAATGGTAACTGGTAGTAGTAGGGAGGGATGACCGGTTTTAACCATGTCTTAAAGGTAGAACCCATGGGGTCCCTCGATCAGCTGCAGATGGGGCTTGAGACACAGAAAGGGGCAGGGTGACTGCAAGGATGGCTTTCAGTCTGTAATAAGAGCAGGAAGAGAGGAGCTTCTGAGATGGGGAGGAACAGAACACAGGAGCAAAGCCAGGACCTCAGCTTTGAACACAATAAACCTCATCAGGGCTTTGCTCCCATCCCTAGGGCTCTCCTTCCATCTTGCCAGTGAAAACATGCATAGCTAATCCAAAGCAGGGAGCCCCACGTCCAGATGTTTATGGTTAACTTATGCATGGTCTGCACCTCCTGCGCTTTGCTGCCCTGCCTGTACTTAGCATTAATACAGTTACTTAATAGGTATCATGATGACATTTCCATATATGTGTATTATTCATACTCCACCCTTCCTTAGTTTTCTTGCCCCCTTTTGTTAGTTCCCTTCCTGACTCCAACTGTCCCTCTTTTGGTGTATGTCATCTTGGAAGGGGACTGGAATGGGATCTCCATCCTGAATCACCATGGAAACCCTTTGCACAGCTCTCAGGCCTGCCGAGAAGCCAGTTCCTTTGCTAAGATCCTTATCACCAGGTAAGCTGCCCTTTGAGAAACAAGGAGAGCCTAGGACTGGACAGGTTATGTTACTGTTGTGTTGTTATGGTATGATGTTACAGTATATCATGCTAATCTATGTTATATTATATGTCCTGTCATCTTCATTTAAAATTTTTATTTATAAGTGCAATAAGTGTGTTTTGCCTGCATGAATGTCCTTCATGATCATGCCTGGTGCCTATGAAGGTTGCAAGAGGGAGTTAAATCCCCTAGGACTGGAGTGACAGATGGTTGCGAGCCACAAATGTGGGTGCTGAGTGTCAAACCCTGGTCCTCCACAAGAGCAGCAGGTGTTCCTAACCACCGAACTGACTCTCCTGACTCATGTTATTTGTAAAGAGGAGGAAGAAGGAAGAAAAGATGATAGCTTGAATCTGTGATGAAAGAAAGGAAAAGGATGCTTATAGGACTCCTCGCACGTGAAAGAAGGGACAGAGAAAATTCAATGAAGAACAAAGACTTTGGTGGGCTGGAGGGGCACTTGACAGTGTTTCAGCAGTTTCCAGCTGCCTTAGATGGTGAAGTAGGAGACTGCCTGATAAATCATGGGGAAGACATATGCTTCGTATTTCTCTGGCCAAGACAGCAGCACCCAGGGCCTGAACATCCTCAGTCACTCACTCATAGTCACTGAGTGCTCCCCATGATGCCATCACTACATCAGCGGCCTGCCATGCAGAGAAGGGGTTCTGCCCTGTCTGGCTGTCTGGCAGCATAGTGGTGATGTTCCTACATGCACCACTAGTGTAGGTATAAAGGCAGGTGGAATTTTATTGCTTTGATAGAAGCAGATGGAGAGCAGCTCATACCTCCTGAGCACCACCAACCACAAAAGAGAAGGTATCTTTGGTCTAGCCGCCGTGCAGAGACACGAAAATGCAGAGATTAACAAAACCAAGTCCTTGCCCTTAAGCAGTTCTGCAACCCAAAAGCCCTGAGAATGTCTGGGTGTGGCAGATCTCCTGTGTACAAAGACAACCGGGTTCCTAGGTAGACTTCTGGCCCTTCCCGGGATGCTTTGCTTCCCTGGGCACATCTCCTCATTGGGACATCACTGATGTCTACCTTTGGGGTTTCAGGGACTCTGGTTAGAACTGCTCAGAGGCTGTCCATTCGATGGCCTTCAACTTTGTTCCAGAGGTTCCCATGGGCTCTGGAGGCAGCTGCAGGTGAGGAAATAGGAAGACGGCATGCTCTGAGCTTCAGCCAGAGCAGCAGGTGTTCACTTATTTTATTGGTCTTCATTTTCATACAAGATTTCACTAAATGGTGGCTTATAAAGCTGGAAATAGCTTGGGAAGCCCAAATATTGTCTTTGTAGACAAGATTTCTGAGAGAGAAACGGTTTTTGAGGATATCACACCCAGAAAGCTAAGACAGAGCCTAGGTTTTATACCTGTGTCCGCTTCATTTCCTGCTGTGGCCAGCAACACCGCAGTGCAGTGGTGGCCATTTACAGATGCTCTAGTGTCCCTTGAAGCAAAAGGATCAGGGTCATGTGATGGGTTTACTGAGCAGGGAAAGGAAGGACTGGAAGGATCCATTGTTTATAGGTGAGGCTTAGAACCACTCCTTGCCTGCAGGCTAAGGTGGTGTAAGTGAAGCTTGAAGAACAAGAGTGTGTGCTGGCTAAAGATCTAGCATTCGCTCAGGAGTACCAGGAAGCCCAAGAGCTGGAAGGTCCTAAAATGGATAGATTGCGTATGAAGTGCCCTAAATAGAAGAAATAGAAATAAGCAGTTCTTCTCTGTGAATTCATGTAGCTTTTCAGATAAGGATTCAGTTCCAAATGCTACAAGGGGGAAACAGAGGAACCAGACACTGTGACATCAAGAAACTCACGGTCCAGCAGGGGAGCAAGAGCTGCGTGTTTATAACTGTGATACAGAATGAGCAATGCAATTGAGAGCAGAGACTCTTGTGAAGGGGCTTGTACTGGAGCGTCCACGACGGGCAGCTCTGAGCTGCCACCTGAGGCCAGGTAGAAGGCACATCAGGAGGTGGGTCTGGAGAGGGCCTCAGTAGCTCTGAAGAGGGCATGAGAATACTTAGATATAGTTTTCAACTATACATTCCTGATGGCTATTTGGAACTAAATTCCACTCTTTCTAGAAGTTGAGGTGAATTTATCAGGCATCCTTACACTTTGAAAACCAAATATAAACATATACATAAATATATAATATAAATATATATAAATTTGTTTTCATGCATGAGAAAAGGCATGGCATATTTATCTTTTTAATATTCTCCTTGTCAGTATTCTTTTTTTCTTAGCATACAAGGTAATAATGAGCTTCCGGTGACATTTTCACTGACATATGTAATTGTACTGTGCTCATATGCGCTTCTCCACTCATTTCTCTCCTGTCTCCTCTCATTAGTACCTTTCCATCTCCAAATGGTGCCTCTTCTACCTCTATGTCATATATATATATATATATATATATATATATATATTTGGTTTCTATATATATATTTAAACCAAATGGGTCATAGCACCATAGCCTCCATGGATAGCTCCAGGATTTGAATGGAAATGGTCCCTAGGTTTATATATATTTAAATGCTTAGTCACCAGGGAATTGAACTGTTTGGGAAGGATTAGGGCATGTGGCCTAGTTGGAGGAGATGTGCCACTGGGGGTGAGGTCTGAAGTTTGAAAAGCCCTTGCCAGTCTGGTGTCTGGGGATCAGGTTCACAGCTCTCGGCTCTTTCTCCAGCAACATGCCTGCCTGTTGTCATGCTCCCCACCATGACAATAATGGACTTATTGTCTAAAGCTGTAAGCAAGCTCACAATGAAGTGCTGTCTTCTATAAGTTGTTTAGTTATGGGGTCTCTTCACAGCAATAGAACAGTAACTAGGACAGTAGCTCTGGAGGGTTTGGGTGTGCTGTCTAAGGAGAAGAAACCAGTTAACAAATAGAGACAGTGGAAGACTTCCAAATACTAGAATGTCTCACTTCTTCCTCTCCCTCCCAAGGGAAGAAGCTGAGAGAAGGGTACTACAACATACCTGGGAAGGTGCTGTGTGGATGACTCTCACTCCTCTACCTTCTTCTCCAGATTTGCTGGAAAGTAATCTGATATCCTAGGAATGATCATCCTCTCAGATCAGACTGAAGGTCTGACCTTCATTTATTATCATTTTGACCCTGCTGCAAGTTAGTCACATGACATTACTCAGAGAACGTTGAGAAGATGAAGCATTGTTGTGGTTTGAATACGCTTGGCCCAGGGAGTGGTACTATTTGGAGGTGTCGCCTTGTTGGAGTAGGCATGGCCTTATTGGAGTAGGTGTGTCACTGTGGGTATGGATTTTAAGACCCTCATCCTCGCTTGGAAGCCTGTCTTCTAGTAGCCTTCAGATGAAGATGTAGAACTCTCAGCTCTGCCTGCACCATGCTCCTACCTTGATGATAACGGACTGAACCTCTGAACCTGTAAACCAGCCCCAATTAAATGTTGTCCTTTATAAGACTTGCCTTGATCATGGTGTCTGTTCATAGCAGTAAACCAGTAAGACAACTGACAACCTTAAGTACCTCCCCAAACCTCTCTGGAGAGAATGTAAAGAGATTCCAAATGGAGTAGAGGGAAGGAGGCATTTGGAGCTGTCCTCGACTGATATTCTGGATTCTGATACAATCAGGGCTTAGAAAATTAAGTCACAATTAAATAAAACTTGGAGATATTGAAACCTTATTCTCTAGACTGCCTGTCTTGGCAAAGTACAAGTCTAAGTACACTGAAATTCACTGAAATTCACTGAAATTCACTGAGATGAGTAGACATTGGATCTGGTTACATTTTGCTGTGTGATCTTTTTTAAAAACAAGTTCTTTATAACAAAGTTCCAATTATTAAAAAAATTCTACTCTACATTCTTCAATGGTCTTGAAGAATACTTGTTTCATTTCATTTTATTTATTTCATAAAATATCTTAATATAAAACACAAAAGGTAGCCACAGAGCTCTCCATTTTCTGTCATTGTGACACAGCATCTGAGATAAACAACTTACAAAAGAGAAAAGCTGGCTATGATAATGCATGCTTGTAACAAAAATCAGGAGCCAGGAGAACCATCATGGTTTCGGGTCAGCCTGGGTTACAGAATGAAACTTGGTCTCAAAAATAGGAATGTTATATGTTGCTTTGTGGCTTCAGAGATTTGAGTGTCTGGTGATGTGACTACGTTGCCTCTAGACCTACAGAGACTGTCATTGCCTATCTTGTAGTAATCAGGAAGCATGTGTGAGGTAGGAGTGGAGGGAGAGATTGGGTTGGGCTGGAAGCCCCTATTCTCCTTCCAAGGACATATCCCAACTCCCTACCTTTCTCTCACTATACCCTATCTGTTAAAGATTCTACTCTCTCCAAGTACTGCCACACTTTAGCAAACTGGCCTTTAGCATAAGGGCCTTTGGAGGAAGATGGTTACGATCACAATCATAAGTCAACACGTATTTTATAAAGACATATGTATATATGGAAAGAATGAAAATACATGTGGATTTGAACTTATCTGTCTTCTCCAAGTTTTATGATTTTAACATGCTTTTGTAATTATATATGTTATGTGATGTATATTTGAGTGTATATAATCCATAATTATGTATATATAATAATGTATATATGTTTTAAAGATAAGAGGGTTCCTTTCTTCTGTTTTCCTGGTAATCAGAAGGAAAACCATTCACAGGACAGACTTAGGTTCTCCATCTTCATTTCTTGGGGGTACACTTGTAGTTACTTGCACAGAAGCAAGTCCTATTTCGAGATGTGGTCTGGTCCCCGGAGAGTAGATAGAGAAAGCCACCAGAGTCAACAGATGCTGGTGGAGACAGGAAAATAATTAGGCCTGCCTCTTAAAAATTCCATCATCCCCAATGGTGCCCCACTGACAACAAAGCCTTTAGCATCAGGGCCTTTGGAAAGTATTTCCCTTCTAAACCATTACAAGATGGTTTGGATCTGAACACAGTCCAGGCAGCACTGGTGTAGTTTTCTGCTTAGATCCCATTTCAATTTGCTTCTAGCAAAGTGAGGATGTGCATTTTCTTGTTTGAAAATATTGATTAGGGCTTCAAATCTTATGTCCTAGAGCTATCTGTGGTCAGAGCATGTGTGGCTTGGTTTGATCATTTAGAAGAATCCTGATGAATCACAGGTGTGGCTGATCTGTGGAACCCAAGTTGTGCTGATATATACATATATATATATATGTATATATATATATATATATATATATATACATATATATATATATATTTTTCTGTCCATTGTTACAGCTCAAAAAGATATTTATGGGGCATGATTCTGTTACCCGTGTGTTCTAGTTCCTGTCTCTGTGGTCCAGATTTGATCAGCGTGTATTCCAGCCATTCAAATAATCCACTGAAGTCCACCACCAAAGACCCCTTCTGTATCCTCCAAGATGGCTCTTCACTTCTGTCAGTTTAATCATCTTTTCCTTTCCTGTTTGTGAGAAAACCCTTTACTGTAGTTCAGTCCTGGGCTCCATCAGTTAATAACCTTGACCTAGCATGAGGTGAATTTGAGAAGACTTGTCTCTTACCGGATACTATGTCACCGTGGCATTTCCCCTGTTAGGCAATCCCAAGAGCTCTGCAGGGTTTTTCCTTACACCAGGACTGAGTCTAATGAATTACAACGTGTAGCAATAAGCTAAATCCATCTCCACAGACAGGTCCAGAATTTGATTTTCAAATGTCTGTACATTCCCCAATATTTCTTATGGCCATGCAGTCACATTGCTTATAGAATACAGATGTCTGGTTATCCAGTCATTGAACTTTGGAACCGGACTTGGCTAAAAACCCATTAGATAGTTTTGTTGGCTTAGAAATTCTTTAATTAGTCTCAGAAAATCCAAAGAAGTCCAGGAAAACCTATGTGTGGAAATCATCTACTCATTCATAAAATTCATTGTCACATCTTGAAAAAAGTGTTTCTTAAACTTAAGTTTCTTAAGCTTTTGCCTGTTGACTAGCACTGCCCCGGCTGCTGAGGTACAGTGGTAAACCAGAGAAGACCTAGATCCCATAGATCTTTCGTCAATGAACACGATCATCCAACAGGAACACAAAGAAACAATAAAATCAGGGTTGGGGAGATAGCTCAGTTGGTAAAGTACTCACTTTGAAAATACAAGAACCTAAGTTTGGTTCTTGAAGCCCTTCTGGACATGGGGTATGTGTGCCTACCTGGAGTCCTAGTGCTGCTGAGATAGAGACAGAGTGATCCCTGGATGTTGTGGGAAATGTTAAAAAAGAACGGCCAAGTTCCTGTGCTTCATTCAGCTACTCCCTGCCCGCCAACTCTGTCAGGGCTGGGGCTCCTGAGTTCCCTTTGCTGCCATGCCAGTACCACACAACTGTCCACAACGAGGTCAGCCACCACAGCACCCAGCAACCTGGTAGAAACAAAACTCTAGAAGCTCATAATTAACGAGTCAGATTTATATATCAATAAATTCTCAATTCACAAGATGCCCACACAATTATTGCAGAGCCGATTGATAATGATACAAGTGACCCACCTAGATTAGACAATTTTATTTATTTATTTATTTTTTGGTTTTTCGAGACAGGGTTTCTCTGTGTAGCCCTGGCTGTCCTGGAACTCACTTTGTAGACAAGGCTGGCCTCGAACTTAGAAATCCTCCTGCCTCTGCCTCCCAAGTGCTGGGATTAAAGGCGTGCGCCACCACCGCCCTAGATTAGACAAGTTATCCCAATTATTCTATCCTTTATGATATCATATCTACCTGTGGCTATTTAAAGCCATGCTGGTTTAGGATCTTCTTCCTGTCAGTCCTCCATCTTGACTTCTCCCTCTCTTCACTCTTCGATCTGCGTCCCTTTTCCCTGTCCAATCACAGGCCTCCTGCTGCACTAATATTTTAATGTAATTGGACAGGAATAATCCTGCCTCACCTAGGGCTCACTGGTTAGCCAGCCTAGCCTATCTGGGGAAAAACCCAATCAATTGACTGATCGATCAATCAATCAATCATACCAAGAAAAAAAAATAACCAAAACGGTATATGGTATCTGTGGAATGACACCTAAGGTTGACCTGGATTCCATTGTTACATATGTACACACACACACATACACACACCCCTCTATACTCACAGACATGTATACTTCCACATCCACAAACAGTAATAAAATTTCAGATAATTGCAAATACCATACAGAATAATTTTGGGTGGGAGATAGATGTAACTAGCATAATGTAATATAGAAGAACTGACTGGGTAATTAATCATGTCACTATGTTTATTTCTAATATGGATTTTGCTTTCTGTAAGGGGATTAGCTTTTATTTTAGAACACTTTTTTTTTCAGCTACGGAGAGTAGAAAATCAAGTAAAGGAAATGTTAGTAACCTGTACAATGAGAAAAAAATTCAATGGTTTATGGTCTGTCCTATTGCATTTGATATTGCTAAATAGATACGGTAGAATGGCAAGAAATGAAATATGGAAGTCAAAACATTATATAAGTGGTTCAGGAAGAAAAAAGTATATTCAAGCTGAGATTATATTTTAGATGTAAGCTAAGCAGCCTCTCTCTTCCTCTTACCTTCCAATCCCAAATTGTATGGAGACAAGATGAGTGTACAGGGCTGGCTGTTCTGACTTACTTACCTCCCCCTCTGTCTGGCTGTTCAGCTGCCCTACCTTTGGAGTATCATTTAAGAACATAGAGGGTCTGATGACCTGCTCACTCACATTAGCATATATTCCAGTCACCCATACCTTGTTTATCGCTTGATGCCTAATATGATATTTTTAAAGTCAATGAGTGTAATTACAGCTGAGTTGGATTTAATAATTTCATTTTTCTTACATATACACCAGGTTCAAAGAACACTAGTCTGGTCCAGAATAGGAACAATTGGGACAAAATGTAAGGACTTGAATTTGTTCTACATATTTTACATGGAGGCATGTCTTTCAAGTCTTACAACAGCAAAAGGGAATCTGTAGATAAGGTGATTAAATGCAGTGCTAAATTACTTCCCAAATGAAAGCTAGTCCTGAGTCAGTGATGGGATTTTGTATCATATGATCATTCAAATTCTCAGGATGCTGGAGGCTCTGTTATATCCCTAGGTAGACAGATAAACAAGATGGAAGATTATCTAGAGGAAGACTTTATGTGCCAGCCTTGGAAGAGTCATGGAGTATTTCTGCTCATGCTTCTTTGCACAGAAATCGATCTCATAGTAATTCCTAAAGTTCCCAGAGAAGACTTGGAAATTGAGTCTGTGCGTTATGTGTTCAGGTCAACGAGGCAAAACAAACAAACAAGCAAACAAACATTACTGTTATGGTTTTCAGATGATGCATGGCTTAATTTCCATTTGCTTTGTTCAGGATCATTTTCCATATTGTATTCCTGCACTGACTCTGTGTTTGCCCTCTCAGAACCCTTAGGTCCATTCTACTCATTGCTTCCCTCATATGGACCATTATTGCCTTCATCATTGAAATTAGTTTTATATACATACATATATATATATATATATATACACACACACACACACATACACACACACACACACACGCTAAGAGGGTGAACACAGAGTCAGTGCAGGAGTACTGATGAAGGTCTCATTTTGTCATGGAAGGATCATGATGTGCTTTGTTTGAAGCAACTGAAAATAACTGGTTCCCATTTTCACATTTAAGCTGAAAATTCCAGTCTCCTTATCCCAGAGAACGATGACCAGAATGTACGATGAATTGAAATTACAACCATGTCTAGGAGTAAAGTACAGCCTCAACTACCTACTACAACATTCCTTAAGATAAAAAGGGATCTTGGTTGTCTCTGCCACGCAGGATTTTAGGGCAGAATAAAAATCTCTCCTCAAGAGCTTGGAATGATGACATAAACCTTTAATCCTGGCACTTGAGAGGTTGAGGCAGGAGGATTGCAAACTGTAGCCCAGCCTGGTCTAAATAACATGATCTTGTCTTAAGGGAGCTGGGGAAAATTTATACTGAAGAAAATGGGTGAGGAACTGAGTTAGATATCTGCCCTCCTTAAGCTGGGGGTTCCCTAGAGTTTAAGACCACTCTGGTTAAGTTCTTCTACCACACTGGTTAAGTTCTCCTACTTTCAAAGCTCACTAAATAATGAATAGATTTTGCAGGACCAGCAACAAGGTGATCTTGTTATTGCTTTATAAAATTGTTATTGGCTTCTTCACTATTCAGTCCCGAGAAGTGAGCAAAGCATATAAAATGCACCCTCCGTTTGCTATTCTAACAATTCCTTTCCCGCAATGTTTTAAATACTATGGATATTCAGATGTTGGGTTTAGATATTCTTCCTCTCTTATCTTCTCACATGTAATCAACATAGCTCTGACCTACCAGAGCATACACAATTCTATTTTTAATTACATATAGAAGTCTAGCCCTCTTGGGGGAAAGCAGGGAGGTGTGGATGAAGTACTACTGACTTCTGTGACATGGTGATAAAAAATTCTTTGAGAAAGGTGCAGAAAAAGGGAAGTGCCTCAGTGAGCAAGAATTTCACTTCAGTGCGGAGAGGTGAGAAGGCCCGGAGATGCTAAGCTTGAAGAACAGGTATGACTGTCAGTCCTGGAAGTGCCACTCCGTGGTTTCCTGTACTTGAGCAGGATGATGCTCAACAGAAAAGGGTGATAATACCAATAAGAGATAATGCATGCCACCATGTCTACCGGTAACCATCAGTATCTTGCTCTCACCCATGTCCCAGATGGAAGCCCAGTGCCTGGCATGTGGTCCTTGATAGTTGAGTATGTTTTGGGTACCTGCTACATGTCCAGGTGAACATAACAACAGCTGGGTGACTCTTGTGGCTACTTGCCAAAATTTAGTAACATCATTAGGAAGAAAAAAAAATTTCCTCCTTCTTGTTGACAATGTGAAGATCAAGTCAGGGCTAGCTAGGAAATTAGGAAGGTAGCAGCAAGACAAAGAAAAAGTTCTGATGGTGGTGGCCATCACAGGGTGGACTGAGGTCACAACAGGATGGATGGCAGCCCAGCAGCATGAGACCAGTCAGTACAGGACTCTCAGCTTTCCCAGGATCTGTCAGGGATGGGGAGGGGCAGCAGGGCTTAAAAGCCAGTACTTCTGCTGGAGATGGAATATCAAACCTCTGCAATTATTACCTGTACCTGAATGTTAGCCGGACATCTCTCACCTCACTCTCTCCTGCATTCCAGGATAATGAGACTTGGGAGAAGTAAGGGTAAGTTTGTGATTTTATTTTATTTTTTTAAATTTTCTATATTTTTTATTTACATTCCCAATGATTTCCCCTTTCCCAGTTCCCCCCTCCCCAAAAGTCCCATAAGCCCTCTTCCCTCCCCCTGTTCCCCAGTCAACCCCCTCCCGCTTCTCTGTCCTGGTATTCCCCTACACCCAGATGTCCCTCAACGGAGGAATGGATACAGAAGATGTGATATATTTACACAATGGAATACTACTCTGCAATTAAAAACAATGAATTCATGAAATTCTTAGGCAAATGGTCAGAACTGGAAAATATTCTTAGTGAGGTAACCCAATCACAAAAGAACACACATGGTATGCAGTCACTGATAAGTGGATATTAACCCAGAAGCTCGGAATACCCAAGTTTGTGATTTTAAAGAGAAACTTCCAGGCAAGAAGGGTTGCTCATTGGGATAACTCTTGTCTAGCACGTCTTCTGTCTTTTTTTTTTTTTTTTTGGTGTGTACTCTTTTTTTTAAATTTTCTATATTTTTTTTATTTACATTCCGAATGATTTCTCCTTTCCCGTTTCCTCCCTCCCCGAAAGTCCCATAAGCCCTCTTCCCTCCTCCTGTTCCCTATTCAACCCCCTCTCAGAATACCCAGGACACAATTCACATATCAATAGATTTCCAAGAAGATGGAAGGAGAGACCCCTGGTCCTGGAAAGACTGGATGTAAGAGAATACCAGGACATCTTCTGTCTTAAGCCTCATTCTGCCTCCTGGAGGAAGAAGCCCAGACAAGTCTAATTACACTCCTATCAGTTGTTTCTTCAAATGGGGGCAGAGATGAGTTCCATTTTAAGACTGATCAGAGACTATGTCCCTCTACTTATAATTGTCCTGTGAGACCTTTAAGTCATATGTTAAAGTGTTCCTCACCTGTGGAGGCTCATTGGGGGGGTTTAATTACATAATTCAAAA
Organism: Tokudaia tokunoshimensis; assembly: GCA_036184795.1. Lineage (NCBI taxonomy): Eukaryota > Metazoa > Chordata > Mammalia > Rodentia > Muridae > Tokudaia > Tokudaia tokunoshimensis. Next base: position 31,316,460 of record BTHU01000010.1, on the reverse strand, counting down.
TAATCCATGAATGGAGGTGGGACCTTGTACTCCCCAGTTAACTTTCCAGACAATTGCAAAGTCTTTTCAAGCTGGAGACACATTAATCTGAATTTTTTATAAAGTTAAAATATGTTCATCATCCAATACGTAGGAGCCATGGGATAGAAATACTCCTTTGTTCGTTTCTTACCACCAGATGTATACAATTAAAACACGATTCAAATGGGTTTTGAAACCTTTTGGTTTCTACTGCCCTTATGTCTACTCCCAATTTCTGGAGCTACTTCTGTAGTAGGAGGGCAAAATTCTGGAGGAAACATCTTTTAGCTGACCTTCATCACTTCCTTCCTCACCTAAGGGCATTTTGACAACTGATAGAGTCATGGGTCTCACGTAGATAGTCTCTTTCCCTGGCTATAGGCTCAGGAAACTAGAACTTCTGACTTCCTTCTTACACGTTCTGAGAAGGGAAGTGGACACACATGTGGTGACTTCTATCAGATGAAGGGAAATCTGACATGTACCCATTACAGACAAGCAATGAGAAGAGTGGGAGATTGCCTGCTGCTTTCACACTATGGATGCCCTGGGTACAAACTTCATGATTTTAGAGAGACCTCAGAAAGCATTCATTGAAAAGGGGTGTGGCTTATAAAGAGCAGAGGCAAATGTTCTCTCCCTCCTCCTCCTCTTTTCCCCTTTGCAAATGGACCATTTAGACTCAGAGCATTCATCTTGAACTCTGGTTTCTGCAGGGACACAATAGATGATGCTCTTGCTCGCCAGCGTGTTTCCATTTTTAAAGGTTAACTGTCTAAGGAACCCAGATATAGAGTTTTTTCTACAGGTGCGTGTGCGTGTGTGTGTGTGTGTGTGTGTGTGCGTGCGTGCGTGCGTGTGTGTGTGTGTGTGTGTGTGTGTGTAAGACAGGATAATTTAGCAGTTAATGAATGCTAGAGGAGGTTCTGGCCCTGTGTCCTTACCTCAATAAGACTGGACAAGATGATAGCAAAACAGAGCCCAGAGACACAAGGCGTCTGAAAACCCTGAAAGTGTAGCAATGTCTTACAGTTCTCTGTAGAGAGAATATCTTGCATCTATATGGATGTGGCACCTGTCAATAAAAATCTGATGGCCTATGGTTTAGGCAGGAAATAGGAGGTGGACCATCCAGGAGGCAGAAAGGATTCTGGGATGGTACCAGACACAGGAGATTCGCGTGGGGAAGCTATGAGATGGACACATGGTGTCTGAGCACAGGTAGAAAGTAGATTAGAATAAATGGGTTATTTAAAGATATGATTTCTTCAGAGAAGAGCCTAGCTATGTGGTAATGGTATTTTTAAATATATTTTGAGTCTGAGTCTTATTTCTGGGACCACGGGGCTGGGAGGTAGAACCAGACCTGACTTCTACAATCCTCATACCAAGCTCTGGTGGGAATCTGCACAGCAAAATACAGAGAGGGCTTGGCATATCACATCCTCCTTAGAACCCTCCCAAGACATCCAAGAGGCAAGGAGCAACATCCCAAAGTGCTCCATGCCTTGTAGAGGGATTATGAATGGGGCCTAAGGAGAACATTTATCGGAGGGAGAAGCATGGTGCTTGTGCTTGCTGTTAGCAAGCCAGTCGGAGCAGAGGGTGAGCTAGCAGGCTTGGAAAAATCCAAGGTAACATCTGCAGTTCATGCAGTATAAATTACATCCTAGGAGACTGTATCCTCTACAAGAAGTAAGCTGCAAGCAAGGTACCCTCTCTTAACAAAACATTACCAAGTAGATCTTTCTTTGGATATGCAGAACAGTAAATCTTAGCCTGACATACCTGGAACTAGGTGATTGATTTTTTTTTTCTTCATTGAGTAGGCATTATTTTTTTTTCTATACTAGGAAGACTAAAGACTTCAGATAGTTATTAAACTGAGCTACAGAAAATTTGTAAAATTATATCTTTTGCATCCATGAGTTTTATGGTCTGATAACTAATGTCTATCTTTGTGCTAAAGTTTCTCAGTGCCAAAGAAACTAATCAATAACCCCTGGTTTTACTTAAGCTCCTGTCTTAGCAAACGCTATTTGCTTTGTCTGTATTTGTGGTATTAGGAGTTGAATTCAGGGAGGGACTCCTGCATGGTAGGCAAACAAACACTCCACCACTGAACTAGCCCACAGCCTACAGTGACGTTTCCAGCGACGTCGATGGTGTGATTATAACTTACAGACAAGAAAGCAAGTTGATAGCTATCAGGAGTCATTCCTAGGCTGACTGATTTGATATCTGCTGCAATCTGTATTCTCTTTGATTAATTAGTTGAATTCCAGTACTCCAATAGACTTAACTCTCTTCATGACTTATTTATTATTTTACAAACATTATAATTTGAGGAAATTTGTTTATTTATTTATTTTTAGTATAGAATAGAGTTTATTCAGGGCATGGGAAGGGGAGTTAAGGGGGTAGTAGAGGCAGAGAAAGGCAGAGAGAGAGAGAGAGTAGAGAAATAGAGGCTGGGCATAACCACGTGGAGAGAGGGGGGAAGGGAATGCGGAGAGAGGGCGAGCAAGAGAGCAAGAGGCAAGAGGGCTAATTTGAGGAAATCTTAACTGGAATTCTGAACATGTGTATTTGAAGAGAGCAGAAAACAACTTACCCTGTTCCTGTATCTTCATTTATTTGGGAGCACTCTTTTCTGCCTTGCTGGGTCAATTGTGAGGTGAGCTCTAAGATGCTTCAGACTTCTCTCAGAGTATGAAAAAGTCTTTAGGTCACATTAACTATCTAAACGTTCTTAGCTTCCTCTGAAGTCTGAACCTTGACTCATCTGAAGGTACCGTCATCATCTGCTATGGCTGGGATTGCTGTCCCTCTGCTCTTTAGAGCCAAAATAGTCAGGGGACATGGCAGAGTGGAAGGCGAACAAGGAACATCTTAACTGCACTGGTAGCTGTTATCACTCTGGTTCCGATGTTTTAAGGGAACTACTTGTTGGGGTTCTCTGAGGAGCTCCTAATTCTGAGGATAAGATGAACTCTTTAAAGTTAGCCAAGCTCTTCCCTTGGTGCCTGGAATCAAGTTACACACTTCCAGCATCCTTCTTGTCAAATCTTCTTGTACTGCTAGATTGTTCACTTAATCAATCAGAGAATCCTCACTGGCCTCAGGAGAAACCGCTTTCAGAGATCTGCTGTTGGTGAGACAGTTTCTTTTTAATCACAGCCAGGAACTCAAACTTTCTTTTCTTCATTCTTAACTGCATGAAACATGAGACAGATTCCCACCTCCAGGGTACACATATGAAGTCCTCTGAGTATCCAGGTAGAGCCACTTCTTGAGTAGAGAAGACAACATCCTCTACCTTTCTTCTTGCTGCGGTGAGGGGACTGGAGTGGGATGCAGTGTGAGGACCGATATCTCTTCTGAAAGTCCTCTGATGTCCAAACTCCCTTCCACCCAGCTTTGACCTTGCTGGAGGCCACAGTGACATGCTCTGTGGATGTGGGGAGCATTTCACAATAAGAGCTCTAAAAGCTTCAAAATGAATGTCACTCTAAAAACCCCACTGCTAAAAGCTTAAAGAGATATCTGCTGTCAAAATTATCTCTGAGCAGTATCTCCTCACAAAATGGTAAAAATGGGTATCATCTCAGCAGACAGTGAAAAAGAACTCCTAAATCAATGATGATTTGTGACTAGCCTAGGATAGGACATTATTTAGACCCAGAAAACGGGCTTTTCATGGAATATATTCAGTGGCGAAAAGCAATGGTAACTATAAGATTGGGTGGAAAAGAGCAAAATGCAAATCTATGCATTAAATATGTTATCAATTTCATAACACGCATATGTATTTGTGGGTTTCTATGTTTATATCTTTATAAAATTATTAGAAAGACACATACCTAGTATATGCCTATGCATGTTTTCGGTGGGGAAAGTCCACGCATCAGAAATCAATATCTTCATCTTTTTAATTTTACCATCTGAGGAAAAGATTATAAGTTGGCAGTCTTGTTTGAGGGTTCGTTTTTTCTCGTTTGAGCTACATCAAGAGCAACACTCCTGGCCTTTCAGATGATAACTTGCCAGCATTGCAGCTCAGGATTTTAATGAATTCCCTCCTTCGGAGGCCTAATTTAAGTCCAATTTAGAGGGAACAAAACAAACATATTACCCCATAAAGAGGAATGAGAGCTCCTTTGTTGTCCTGGCTTTGAATCTTGGATCTCTTTAGAACAAGAAAAATAGAGAGAGAGAGAGAGAGAGGAAAAAAAAGGGGGAGCCTAATAAGCTTGATTCCTCTTCTGTTCAGTGCTTTCCTCATTAAGGTTTAATGCCATAAAATGACATTTAAAAATGTAGGCTTCTGTAGTATGTCTTTGATTCAGTTTCTTCACCTGAAAGTTGAGAAAGGAGAATATTCTAGATACAAGAGGTAGGCATGCTTGGGAGATATTCTGGCCAGTTGGTATTCTCAATCATTCTTACCTTGCCTCTTTTCCCCAACTGAAGACCCAGACAGACACACACAGACACAGACACACACACACACACACACACACACACAGAGAGAGAGAGAGAGAGAGAGAGAGACACGCACACACACACTTTTCTTCTTCCTGTATGTATGAGCATACTCCCCACCAGCCTGTCTTCAAGATGCTCTGAATCTCACAGAAAAATGAACTTTTAATTGACCCCCAAAGAGGAAACTCATCAGAGGAGGTGAGTGGATGGTAAGATGGAAAGCCACATCATCTGGAGGCTACAACTATCTTTCACCAGAATGCGACCAACAGTACCACAATGACAAGATGTCCACAGTGTTAACATCAGACACGAAACGACACCAAGTGCTTGATCATGGGATGGAGGTTGTTTATCTCTTCCCTCAAGACACATGAAATGTTGTTTAAAAGCAATGATCATACTCTAAACACGTGTAGCTTCTGCATAGTTTCCAAGTTTTTCATAATTGAGGTAGTTGTCCTCATCTGTCCATTCCAGATGAGGAAAGGTGGGTGGGTACCACTTGCCCACCTTTTTGTTTGTTTGTTTGTTTTGTTTTGCTTAAGTTTGCTCAAGTCTTTAATATGACTTCCCAGAATGGACCCTTTCCAGTATCTCTCAGTGGTGAAGACAGGATGAGGCAAGCCTCAGCTTAGCTGAGCTTTATATGGAGTTCCCGCTGCCTCCCAGCAGTATTTGGCACAACCCTCCTGCCAAGGGTCTGATCTCTCTGCTCTCTTTTCTTCCCAGACAAGTGATTAGCCTGTGTTCCAAAGCCATTTCATCTTCCATCTGTCTTTACTCTCCTTATACACTGTTTGTCTGTATGAAGTAAAAACAAGTGGGATCATTTCCTTCAAAACCTCGGATTCTTATTTTCACCTTTCCCCCCTTTTTCCTATTGGAGTCTCTCTGTGGACCAGGGGAGCTGGCCTGGAGCAAGAGTGGGGTTGAGGCATGTCCAACCCCAGGAATCTCAGGATGAGATCAGCAGGATCACTCTCTGCATGCCCCAGGCCTGTGGACCCCAGCACACATAGCCTTGTACACTCACATTTGTCCCCAAAGGAGGTCACACAGCCAGGTTAGATTTTCTCTCCCCTTATAAGTTATGTCCAGCAGCGTCTGGAATTCCTCCTTATGCTAATAAGTCATCCCAGCACCCTGGCCCCAGCCCATGATAAAACTCACCTTGAAAGCCCCTACCCATGCCCCCAAAGGTTTAAATAGCCTTAGTTTCCCACCCCCATCTGCATTAAACTCTCTGAGGCTCTCTGGAGAGTCTGTTCTCACTGGGGTTCTCACTGGCTGCCCGGGTCTCTTCTGCCCCCTACCATTCTGTGTTCCTTCCTCTCTCAGAATCTTCCAGGTTGCAATCACGATGCGGCTGATGTTATGGGCAGGGAGGCAGAGCCCGAATGGCAGCCCTCCATCCCTCTCCTTTCATTAAGACTTGAATTTCTAACTTTTCACTAATTGCCCTCATCTATTCAATCTGCTCTCTCTGCCGGGTCTGCTTTATTTCCAGGATCTTTATCCTCAGTTGTGGACAAATCTATTGATGATTCAAAGATCTGCATATAAAACACATAGATATGTTCTACTTCTGTTCTTTCCCTTGCCTTCCATCCATCCTTTCTGTGTGCAACCCTTCTTCCCTCTGAGTGAATGATAAAAGTCATCTTCGATGCCAACAGCCTTGATGCTGCTGAGAGCATCCCCTTTCACATTCAGAAGGTCCCAGTTCAGCTGACAAGCTGTGTACTCAGTAGACGCAGCAGTACACGGAGCGTCTCGTAGACAACTTCACAGGACTCTGAAGGGTACTCCAGAAGCAACGGGGCAGCTCGCAGTCTGCAACCAAACCAACAGCCCTGAGTGGCCATTACCCATGATCTAGCTAAGTGGTGCAAAAGATGAGAAACATTGGAAAATTGTCATATATTCTTGACAAACAGATGACACTGGCTCCTAAACTCAACACAGATTAGAACATGGGCCAAACTTTGCAAAAGAGCTGTCTGTGGGCATCATCAAAATGTGTCCTATTATTATAACAGGTAGCTTGGTATTTTAAAACTTATAAATGGCTGGTGTTATTGAAGCAACCAAAACTCAGCTCGCAGGCATTCCTTTAAAACCTCTTTTTGCACCACAGGATGTGTTATGGTCACCAGCCAGGATCACATGAAAGGAAACATGAATACTTTTTCTCTATTGCACCAGGCATGCATGTGGCAGACAGATAGACATGCAGGCAAAACCCCCATTCACATATAATAATAAAAATAAGGCAAGGGGATAAAGTAATAACTAGTTTAAAAATCTGGATTTTCTTTTTCAGATCATTTGAGTCATGAAGTTGAGCATGTTCGTAGGTTTATTGCCAGTTTTCCTTTCTATGTAAGCTGTTCACCTCTTCCACATTTTGATTAGCTAATATGTTTTGCCTTTTCTTGCATTAGTGTTCTCGTTTCATCTTTGCCTCTCTCCATAGCTGGTAAATGTGTGCAGTACGTATTTTTCTAGTCTGTTGCTTGTTTATTATTTAATAATACTTACAGTATTCACTTAGAATTTTTCCTTTCTCTTTTAGTTTGCATACACACTCGCAGCTTCGTCAGCACATTTCACACACTGTATCATTACCCTTTACTCAGGCCCCAAACATCCACCATTCCCTTTTCCTGCCTTCTCCTGATCTACTTCCTTGCTCCTAACAGTCTTCATTCATGCACACTTAAATCTAGGTTCTCACTATGAGAGAGAATACGACAATTGTCTCTTTTCTCTCCCATTACCTTATCCTGCATTCCCCTTCCTCTCTCTTTAGTGTCTTTGCCACCCTACAATAAATCACATTTTCCCTTCATATTGTGTGTGTATATATATATATATATATATATATATACTATACAAATACATATATGTATATACTATATAGTATATATTACATATAAATATATAATATAAATATATACATAAATATATAATTATATATAAATTTGTTTTCACATGAGAAAAGGCATGCTATATTTATCTTTTTAATATTCTCTTTGTTAGTATTCTTTTTTTCTTAGCATACAAGGTAAAAATGTGCTTCCGGTGATATTTTCACTGACATATGTAATTGTACTGTGCTCATATGCGCTTTTCCACTCCTTTCTCTCCTGTCTCCTCTCATTAGTGCCTTTCCATCTCCAAATGGTGCCCCTTCTATCTTTATGTCAGATATTTTATAGATATATATGTCATATGTATACATACACATATTAGACACACACCTATATATAATTAAACCATATGAGAGGTAATGTGTGATATTTTGTTTCTTCCCTTCATCACTCTGAATTATTATTCATTCTTTTTCTTTTAGACTCCATCTTTCAAAGGCCATTTCTGTTTTCATCTCTGTCTGTGTCTCTCTCTCTCACACACATGCACACATTATGTAGATTCTATGTGTGAAAGAAAATATGGAAGTACTTGTCTTTCTGGAGCTGCTTTCTTATGCAAATGACATGATTTGGTTCTCCTTTATGACAGATTACAACTCCAGTGTGCATATACACTATGTCTTAGGTACCTGTTTATCTGTTGATGATTGTCTAGGCTGGTTTTATATCTTGGTGCTTGTACTGCTTATGGTATCTTTTGATCTATAAAGTTTTCATGTAATGTAGATGAATTTGTTATTTAGCTTCCTTGTGTGCTTCGCAAGGCTGGAGATAAAACCCAGAGGTTTGCCCGTGTTAGTCAAATCTCTCTCAGTGAGCTCATCCCCAGCCCTCGTACTTTGTTCCCACTAGTGTGTAGACCTAGGAGAGCCTCTTACCTTTTTATAACTGAAGGTTTCTGTCTTCAATTCATCTGACATTCATTTTGTCTCCAGTGTACAATTTCCTTTAGATATAATATGTAACAAGAATACATGACCAGACTTTTTTTTTTCCCTCATTACATGGATCTATTTTTTTTAATTCCTTCATAATTTTTAAGCTTTTATTTAATAAATGAGTAAGCTTGGATGTAATTGACAATTTTAATGGCACATCACATTTAATTATAAGAAGACATTAGCATTTATACATCCAGTCCACCAACTTGATGGACTTTTGAGGTTAAATCATTCTGTCATAAAATGTAGTGAAGTCAGTACAAATTGCTCACTCGTTTTATTTGCCTCTTAAGCATGAATGCAAATTATTTTAGTTTATTAGGATCTTTACAGTCCTCTTAATGCTGTTATGCAGATTCAGAATGAATTCAAAGTGTTTACTTGCTTGAATTTGGCTATAAAATATTATTAAACCTATAGAGAACAATCCGGAGACACACTTCTGCCCTTAATATTCATCTCTCACAGAACATGACCTATGTTTCAGATGCTTGCCTTCTCTGCTGGTCTTGTATCCACTGTCCAGAATCAGGCCACCGTTGCTTTCGGTACAAACATTTCAATAGTTTCCTTCATTGCCCTTGTCTTCCTTTTCATCCTTGTATTTCACATGAAGTCAAGGGCAGGGAAGCTGAGCGGCTAGGTTGCCGACAGTAGGCATGTGAGGGCATTCATTTACATCTTGGCAGATAAGAAAGAGGAGAAGGGATTCAGGCTGGAACTGGGGTGAGATAGCCTACATCAGGTCTGCACCCCAGGAAGACCTCATCTCTTAAAGATTCTATGCTCTCCCAAAAGTAGTGCCATTGACTCCAGCTGGGGACTAATTTTTTTAAGAGAAAGATTTTAATAGTGAGTAAAATGCAATGCTATAAGTGTTCTATGAAACTTATAAGGAGTCTTCTAGACCCAGAGTAAAGTTAAGTTCCGGTCATTGACTCTTTTCTCATAATTATAGAACAAGTGTGATTTCACCCTTCTCTGTAGCTTGGATACTATGTGATAGAAAAAGAAACACAGAGTAAAGTTTCTGAAAACAATATAGCATAGGGATGCAAATGAAGTGAAAAATAACAGTCAAATTACGTGTGAAAATGAGATACATATGAGTTTCAACAATTAATTATTTCAATGAAAAATTCAGTTCCAATAGGCTATATGGAAGAAATTTGAATTTCAGTTGGATGGATATAAAGAATTGAATAATGATTGATTGTGGCAATGTAATATTATGAAAATATCTACTAGATTCTAAGTGACTGGAACAAATTTTCAAACACATGACATAAGGAGAAATTTCACATTCAAACTATAACAACATCCCAGGAAGTTCGAAATACCAGAGATGTGTAGTCCATTAGTCAAAGGAGGCCATGGGTAATGAATGAAGCCAATGCACAAATGTAACTATATGGTATTCAGACAGAAACACCAAAATGGACAAGCTACCTAAGCCCTTTGGGTTAGATATCTAGATACTTAGCCCTTTGGGTTACCATCATGCCATTGATCCCCTGGGTTCTAGATCTGTACCTTCAAGACTGAATGCTTACTCTGATGGGTTTTCTCATACTTGGTCCAACTTTTCCTTGATAGTCTTCAATTCTAACTTTCTGGAATTAGAATGTCTGCTTTATGCCATTGGATTTTGATGCTTACAGAGTAAGGTTCTCTGAAGAGATTTAGGACTTTTGGCCAATCTTGGAGCAGTAAGAGCTTTAAAGACTCTTGGAGATGCACTGCATTCACTTTGCGTTGTGATATTGATGTGTGCAGGGGCAGAGTGCTGTGGTTCAGTACGTTGATGCTATGTTTAAAACAGACCCTTGTTATATATCCCAGGTTAGTCTCAAACTTAGCATCGTGTTGCCAAAGTCATTCACATGCTGGGATTACAGTGGTATGTCACCCTCCTTGTCTTTGTATGTGTAGTTTGTATATGAATTGTTCCATGATATTTTAAAGATAAATCTCTCTCTCTCTCTCTCTCTCTCTCTCTCTCTCTCTCTCTCTCAGTGTGTGTATATGTGTGTAACTGTAAAGGCATTAAGAGCTATCACAGAAGCAAGTGCTTGAGAAAAGATCTATCGAAAATTCAGAGTTGAGCATAATTGATGGCGCTTGGTTGCTTGACAAATATAGAGAATTTTCTATTCATTGCTATGGGGGAGATGATATCAGAACTGAAGGTTCAAGCCCACTGAAGAGAACTAGCTCTGGGAAGTAAATAATCAGGGCTTTCAGATCCTCAAAAAAGGGAGTACTCATCACTCCTGCAAAGCCTGAAGACAGCTCTAAAGGTTGAAGGAGATCAGAGTATTAGTCACCATTAGAGCTGTTGTCATAAGCAAAATCAACTACATAGAACCTAGTTAGCCATAGTTTTTCAAACACAGTATATAGACTTCAACAAAACAGAATAAAAACAGGTAGGCAGAATGAATAGACTTAGCTGAACTCCACATAAATATACACACTCATATATATGTATAACAGACCACAGATGTAAACTTCAAGATGATTGGAGTTTGTAAGACTTTAATTTTATAATTAGTGTGTTCAGAACATTAGCTAACAAAATTGAGACTATGAACAGGAATAAAAAACAAAAACAAAAAACTATTGAGAACTAACCAAATACAGAAACTGAAATTGTGCTAAATTGTTTTATAGCAAATTAGTCATAAACAAAGAGGAAATTGGGAGACTGGAAGATCAGAAGAAAATATTTAGAACAAACAAGAACAACATTAAAATGAAGAGTATAAGCAGGTGTAGTAGAAATGGCTGGTGTCTATGTAGCCAGATTATTGAAAAGAAGGGAAAGAAAGGTGGGGCTAAGAGGTATTTTGTAGAGGCAGTGACTGAGGTTTTCCAGACATGGTTTTATAAAATGAAATCGTATTTTCAAGTAGTGCTATAGATTCTAATGTATCAGAAACCCCTACAACTATACAGAACAGAGTAAAACTACACACACACACACACACACACAGAGAGAGAGAGAGAGAGAGAGAGAGAGAGAGAGAGAGAGAGAGAGAGAGAGAGAGAGAATCTCAAAACACAGAGAAAAGACATAAAGGAAGTTCCTTCCAAATGCATCCTAAGGCTGCCGGCATATTACAAGTAGAAACAGGAGAGGCAGGACAGGGACAGGAGATCCTCAAGGGGCTCACATATACACTATAGCAGCTTTTCTTGAACAGCATTCATCAGGTATGAGAAGGGCAGTTCCATTTGGACCTGTGCATAATTGACAGACACAAATTCTTATTATATATTACATACTTGTAAATTAAGATGTGGCCAGTTTTAATATCTTCTAGTTCCACTAATTTTTTTTTCAAATGAGAACCTCATAGGAATTGGAGCCAATTTCCTGTGTGTGGAAGGCCATTTTCAATGTTTTTAGAGTTTGAAAACAGCATTCAAAGTTGACTTCAGTCCTCTACAACTCACCTGTTCTTGAAACACTCAATGGCTATTATGCACTACTGACTTTCCTAAATGATGTGAATATAGTAATTGCGGCACGTTCATTTTCCTGACGAGGGTAGAAAAGATGGTGCTGATGACTTAGTGTTGTGTGCTGATGTGAGTTATAGAACATAAGATACTTTTCCATAGTAACAAGGTCATCCAACTCAACCAGGAAGAGGACCAAGATCTTAAAGGACTTACAAGTGGGATCAGATAAAAATCAACTGTGTTTTGTTCTTTTAAAAAAATATTACTATTCATGTGTGAGTAAATTATGGGGGTATTTTGCCTGCATGTATGTATGTGTATCATGTGTGTGCATGTATAAGATAAAAATATATTATATATTTAATATATTAGTTACATTAATATTTTTATATATACCTAAATATATAAGAATATATGTGTATATGTATTATGTATACACACATATACATGTGTATAGATAATTGAATTTATATGTATATAATGTATATGATTGAAAAATTATGTATTTCCTGAGATCAAGAGACCCTAGGGGTGCTTGAAAAGGATTAAGTTGGTGGGAGAAGAAAGGAAATTTCAGTCATGATGAAGAGGGAGCTTTACTACTTTATTTTGATTTTCAGTTGATTCTGGCACCATTTCATCTCTCTCTCTCTCCTGATCTATCAATCTATCAATCTATCTATCTATCTATCTATCTATCTATCTATCTATCTATCTATCAAGAGATAGACAGAGATAGAGATAGAGAGAGAGATAGAGAGATACATATTGGTGTGTGTCCAAACATGTTTCTCTTAATTATATTCAACAAGTTAAAAGAAAATATTGTTGCTACTACAAATGATACTGAAGAATGAAGGATGTGAAGAGAATCTCATGATACAATTGCAACCCCATCTTTCACCCAAATCGACGTCCATTTATGCTAATTATCCTACCACATAATAAGAACTTGAGACATCATTACGAAATACGGTTCAGGCTGAGTTTCCTGAAGGTTGCCTTGGTAGCAACAGTTATCTGGGTTTGCACATGCTCAGCTCGGCGGGGTTGCCGCTCTTGCATCCTCCCTCTCCGCCTGAACACGTGACTGTGAGAGAAAAGTGCTGAGGAGGCAGATGCAGACAGAGCCGATGTCCTAGGGAGACTTACCTTGCTCTCCCCTGTCTTTGCGGTGAACGTTTCCTCCTGTGTGACCTTGGCAGTTACATCTTGATTGGATTTCTTCCCTGGACTAAGTTCAAATTTCCTAGGCATGCTGAGAGGAGAGCTGAAAGCTGATGGGAACGAGAAATGCTGTAATTACCGAGTATCTTAATATTGAGAAAGGAATTAGATCTTTAAATTTATTTTCATTAATAACAAAAGGCTGTAAGCCGCCCTCTTTTTCATGCCCCCTCCTCTCCTCATCAGGATTCTTGCCACCTTTCCCTTTCTCTCCGATTTTATTCCTCTGTTTTTTTTCCTCTTTTAATTTTAATCATTATTGAGTAAAAAGAAACACCCAAACAATAATTTAAGATAGGTGTTTGTTATTTATATAGGATGATAGTTCACCATGCCAAAAAAGCAAACCAAACCAAAACAACAAACAAACAAGCCGCCACAGAAACCTAAGAGATTTGAAAACTCGCTCTTGGAGTTATCGCTTTAAATACCAGTGTTACTGTGGAAAGGATGGTTGATTCTGTAGCCCCTGCTAACTCGCTGCCATGGAAACATCTGGGCTGCAGTGTTAACAGTGAAGCTTGTCAGAAAAAATCAACTCTGGCATGGGGATGTGACAGCGAATGGGAAATAATTTTGACCATGGGGGAACTTCCATGAAGCAAAGCATATGTAAAACTGTCTCTGGAGACAGAAGTAAATACAGATGTGTCTCATTCCTGCAACTGTCCTTATTAAGATGGATAGCACAGTACGAGAGAGAGAGAGAGAGAGAGAGAGAGAGAGAGAGAGAGAGAGAGAGAGAGAGAGCCCTTTGTTGACTTCTCTTCAAGGTCCCTTTTAAAATAATTGTTTTGTTTTTAAATATATGCATCACATTTGTTAATTGTTAAAAAACAAAACGAACTCTGAAAGCACATTTCTTCTTGCAAACTGACTTAGTTACACAGTCAATCAATTTGAAAGCAAACTCGAATTGTTTCTCCTTTAGGGTAGATTCCTCCAAAAATCATCTCCAGACCTTGGCAAGAGGTAGTTTCCTTTTGAGACAGGGAGAAGGATGGGAACAAGGAGGAAGAGCGGTAGGAAGGGCCAGGACATTAGGACCTACACCAGAGTCCTTCTGCTCCTTGGTAACTGGCAGATCTTAGGCCACCAAGAAGACACAACAACTCTGCCTTTCCTCTTCATATTTGCCTTTAAAATGGGAACGGCTGTGGGGGAAAAGAGCAAGGAAGTGCTTTTCAAGTTACAGTGTGGCTGTTACTGGCTGCCATTGTTGTCCCTTTGAAAGCATTCACTCCTATTTCCCAAGCTAGAGAGAACAAGGCTATGTACTGCCACTGTAAAGCACAGTGTGGCCACACCCTGGAGTGAGGTAGCCTTTCCTAAGTCCATTGTTCTTATAGATGTCTAAGAGAAGGTGCCAGGAATGAGCCTGTGATGAACCTGAGGAAATTAACTAAGCTCTAATTGCCTTCAATGGTAGACAAAATTAAGAGTATGAAGGACAAAAAATTCCACACCCTGGAAAGAGCTATAGAGGGAAAAAGGGGAAGGTAGGTGTTCCAGCAGGAGGAGAAAGGTGAGGGGCAGGTAAATATGGCTGAAGGCCAGGGAGAATAGCCAAAAGACATAGTGTGTGTCAAGGCCCAGGGCAGACAGGATGTCGGCTCACTGACATGGAAGATTGAAATAGGTTAGTGTGTCTGGGTGTGGGAGCCAAGGGAAGGGAGGTGTGGGTTGAGATGAGGACTAGGTAGTGCTGGGTTCAAGCCATGTTCTTCTGAGTGAAACAGGAAACCTCTGCGAGAGTTTGAAACAGTCAAGGCACACCCATTACTTTTTTGGGCTATACTACAGAGCCTTTTTTTTTTTTGAGTTCAAATCCTAGTTATTTTTGGACTACCTTAATGCTCCCTTTAAAATCGATTTTAAGTAGATGGTGAGCTGGGGAGGCTGGTGGCTCTTTAAAATTGAGGAATAAGAAAGAACAGGCCGGGCTTTTTATCAAGAAGGGAAGCATGTAATGAATAGATAATCTCTGAGCTTCACTGCCTGCAGAGAAATGACATTGTTGGAGGATTTTGATAATGCTCTGTAATTTTTCCCCCTAAAACAGTCAAGAATTTACAGAACACTGTTTTCAGCAAGAAAATGCACAAAACTCGCTTCTATTATGCTTTCTGTTTCAAAATTTTCTTTTGGGCCGAGTCCTGTCAGAGAGAGGGGAAGAAAAAGCTAATTGGACATTTGATTCATCTGGACAGCTGTGAATGGAATTTTTGCTAACCAGCAGCAGATGCCGGCCCAAAACAGCCCAGCAAGTGGCCATTGGCTGGATAGGATGTTAGCTGCAAGGATCATACTCATATCCACAAACGTCTCCACGTCTTGAAAATTTTAAGTTCAATATTTTTATAAATTAATCTTAGTTGTTGTAAAGGGATGCGCTCAGTCCTCTGGCATAGAGAGTCCATGGTTCAGCTTTTACAGTAGGTCACACAGGGAATCCAGAGACCTGCTTGCTTTCCGGTTAGAAACACAGGGCAGAAGCTGGCACTAGGAACCCTGCCTCTGTGCGCTTCATGTTCTGGATGGATCACAGTCTACATTTGGTCTCTAAATAATACCCTTTAATTTATTTAGGAATAAATGCCTCTGGAGATAAGCCACCTCAAAGCAGGAATTCTGGATGCTGGGAAGATGGGCCTTCCAGTTTGCTTTTATGTTGGATGCATTAACAAGCAAATCAATTTGTGTCGTAGGCTGGTTTTAAGGAGTTGCAGCAAATGATGAGTGAACCCTGGAAATCATTTGTGAAGTTACAATACATAACACACAGGATGGATCCCTAGTGGGTTTTTTTTTCCTGTTTCAGTTTTGATGATTTTGAAGCCTTAGTTGAGTCTGTCTTGTCCAAAATAAGACTGTGGTATGTTTCTAAATGCTACCATTAGTTCAACATGGCATGTATGAATAGCCATGACCCATTCAAATCATCAGGTATTCCGGTGGTTTGGCATTTCAAATCTTGCTCGACTTTCCCCATAATGCTCTTCCCTGTCTAAGCCTGGAAAGCAATCAAGATGGCTTCCCTATTGTCCCTAGTGAAAGCTATAAGCTGACATCCCATTGTGGAGGCCATCCTATTATTCCTCCTGGGCTTTGGGAAGCCAAAAACTGTCAGCAGCTGTTCTGAGGGAAAGCATATTTTCCCATGTCCACTTGCATCTCTACATTGGTTCCCTGGAGGCCGAGTTTCTGAAGAAAGCCCCCAGAGCAGTTCCTAACCTTGTCTACTATTCATATTCCATAGTGTTCATTTTTGAAAAACCTAGTCTTCCTTCCCCACTCCTCAAGAGACTTTCATTTAATTGGTTGGGCTGCGATATCTAATTGTTTTAACATTTTAATAGTTCCCTAGGTGGCTTAATAGTCAAACTTGAGACCCCCATCATTTCTTGCTCCACAAGTCGGAGGATCTGGATTATTATATTAAGGATTCAATAAAGAGAATTTGATTTTCATTCAAGTGCTGGCTGAGTTTGTCAGAAACACACTGGAAAGCATGCGTGTTCCTCATCATAACATTATTATAGCTTGGCTGTTTATGTTTTTCTGAACCAGTTGATTTGTCTAACATCTGTGGGTTTTGACTTCAAGCCTCAGAGAACAGTTGTCAAATATAGTGTAGCACCAGGGAGAGCTATTCTGTTTTGGAGTTAGGGGAGACTATTCTTGTAATAGCCATCCATCCATCTATCCACCCACTCATCCATCATCCTTTATTCATTCATTCACCAACTACTGGGTCCTTCCTATGTGCTAGAACTGGTGGCAGATGCTAAGAAGTATGCATTTTTAAAGGAACTTACAGTCTAGTTGTGGGAAGATGGCTAAACAAATAGTCCTGACATATCATAAAAATTCTATCCATGAGGGCTGGCAGCATGTCACATGAGGTTCTTGCTACCAAGCCAAATGATCTGAGTTTCAACCCTGGGACCCACATGGTAGTCGGGGAGAACCAACTCCAAGTTGTCCTCTGACTTCCACTTGCATAGTATGTTCATGTCATTCATGAGCAAGTCCATGCACGCACAGAGAGACACACACAGAAAGACAGACACTCGGAGAGAGACAGACACAGACAAGCAGACAGACAGACAGACAGACAGAGACAGAGACAGACATGGGGAGAGACAGAGAGTGAGAGAAAGATAGAAGCAGACACACACAGGGAAAGAAGGGGCTTTTAGCAAAGGTGTGATAGTTACAACCCTATGAGAATTCTCAAAGGCACTCTCTGTAAACTGAATTTAACCTGGAGTAGCCTGGAGCATGAAGTGTGTAGGTGGGTGACTGTAATACTAGGTATGACTAGGTAAAGGAAGAATTTATCTATATAAATAAATAAATATACTTATTAAGTTTTATGTGGGCCAGGAGCCTTCATAAGGAAACGAAGACCCCAGGAAGATGCACCTGAGGGAAATATAAAAGGAGAAAGACATGATCTAATGGTGACAGATTGGGTAAAATGTAGTCAGACCTGTTTATTCCAGTTCTCCTCTGTGTTCTCTCATTCCTTTGGCTTCATAAACAAGGATACTTCTTCCCTCTGAGTGAAGGAAGGGTTTTTTCCCTCATGAGGGGCAGGGTGTCCACTGAGAAGGTTATCCACATCCTTCCTATGTCTTAAGACTGATTCCATGAAGAAGGGAGAGATGGAAGTCAGGGACATTTTCTGCACTGTTGTCTTTCAACAAGCCAAGGTGGTTAATGTATTTGGGGAGGGGGGTGTCACATGTTCTCAGTTCTACCCAAATCCTTACTGAGTTCCACTAAAACCCTATTGTTTTAGTCCTTGATGTCATGCTCTTGTCCCCAACCAATTTGAGTCTCACTTCTGGGAAGGTGATCCTGCAACACTAATGAGTAGGTGTTGATTGGTGAGTCTTCTTTGTAGCATAGAAAGGCAGCACTGTGCCTCAGTCTTTGCTCAAGGATGCAAAGCATAAGGAAGAAAGCAAAGTGTAAAAAAGAATCCTTTGGTGGCATACATGAAGTATCCATTTCTGTTTCCCTGGATCCTGACACTTCACTTCTAAAATTCTCAGATCTCCAGAGTGCCAGGAATGTCTTCTATTTGCTAATAAGAAGACTAGTAGCTGGTGTTCCTAGCCATGAATGGGGAGAGAGGCTGATTGTTGAGTTCAATCGTGATGGTTAATGGTTTACTCACTCATGTCTGACTTGAAAACCCTTCATTAAACTCTAAACGATAGGGTCTGGGGAACTGACTGATTGGTGAGCACATCAAGACTGAAAGAATGAAGAATCCTCAGAAGACCTAGGAGCTCCATGCACTATTATCCCAATCTTCACTTCCATTTAGCCATGACTAGGATGTGTTGTTTGTAATTATCTAATAATAGTCAATAATAGTAAACACTGGTTTATAAAGTTTTCTAGTAAAAACGGAACCTGAGGAGATCATGAGAACCCATACTTGTTAACCAGTTAGTTAGATTCATAAGCAGCTCACAGTTTCTGACTGGTACATAGTCTATGGGGCCTATTCTAACTCAGAGTAATCAGCATCTGAATTATGCTGAGTTGTTGGATCCGGGCTCCAGAAACATCAAAGGCAGACAGACAGGTGCTGCTGGGGAAAAAGTCATTGAAGACAATGATTTGGTATTTTGAAGATGTGAAGGATCATCCACTGTCATGATCATTTGAAATAATTTATCCCGAGAAATAGACTAAGATCTCTCACCGTGAAGGCACTGTTCCTTTCCCAGTAATACTGACACCTCAGAGCCACCTGGAAAAGCAGAATGTCTTGTTGCAGTCCATGAATTCTAGTCTACATTTAGAGTCACATGTGTCTCATTTGGCCTGTATAGTTTGAGAAGCACAACCCCTGTGCATTGGGAGACCGATAGGCTGAAAACTGGAACACAGGGTCCAACACACCACCACAACTCTAGAAATAACCTCCTGCCCTGGATCCTCAAGCCTCATCTCCCTCACCCACCCGTGTAGTGTGTAGTGAGGAATGAAGGACTGTCACCCTTGGTTTTAGGACTTGTTGGGAAGAAACAATGCAATTTCTGTAAAGATACTTGGAAGGGGGCTGCAGGGTTGGCTCAGTGGGTAAGAGCACTTGCGGGCAAGCATGAAGACTTGAGTTCAAATCCTCTGTAACTTTTTTTTTTTAAATAGAGGCAAGAATGGCTATATTTGCCTATGACCTCAGCATGAGGGGTAGAGATAGGGGGATCCCAAAAGCTTGTTGTCAACCAGTCTAGTCAAAACACTTAACTTCAGGTGCAGTGAAAGACCAAGGTGGAGAATCACAGAGTGGGACACTTGCCATCCTCCTTTGGCATCCATGGGCACATGCATACATATACATACATATACCAGACCCTCATACCCCCTAACCCAAAACCCTAAGGCATGTACATAGCTACTTGAAAGACTGACCCCAGACTTGCATGAGTTTCCATTGCTTAGCTCATGGTATTTCGGAGGAGGCATTGACCCTTCCCTGGGTTGTCATTTATGGCCTTAAGTTGACTGCTGTTGTCGCAGCTCTATCTCTGTGCAAATCTCACCATGTGCGAAGATGTGAGCGTGTCAGCAGACGAAGCCTTTATTTTTGAACACGTTAATTTCTTCATCAGCTCTGTTTCTTTTCCGAGGGCGTCGCTGTATTACATTAATGCTTGGAGTTGCTAACAATACCAGCTGGTACTGTGAGTATCACTTATGTTCACAGTGTAAAACCTCCAGGGCTAAACAGGAAAATTGTCGCCTAAACCACAATGCTGGACTCCCTCCTGGGTGTGCTTGCTGGCTCCCTTCAGGGTCAGAACCACTATATCCCCATCAGGTGTCTGTGGTCTTTTATGTATAATATGATTTGGTATCATTATAATGTTTTTGTTCTTTTCTATGGATTTTGAGGCCTTTGCTAGGGAGCAACATTATGCTCTCTCTCTCTCTCTCATCTATCTTTGAGAGTTTGGTGTATAAGAATATAAGAATCACCTGTAAAAGAAATAGAAAATCTGCATTTTCATCCTTACTTATTCTCAGCATCGATGGACTTTTGCCCAGTAAGGCCACCCTTACAGGACAGAGAAGACCCATAGACTCCCCTGGGGTTCTTTCAAAACGTTACCCACACAGGCATGTGAAATTAAAAAAAATGTTTGGAGCTTGTAATCCAGGCTGCTCTCTAACTCACTACATTGTTGGGGCTAACCTAGAACTTCGGATCTTCTTGATTCTCTTTCTGGAGGGCTGGGATTACTAGCCTGTGTCACATGCCATATTTTATTTGGGGCTGATGACTGAACTTTGTGAATGCTGTGTGAATACTAGACCATATCAACCGAGTCACATGTCCAGCCTCTGCGTGTGCACATTTAATGAACATCTTGACTAGTAGCTTGTGAGCCTTCTGAGGGCATGGAGAGTATCCCATTTTTCTTCATGTCGCCGGGGCTCAGGACAGCACTTAAAGTAGATGCTCAATAACTACTTGTGGGACTAAAGCCAGGGACTTGATGGAGACCTCTGCCTTTGAGGAGTCTTACCCTCCAGGATGCCTTTCTAAAACCAATTTATCTCCATACGAAGACTTCTCCAGTTTGAAAACTGGCCAAATTCTCCGAATTTTAGTTAAGTTTCTTCTCATTTAGTTGGCTTTCTGTCATCATGACAAAATACACAAGGCAATCAACTTACTTTGGCTCACGTTCTCAGAGATTTCAGTTCAGGGTTGACTGGCTCTGTTGATTCTAGACGAATGCAGCGGTGGTATGTTGTGTCAGTAGGAACAACTGGTTGAGAAAGAAACTCACTTACAATGGCCAGGAAGCAAGGATGGAAGGATGAAGAGGTTGAGGGCTCCAGGATCACTTTCAAGGTCACACCCCCAGGGACTTAACGCCCTCATATTAGGTCTCATCTACTAACTGTCTCTCCCTTCCCTGCAGTGTCATCCCAGATGACCAAGAATTTAGCACATGAGCTTTGGGAGTGGAGACCATTTACAATACAAATCATTACACTCTGTCAGTTTGTCTTCTGTTGGCCTATTGCCTCTAGGGAAGGAGAGTAGCAACAACTGAGTCTTTACTTTTAATGATGCATGAGAAGTGTTTTGGTTTTTTTTTCTCTCCACTTTTCTAGACAAGCAAACGATGTGAGAAGAGGGTCCAAGGGCCCCTAAGGTACAGGGGAGGGTACCAACCCAGATCAACTCAGCTTGCAGCCAGGCCTCCCAGTGAATGCACATGGAAGAGATCCTAGGTTATCTCTGGCATCTGTTCCTTGTAGTGAATCCTGTCTGAATAGGACGATGGAACCGTTCAAAGCTAGAGGGAAGTAGCAGGCCTCATTAAATAGCCTGTGTTTATTTATTTTCAACAAGAACCGTCTTGTAACTCAAGCTCCACTCTTTCACACTAAACCACCTCCTTCTAATGAGAACAAGTAATTTGACGCTGGACTTAAAAAAACTTGCTGTACTCTCAGATCCAGGGCAGGGATGCTTCTCCTTGGTGGTTGCAGGGCGGGGGTGGTGGGGGTGGGTGGGTGGGGGTTGATCCTCTCATCCATCTGTTGGGACTGCAGTGAGACTCAAAGTAAGCTCTAATGTAAATGCATTTGGATTTTCAAAAAAAAAATCCATCTTTTCCTCTCCCAGATAAATTGCTCTTGACTTTCCTATACCCAGAGGTTGCTCCTATACCCAGGGCACATATTTCATGAAGTCTCAAGAGGAAATACAATGATCACTCATAATTACCTTTCTAATAAAGGATGACCTTTATTAGAAATACGTTCATCATAATATATATCTTAGTCTATTAGTTAATGGTTTCCTTGATACTTTGAAGTTTACTTTTAGTACGTTTTCCAAGTATTTGTTGGATGGATACCTGAATTCAGGCTCTCAGATGAGTAATAAAAATGCATGGGTCCCCTACACATATGTAACTGATGTGGATCTTTGTCTTCATGTGGGTCCCCCAACAATTGGAGTGGGGGCTGTCTCTGACTCTGACTCTGTTACCTGCCTTTGAATCTCTTTCCCCTAGCTGGGTTGCCTTGCTTGGGGAAAGATGCACTTAGTCCTGATAAGACTTGATGTGCCAGGGAAGGTTGGTACCCAAGGGAGTGGTCTTCCTTCTTTAAAAAGATGGGGAGGGTAAATAAGGAAAGGGGGTGGGAAGGTAGGACTGGGAGGAGAGGAGGGAAATCGACTGTGATCCTGTGATTGGGATATAAAGTGAATAAATAAATGAATTAATGAAAAAATTCATAGGGAAGAAATCATGAATTTGGCTTTACATAGGATTTGTTCCTATGGAGAGTGTCAGAGTCTACCTGAGGAACTTTGAGAGTCTGGATAGATGAGGGGAATGAGACAGATGGTTCCTGAGTGAAGCAGAGAAATGGGTAAGGCGGGGCAGAATAAGAATGGATAAAACAGTAACCGAGTCTACGGTCCAATGAATTCTGACCGATCACTTTTCCTTAATGCCTTTAAAGGAAACAGAGAGGATTCCTTTTAAAAGAAGGCAAAGGAATGTCTGAAAACACTCGAGACGACGGTTTCCCTCTGCACACAGTCTAACAGCTTTTTTCCTGTCATTATGTGGTCGTTTTGGGTGGAAAATATTTCTGTACTCCAATTGCTAGGAAAGAGCCATGGAGCTGAGCAAAGAGAAAAATCCTTTGTGGGTCCTTTCAAGTCAGGAGTGGGCACAGTGCTTTTGACTGGGACCGAGAAGGTCATGTGGTGAGAACGCCGTGGTGGTGGTTATGAGGAAGGGCCATTCTGATTATAGCAGTGCCCTTCCCCGCCAAGCCACAGGGGACCAAAGAGTGGAAGGATTGTGTCTTTCCAGTCCCCATGCGTCTTTGTTCTAGGGGAGAGAAGTAATTTCAGACAGCTGGAGCTGGGATCGGAGTGACAGTGGGGACTCTGGTTTAGACATAATGCATGGCTTATTTGAATTGTTGGCTCACCGTATGCCTTATTCCTCATGTCCTTTTACCCAGACAACATCTAATCTTTCTGATGAAGATAATGTTACCCAGATACATCAAGTAATATACACCATGTTACATAACGGCTCTGAGCCAGCTCTCTGTTAATCCAGTCTTGCTTTTATTCGTCCTGATCAACCTGTGCTATCTTTAATTAATATTTACCGGATGCTCATGGTAGCTACCTTTCTTCATTTCAGAGGCAACAGCTAATAGTGGATTCAACACCGTCAGCTTGGGCTCTACTGTTGCATAAGGCTGAAGCCTCAGTTTCCCCGCCTGTCATGGCGAGATGATAACCATACCCTTCACAAACGTCAGAGAGATTAAGCAAGATAATTGTAGGGCTCAGTGCAGCATCTGGCAAACTTAATTCTGAGGTTGGCTCTGATTTAATCTTTCTGGGTCATTCTGTCAAAGCCAGCATCTTTAAAATCTTATGTTTGGCAGCTATAAACATGATAGGAAAGGTTGACTCTCTCTTTAAAACTGTCTTTCTAAATCCCTCTAAATCCCTGATTGACAGTTCTGGAGGGCTGTGACTTGTTTTCCTTGTACTGTCCTTTTCTGATACTTCTGCCCCCTTCTTCAGGTTCCTGGCAGCTTCCTCTGGAGGGAATTCCATGTATTCGCATTACAGCTTCATCATCTTGGGAGGAGGCTTTGTCAATGGTACAGCCTGCACTTCCTAAATCCTTCCTGGGAGGACAAGGGGACAGCTCCTGGATAGTAGATGGTCAGTCTCTGACACTAGCCAGGTTTGGGTTGGCTCACAAGATCTGTAACTTGTGGTAATCTCTGATGTTCAAAGAAAGAATTATTTTTTTTTTTAAATCACGGGACTATAAGCAGTATCAGCCACTCAGGAAGCACGGCTTAGCATGCATTTGGCTGTGGGTAATTCTCAGCACAATGGGCTCTTTGACTCCTTCCTGAGCCTGACCACCTCGAACTTAAGGAATCATCTGCTCAGCAAGGTTTCTGCCTATGCTCGTCTAGAGCCCCTTTCTGCACATCATCACCTCCATGGGTGAATGTGCTTCCTACCTTCGTGACCAGCCAATTAAAGGGCAAGTTCATGACTTTCTATTCATCAGTGATAGCAATATACTCCAGAGGCAGACAGAAACTTCACTCAAGGTCTGGAACAAAATTTCAAAGCACTTTATCTGCATAAGGCAATTCCTGACATCCGTGTCTTCTTCCTGTGATTCACAGAGCCTAAGACTCGCTTGAATCGGTGTCTTTTGATTTGACTAATATACTTTTTATTTTGGGCCAACTTTGAAGTTTTA
Source organism: Tokudaia tokunoshimensis (assembly GCA_036184795.1). Lineage (NCBI taxonomy): Eukaryota > Metazoa > Chordata > Mammalia > Rodentia > Muridae > Tokudaia > Tokudaia tokunoshimensis. Next base: position 31,292,061 of record BTHU01000010.1, on the reverse strand, counting down.
TGACTTCTTTTGACATCTTCAAAAAAAAATGATCTGAGAGAAGAAGAATGAAGAAAGAAAAAGAGAAGAGAGGGTCGGGAGATGGTTCCATGGGCAAAGTGCTTGCCACACAAGCATGAGGACCTGAGTTCAGATCCCTAGTACCCAGCTGAAAGTCAGTCATGTGTGTCTGTGAGCCCAGCACTGAGGGAGGCAGGTGGATCCCATCTCACTAGCCAGTCTGGAAGGGCAGACTACAAAAAAACAAGGCAGAGAAGCCTCGGAAGGAGATGATCTGGTATCAGCCTCCAGTCTTCAAATGTGCTCTCATGTCAAGCACACAGGGACACCCCCAACTACCACACGCCAAAAAATAAAAAAGAGAGAAATGAAAATGATATTATTTGGGCATGTACGTGATAGTATATCGCAACTGGTCCTTGAGATAGTAATTGACTGACACACGGAGACAGTGTTGTGCATTTCTCTCCAGGTTTGTATCCAAAGAACATGTGCTCCCCCACAAATAAAGAGAACCTCTTGGCTATTTTTTCTCTCCCCTAAACTGGGAATCGTTTAGCCCTAAATCAGTCACTTTGTACCATTTTGGTATTCCTTTGATCTGAGAATCTTGAAATCCTTTAAAACTGAGTTATTTGTATCTTCTGTACTTAATGTTAATATGGATGTATTTTCCTTACATGCCTCTTTCTTCACAAAGCTACATGCTTTGACTTACTAAAGTTACTCGAAATATGATTCTTTTTTTTTTTAAAAAAGGGTCTTAGTAATGCAATGAAACTATAAATTCTTAACAACTCATATTAGCATAAAATACAGCTAAAGCTTTCATTTCAGCACATTGCTTTATTCTGAAAGTTTATTAATGATGTCCGCTAGAAAAAGGCATTTTTTCCTCTAACTGCTTTCGTTCCTGTTTTTCCTCATTAATTCACTGTTGCTTAATTGTGAGCAATTCCTTGGAGAAGTGTGGAGATAGCTGGTGGTACTCTAATCTCAATTTAGAACAAATGTCTAAAGAGATGGACCAGGGTGAAACTCTTACCAGAATGTACTTCCTCACCCCAGGTCCCTAAGGGTGCAGCCTCACAAGGACCCTTGATGGGTTCCATAGGCCTTCCCAGTCCAGCAACCACCTTCTCTGGAGAGGAATGGAAGCCATTTTCAGTCTTTCCCAAACCGTATCTATTTAAGGACAGGCTGCTTTTACTCTCACGGAGGCAGGGGATGGAGAACGGGACAGAGGAACACAGACAGGTATGGAGGACTTCTTAGCTGCCAGACACAGCTAGGTACTTCTCTTAACTTTGACAGTATCTTTGTTCAGTTGACGTCATGACCACAGGAGGAAGTCTCCAAGCACAGAGATGAGTATGTGAGTGAAGGTAACAAAGACATTGTATGGCAGGGTTGTACCTTGAGCTCAGCTCTTTGGACTGAATCACTGCAAGTGGACAGAAAAAAACCAAAACAAACAACAACAACAACAACACAAAAAACTGAGTATCCTAGGAAATGAGATATATATTTGAGTTAATTGAAAAATATTAGGATCACTTTTGGTGTGTGTGTGTGTGTGCGTGTGCGTGTGCGTGTGTGTGTGTGAGAGAGAGAGAGAGAGAGAGAGAGAGAGAGAGAGAGAGAGAGAGAGAGAGAGAGAGAGATCTTTTTGTCTTCAGATTTGAGTTAATTTTTTTCTTGTTTGAGTGGAGGTCTAATAAGATGCCAGTGCCGATGGTGTCTTTTCTCTTAGCAGCATCGATGACTTTCATTGCAGGCCTAGTCTAAAGGACTAGTAAGAAGCTACTTTTCAGCATTTATTTAATCATATTAAAAATACTTATTATGTATAGGGATGTTTTGCCTCCTTATGTTATTTACCATGTTATTTACCATGTGTGTGCAATGCCTACAGAGTCCAGAGAAAGCACTGGGTGAGTTGGACCTGGAGTTACAGTTGATTGTGAGCTGCTGTGTTGGTGATGGGAATCAAAACCCAGGTTCTCTGGAAGAGTAGTCAGTGTTCTTAAGCACTGAATCACCTCTCCAGCCCCATAGGTATTTATTTTAGACTTAGGGATCAGTAATTGGTACTCCTCTATATGAATTGGTATCAACCTTTTTACCAGTTTTGAGAAAATAGTCTCACTGGTGTAACTGTTGCTGTGAATTGTTGGAAAGTCACACATCCAAGAATCCATATTTAGACAGCACAAGTTGGCCTTGATAGAAAAAGCAAAAATGGACCAAGTTGGGTGGGAAGGGAAGAAGGTGTGGATCTTGGAAAAGTCAGGGGGAAGGAAGCTGAATATGATCAGAACTCATTGTACAAAATTCTCAAAAAAACCCACAAACAAACAAACAACCGAATAAGAATTTTCCTAGAGGAAGAAAAATAAGTTATGTTTTTGGCTTCATTACCACTCTACTGATGATTGATCTAGGTTTTGATACAATATGGAAAAATGCTTTGCAGAATGCCAAGGCTATAGTAACAGGGAAACTATTAACAAAGTGCCCTGTGGTGGGATGGTTACCTATACGTGTCAAGTTGGTTTGGCTTTAGGTGCTCAGACATCTCATAATACCCACATTTTGGGTGTGTCTGTGGAGGAGTTTCTGGTAAGGATTAACACCAAATGGGTAAAATTAGTTGAAGGGACCACCCTTCCAAGTCAAAAAGTCCTGATCCCCTGAAGCCTAGAGAGAAGGCAAGGTGCGATTGGAAAGAGTTCCTTCTCACTGCACTAAAGTTGGGGCATTGATCTTCTGTGCTTTGACTTAGCCCTGTTCGTTTGTTTGTTTATTTATTTATGTCCCAGACCCTGTCCCCCCTTCCAATCCCCCTTCACAGAGTCTCTCAGCCCTCCCCCTCCCCTTATCTTCTGAGAAGGTGCCCCCCCCCCATTCAGGCATACCCCCCACCCTGTCAATCAAGTCTCTGCAGGATTAGGCATATCCTCTCCCACTGATGCCAGACAAGGTAGACCTGTTGGGGGAACCAATTTCACAGTCAGGCTATAGCTTTAGGGACAGCCCCTAGGCCATTTGTTGGGAGACCCACATGGAGACTGAGCGCATCTCTGCTACATATGTGCTGCGGGCCTTGACTTAGCTTTTTTATTCCTTGGCCTTCAGATTCAAATAGCTGACCTACCCCAGCAGCTTTCCTAGATCTCCAGCTTGACGATAGATAAGGTCTGCAGGCTCCTCAGCCCCCATAAGCATATGTCTTAGTTAGAAATGCTACTGCTGTGTTGAAATACCATGAGGAAGGCAACTTGAGGAGGAAAGGATTTGTTTGGATTATGCTTTCATATCACTGTTCATCGTCAAAGGAAGCCAAGGCAGGAACTCAAGCAGGGTAGGAAGTTGGAGGCAGAAGCTGATGCAGAGGCCATGGAAGGGTGCTGCTTACTGGTGGGCTGGTCTTGGGTTGCTCAGTCTGCTTTCTTACAGAACCCAGGACCACTAGCTCAGGGATGGCACCACTCATAATGCGCTGGGCTCTCCACTCCCAATCACTAATTAAGAAAATACCCTCCTGGCTTGCCTACAGCCAGGTACTATGGAGGCATTTTCTCACTTGAGGTTCTTTCCTCTTTGATGGTTCTACCTCGTGTCAAGTTGACATAAATCTAGGCGGTATATCACATGAGCCAATTCTTTATAACAAATCTCTTTGTTTTATCTACATTCTATTTATATATCTACCGTGTGTGTGTGTGTGTGTATCTGCCTGCCTGTTTATTTTCATATTTATTCATATATTCATTTCATATCGTCATAATATTTTTATTATCTGTCTGTCTACCTATCATCTATCTATCTAGCTTATCAATCCAGTCCCTCTCTATATATACACATTTATTTGTTTATTTGTTTGTTTCTTGGTTTCGTTCTTTCTTCCTTTCTTTCTTTTGGTTCTCCGAATAGTGTAGTAAGAGATTAATATGTAGCAAGCACTAAACCAATGTGCCGCGTGTAATCTACTTAATGCAACCCTCTGATATCCTAAGATGTTATTTGCCTTCTGCCAATGAGGCTTATAGCACTTATGTAACGTTGCCAAGCACATATGGCTTTCACGGGAGATAGTCACATACCCACAAATCACACGGCTTTGCGTAGGTCAACAAATTCATCATTTGAATTGATCTATTAAACGGAGATGCTAATGCCCCCCTGAAGGACTATTGGGTTTAAATGATAGGTATAAAGTACTTGGAACAGGATTGTATGTATGGTAAGGGACTCGGAAACACTAGATTTTATCACTTGATTTCCTATTTGTGTTAACAAAATTCAGAGGTTGTACAGCTTGTGGGCTAGATCTGATTCCTCTAACTCAATATATCACTAGCAACTAAATTCAATCATTTGTTCATCTCCATTAAGCTCTAGTGATATTTCATGTTATCCTGGGGGAAAATGTGATTACTATGACATTTAAAATTCTGCACAACCCAGGGAGAAGGAGAAGGCAAACTTTTTCGAGCAAGAGGAAATCCTGGTTAACTGTCATCAGCCAACTCTGGTCGCCACACTCTAGAGAGCTAGGCAGCTGCAAAGGTCAGAGAAGGTGCGTTGTTTCCCAAAAGGTGTTTGGTATTTACTTTTTCTCAAGCATGTTTCTTCTGCTCTGATAACCGTTGTCATCTTCCATTACAATAAAAGCTGTCAGAGGGATTTCGCAGGCATATGGCATTAATTTAGTTATCCCCTCTGTGGTCATAAAAGGGTTTGCAAAAATGAAAACAAATCTCTACTCAGCTGCTCATCAGTTCGTATTGCTGGGTGGTGATCATACAGCACATAGCCAGGAGGACAGGGTTCCATTTGGTACTCCTCTCGGGGTACCGACTCCTGTGTGTTCATTCTCCATTTTTCCCTCCAAGCTTTGGGAAACAGGTCAGAGGATTACACAGAGTTCCATGGAAACTATAAAAGTGTCAGCCACACTTGCTTTTCATTGCAACATTATTCGGAATTATGATTGCGTTTTATAGTTGCCAGAGTCTGTCCATGTCCTTGCACAGCTTCAGCAATCCACTGGGGCTGGGCGGGACAGGCCTGACTGTTCTCATAGGCATAAAGGAAGGCTGAGATAGTTTGCCAAAGCACCACGGTCTGCAAAATTTCCTTGCACATTTGTTGTTTGCTCATTTCCTCTGGGACGAAAAAGACAAGGGGCTCCAGAGGAGGCTTGGTTGCAACTTGCCTGCATGTAAGTGTGAGGACACGAGTTCAGATCCTCGGCACCCGTGTTAGAAGTTTGGTGTGGCTGTGCACACGCACAGAGATCTAGAGTTATGGGGGAGGAGGTAGGTGGGTTCCGAGGCTCATTGGCCAGCCAGTCTATCCAATTGGTGAGTGTTGGGTTTAGTGAGAGACAGTCTCAAAAAATGAGGTTGAAAGTGATTAAGGATGATACCTGACATCAACCTTTGGCTTCCACATGCATTCATACATGCACACAAATATGAATATGCACACACATGCATATACATATACACACAAATATGAAGATGTACATGCACATATGTTATTACGCCATTACCCGGTGTATTAGTAAGGGTTTTCCTGAGAAATAAAACCAGCTCCATATCTATATTTACAGAGACAGAAATAGACACAGGCATGTGACTTATAGCTAAAAATAATTATACACTAGGTAGTAAGCTAATACATAACTCACACAATGTCACACCCTCTCACCCCTCTGCCATTTTGTAGCTCTCCACATGACTGGCTCATGTTTACAAACGTGTTCCCTCTCTGTCTTAGATACGATCTCCACCAGGAATCTCCTTCCTAATTCCTTCCTTTTGGTTAGCTGCTTCCTCTGCATTCATCTGTTACAGTACCTTCCTCTGCTGGGTCCGCCTACTTGTCTGCCTCTTGTGTAGTAAGCTCTCGTAGGATGAGTACGGTGCACATCTCACCCGCAGGCAGCACCAGTGTCCCTACAAGATGGGCAGGAATTATGCACCAAGGGCTGAAGAGATGGTTGGCTCCTTTATACTTATGTTCTCAGCCAATGTCTTCTAGCTTTTGAGTCAGAAGTCTCTGGATTATTACTTACTCTGTCTGTTCTCCATCCACACCTTCAGTTCCACTGAGGATCACCACTGTGCCATGGGATGAGGCAGAAACCCTGGAATTTCCTGCTGTGTGCTTTTGTGAAACATCCAAAGAAGAAAAGGACAGGAAGGAAAAGAAAGGGAGTAAGCTCAGGGTATCTCTCTGTCTGTTGGCCCCTTACTTTGATGTCATCTTCTGATTGCAGTTGAATCTTTGTACAACTACAAGTCTGGCAAGAAGCTTTCTCCTTTACAGCCCAGTTTTCAGTGTCTTCCAGTGACTTATGCATCCATATCCTCCAGTCCTTCAAGCAGAAATGGCTTTCTACCTCCTGCTATTGATAGTTTAGGAGGGCACACACGTATAACTTGTTCTCTGAACCATCATCAACCTACCTATGCAATATATCTTCGTCCTGATCATCTGTGGTGGATTCTATTTCCTACTAGGGTTTTGGAGCATGTAATAGTATGATTCCCAAGTTCTCTGGGATGGCTTCTGTCAACTTTAGATATTTGAAAGTCAATCTCAAGAGAGTCCCCAGATTGTTGTTATATTATACATAGTTGAGAGTTTCCAGACAGCTGCCGTAAAATATCCACTCCCTGCTGAGTTTTGCCATTTGCATTATGAGCAGCTCTCCTTAGATCTCAAGAATCACAGCCTATCACACTCATGTGTTATCCCTACAACTATATAATTCAGCAGAATGGATAATCTCTCTCCATGCTTTGAAATTACTTCTCGGTGATTTCAAAATTGTCCCTCATTTGATTTATCACTTGATTGGCCTGGTGGTTCATTGGCAGAGGTCACATGCCCATTCATATAGTCACAGGATCTAATTGTGTTAGAATTACACATTGGTATGGAAATTGCAGATGTCATCTGTCTTACCATTAGCATTTCTCTTAAAGATGTACTTTTATTATTTTTAATAATAAATCTCTGTCTCTGTCTCTGTCTGTCTCTCTCTCTCTGTATGTGTGTGTGTGTCTGTGTGTGTGTGTGTGAGAGAGAGAGAGAGAGATGTATACATGAGTGCAGGTACCTATAGAGGCCAGAAAATGACATCAGATCCCTGGAGTTGGAGTCTGTGCTTCACAGTGCATGTGTGGAGGTCAGAGAAGGACAGCTTGCAGGTGTTGGCTCTCTCCCTCTACCATGTGGGTTCCCAGGACGGAACTCAGGTTTTCAGGTGTGGTGTCAAGGGCAGTGAGCCTCCCATTCTTCTCTGCCCCTGTGTCTCTCTTCAGTATCCTGTGGTCTTAGAACTCAGTCTATAAAATAGCGAGTGAAAGTTATATTCTCAAAGAGGAATACAGGAATGGACCAAATTGTACTTGTATATGTCTGGGATTAGCTACGACGCGAAGGAGGCTGAGCCATCTTCAGATCTGACACACTGATGGAGAAACCTTAATCCAGCGGCTCTATGATCTAGAGCTAGCCCAATCAAGGGAAATTATATGTGTGCAACTAGAATGCAGGTACGATGGGAAACATGGGATCTGATTAAGAAGTATTCTTCTGACATAAATGACAAAGGACCTCTACTCAGAATGAAAGGATAGAACTCAAAATAGAAAAGAATGAACAACCCAATGAGCAGAATGGGCAGAAGATTCGAATAGTCATCTTCTAGACAGTGTGTGAAGATGGAAGATAAGCTGATAAAATGTTGCTCAGCGCCTGTAGACACAAGGGTAACGTCAGCTTACACCACAGGAACTACCAGTGCCTACCTATGGGAATGGCTAAGCTAAAAAGTACTGGCAATGCCAAGTGATAACAAGCACACGGGGCAACTAGAACTTGGGTACACAATCAATGAAAATGAAAAATGTTACAGACATTTTAGAAAACAACTTAGGGGTTTCTTGAAAAGCTAGGTAGGCAGAGTACTCACCTACAATCTCTAGATGTTAAGAATATGATACACTCAAAAGCCCCAGAAACTTGGCAGCTTTGAGAAGGTAAAATTATGCTGCATTATCACAGCCTGGCTGGATAAGTCTGTGAGAGGGCGGTGGAGGCAAGGTCAGAGAAGATAAAGATTTAGAGGGAGCGAGATGATGTGAGGACAACTTGACTGGCCATCACTAGCTGTGAAGGTAAAGGAGAGGGGCCATCGGCCAAGTTCTGCATCCACGGGAAACTGAAGTCTGCCAATAACCTGAGCAGATTCCCTCCAAAATCCTTCTGAAAGGAACATAACCCTGCTGATACTTTGGATTTAGCCCAGTGCTGTTTTCTGATCTGCATTGCTATAAGATAATAAATCCGTACTGTTTAACTCACTATTTTTGTAATAATTTGCAATGACAGAAATAGGAAATGAATACAACATAGAATCCAGTAATTCTTTTGGGTATTTCTCCCAGAGATACAAACATTTACACTCATACGAAAAAAACCAATAGATATGTTTACAAAAATATCTTTCCACAATTACAAAAACATACTGGAAACAAGCTAATTACTTTGAGTAAGTGAATAATGAATCAAACTGTAATATACTCACACAACAGGATGAAGTATTGATATACATGGTGGCTGGAGGACTCTCCTCACATTTCTAGATATTGAATGATACAAATAGGGTGTGGGGTGGAGTATGGCCCTTTAGCTGCCAGCACTTACTTGTCTTTCTTGAGTATGGTGATGGTCAAATGTATCTGTGCGCATGTTAAAAAATCCACCGGAGTATACACATCTGTCAGAAGCCCACTTTTCTGCATGGTAATTTAAAATAAGAAACTCACATGGTTACAACCTAACAACAGAACAGCTAAGCAACTCCCATCACTGATGCTTTTTGGGAGTTTCCAGCCCCAGGAAGGAACCATCAACACAGTTGTGGAAGAAGTAGCCATTTCTGTAGTCAGTATTTTCAGGGCCACTCTCTCTCCCAAGTACTAGTTGGAGCTCCTGCGGGACTTCTGGAGACTCACTAAGCTTTTTCTCCTCCCTGGAAAGTGAGAAGTTGGTGTAGAAAGCACCATTGTCCTTTCTAGCAGGAAACTGGGACTCATCATTTCATGAGTACAGAGGTCCCTCCTGGTTTGACCTGCCTGGAACCGGAAACTTCATTCTGAAAAATCTGAATAATTAATCACTCAAGTATGACCTAGGAAAAACATGCCATTTATATGAACCTCAGTTTTTCATGTAGGAAGCAAAATTCTTGCCTTCTCTCACCAGGCTATCAGGACATACGAATTTAAGTTGTAAAGTCTACATAAACATGAGCTGGAGGTGTTGTTATGAATATGAGAATTGGACATAATGGCAGTCTTAAATTTTGAAAAAAAGGAGAATATTATTAAAGAAAAGTATGTAACAAGAGAGAGATGCACATACACAGGAGAGGTATATAGATAGTATATGTTTACACATACGTACACATATATCTATACATAAACATATTCTATGCATGGTCTATACAGTCTATTTTCTTCAGGTTTGACTCATATTACATTCTTTTACCATTTAAATAAGTATGTTCATGACCCTCCTTAGGGAACAGCTTTTCACTGTTGTGTGGTTATTGAACAAGAACTTAGAGCTGACACTAAATAAAATGCACAGAAATTCTCTTGGGATGATAAGGCTGCTCACTATAAATCCATGGATCTTCCCATAAATACCCTTTTGTGTGCTATTTCACAGAATGCTCAGGCCTGGACTGTCCATAGTCCAAGGAAAAATCATTATCCACTCAATTTTAAATTTTCCCCCTTCTCGACTTTGCTGTGCAAAGGTGAATTTCTACACTGTGAACTGTAACAGTCAGAAAATTCCAGTGAGGTTAGTTATATATGGGATGATTTCTGTACTTTCAGGGGATCTACGGCCATACACAGCTTGCCAAATCAGTTCTTCAGGAACATTATTAATTAATCTGCAAGAACAGGATTTTGAGTGCACTTGTCTTGAAATGAACGCACCAATGCCATATCTTGCTTTTAGGGCTTGTCATCTTCTCCACCAAAAATCATCCTACTGTGATTTTTTTGAATCCTTGGGCACAGCGACCCTGTTTGAGTCTGTGATTTATAATCGTGCCACTACAACCACACGGTGAGGTTTATGGCTACGTGCTGCCTTCTTGGGCAAAATCCATTATATTCCCAATATTAGTGGGACTAGTTAGTACAGACATGCATAGTTAAGCTCTTGGCTCATTTTCTCTTTTACTCAATTTGTCTTTTCCTCCTGGGAACAGGAAACAGTTCGAAGAGGCTTTGAAAATTATAGATCACCCTCTACTTTATTCTGTAAACATGTATTGAGTTCTATTACATCATTTCTAGTGTGAGATTAAAAACAAAGCAAAATGATATATGGACTTGACTTAAAGATCCAGGGTGGAGTAGGTGAGAGACCCACCATTTGTGCTAAGTCAACTGCAAATTCACTGAGGTAAGACTTTTAAAACAAGCAGACCACGATGGAGGACAGTGGTAGGATTTTAAAACACAGTGCTTCCTAATTAACTTACAGAGTTTTTGGTAAAAGTGCCCATAACAATAATAGATAGTAAGATACTTGAATCTCAGTTCCATCTTGTCTCCTACTGAGTTATTCAGCCAGTTGCTGATGTTGAGTGGGATAGCCATAGAGAGAGACTTTCACCAAAGCTGGGACTTTCTTAAAGAGGACATGGATGAAGTACAAAGCAGAGGGAGAACCAAGTTTCTAAGATCTAGCAACTCAGCTACTTAGGACAAAGTAAGTTACTAAGGAGGAGGGGGAGGAACAGGCTGCTACCAAGGTCCTCAGAGAATAAATGGAATAGGACCAGGGTCTAGGGGCTAGGGAGATGACTCAGTAGATAAGAGTTCCTGCTGCACAATCATGACGATCTGAGTTCAATGTTGTCAGTACCCTCAGGGGGAAAAAATCATGTTCTGGAAGTATATCGTGGTTTTTTTTTTATTTATAATTCACTTTTACATAGAAGTGACTACCTGGTGAACAGGCAGAGTGATCTAAAGTGGCACTCAACATGTATTGAGCATGTACTAAGTGACAGAAACTGTGCTATATCCCCAGCATACATTAGTACATGAAGGAAACTGCTAGGGAAGGATGTCCTTGACTGACATTGGTTTTGTTTAACTCTGTTCCTTCCTCTTTGATTGCTGAATCCTGTGGGAGTATCTTAGTTTGTTCTGGCTGGGAAATTTACAATCAATATAAATGTACTGTTTATTGTTCTAAAGGCTGGGGAGCCCAGGATCTGCCTTCAGATTCAGTGTCTGATTTAGTTAAAGATGGCACCTTCTTGAAACAAGGAAGAAGAAGCCAAGTTTCTCGGAATCTTTGTCTTAAGCATCATTCATCCCATTAGTGAGGTCCTTCCTGGACCAATTACTTCTTAGATGCCCCACCCACCTCCTACACCACCATCACATTGAGAAAGGGACACAGACACCCAGAGCATGTTAGGGGCATCTTTGGTCCAAAGTGGCTTTCACTGAGAGGCCATGTGGCTTGGGTGGCAAGAAGCTCACCCAGATCCAGTGTTTGCTGTTCCTGTGATCTTTCTGGGTTCATGGAAAGCCAGTCAGGAGGAAGCTTACTCAGGTTGTCTGGGTCTTCATGTGCCCAGACACATCATGCTGTCATTTCCGAGGAGACAGTGAGAAAAGGTTTTCTTCCACTCTTTAAGCTAAGAGACTCCAATGGGGTTTCATTATTCCTGGAATGTTTGCATAAAGGTGAGGTCCAGGTGCCCCTCTCTGAGTTCCACTCATGACTATTTTTCCTCACACCCAGTGAGGTGAAGCTTTTCCTAGCTAGAAGCATGTAAGCCCCAGGTTCACTGTACAGTGCTCTCAGATCTGCTCTGGAACACACGCATATCATTTCCATCTTCCCAGTTAGCTACGGCACTTGTACTCTTTAAAGCCTCATACTTTTGTCTGTTTTCTTACATCCTTTCTTGAGGCAATGAATGTTAGTGGGATTAGTTGTTTAAATATGCGATAAAGGAGGGGAAATAAGTGGAAAAGCTTTGGTTAATTTCAGTTAAACATGCTTTACATAAAATGCAAATTACTTGACGGCTGCAGTCACATGTGTCTTGCATTACATCCCTAATGCTTAACAAAGTGCCTGGTACTTTGTGCTTCAGTGAGTAAGTGAACAGAAAAGGACGAGAGCTACCTAGGAACTATGCCTTAGTGACAGATGGTACCTTATACATACTATGTAGCAAGCACAAGTTGAACATCTACTATGTGACAGGCACCACACTACATTCTGAACGAGAATAAGATAGGTTAAGATCCTGCCCCCAGGGAGCTTGGGCCATTAATCCCTCCATTCCTAAAGAAGACAAGGAAACATCATGACAAACAGATTAATGGCATGAAATGAAGAAGCAGGGTGAGGGGCCAGAGAGGAATTTGGTGTAGGGGAAATAGGAACAAGGGAGGTCTCTTATTCATAAGGATTTGTTTTTATTTTTAATCATGTGTGTGTGTGTGTGTGTGTGTGCATGTGAGTGCAAGATACCTGCAGAGACCAGAGGTACCCAATCACTCTGGAGCTGCAGCTAAATGTGGTTGTGAGCTGCCACATGTGGGTATGGGAACCCAACTCTGGGTTAGGGCAGTTATATACTCTTTATTGCTAAAACCACATCTCTTTCCCTAGGAGTGGTTTCACACAGCTACTAACCTAATTTTTAACCCAACCTGAAAGAATAAAAATTAAACTTAAAATTAATAAAGGTAGTGTGACATTGAAGGTGAAAAGTCAGATGAAAGGACTGTATAGATGACTAATTCTGTGAGGAGGAAGTAGGAAAACTTCAGTTCAGTCTCTCAGAATCCATGAGGAAAGGCTTGACATGTGTGCAATACCAGTGCTAGAGAAATGGAGGTAGGAGGATCACTGGGGCTTGCTGGCCAGCCAAATTTACAAGCCCCAGATTCAGTGGGAGACTAAAGTTAAAAAAAAAAGGTGGAGTGTTATTGAGGAAGACTCAACATGTTCACACACACACACACACACACACACACACACACACACACAGAGAGAGAGAGAGAGAGAGAGAGACAGACAGACAGACACATAGACACAGACAGACAGACACATAGACACAGACAGACAGACACACACACAGAGAGAGAGAGAGACAGACAGACACATAGACACAGACGGACAGACAGACACACACACACAGAGAACAGGGCAGAGGGAGAGGGTGGCGAAAAAAGGAAATCCAACACTGTGTTTAGTATTTGTAAAATCATTTTACTGATACAATGATATCATGTGAACAGCTATGGCTAAAACATCTTGAGTGTTACATCTCTAAAATCATGTTCCACAGGCATATTCTATTCAATTCTTTAAATTCCACAGGCATATTCTGTGCTTTTTCATCATCTTGAAAATTATACCCAAGACTGTGAAAGCTGTATTAATGTTTGTTCAGTTCTGTCTGTGTAACATAAAAATGTCAAGTGTGTTGACCCTTCAAAAAGTTACATTTTGCTTACCATAGAGAAATGTCCTATTTCTCCCAAGAAAAAGGATAATATTTTCTGATTGCGCAAGCAGTTTATGAGTGTGCTCTTTGACTATTTTGACAGCTGCCTTTCATTTGTTATTGGAGAGCCTCTTCCTCCAGCATGTTCCTTCTTCCCCTTTTCTGGCCAAGGTAGGGGGTCAATATTTTCCATAATTATTCAAACTTAAGGGGTTCATAGGAAACAAATTCTTAAGTTATCCTGTTCAGAAAATCAATCGTTGGTATGTGAGTTGTGTGTGTGTGTGTGTGTGTGTGTGTAGAAATATCAAGACATTGAGCTCTTTGATTTGTAAATTTGTACTATCCACAATTATATCACTCTGCATGGTCAGGCATGTAGTAGGTGCTCTGGTGATGTGTGCTGAGTTGACTTGTGTGGGCATGAGGATGTATGCCACTGTTTCACAGATAGAGAAATGGCAGCACTCCTACTGTACGCACGAGTTTGCTCTCTCTGTTAATTTTGAAGCAATTCCTTATCATCATTACATGCAAATGGCAGTATGAGGAATGTCATGTGTGGAACACTGAATTAGTCACTGCCAGACTCTCCCCCTCTCCCACAGCAAGCCAGTCTCCGATGCTAAAGAGATGTTAAAATCCAATGATTAAAAAAATCCAGGTTTTTAGACAGGGATGGAGAAGCTCTTGTCCAGCGACAAAACTTTGACTGTAACATAGACACAGTGGCTTACAAAAGTATTTACACTACAGACGTCAGTATTTGAGTGCAGGGATACTTGAAGAAAAGGTTTTAATAAATACACGAATGCTCACCATTACACTGTTACAGGAAAGGACTTACAGTAGCCTAAGTTTTCTTTAGTAAGTTGCTGGACAACTGACGAAGGGCATTCTGGGATGTGATAGCTTAAGCAGACACTTAAAAAGCAACAGAATGTCTATATTACTATGAAAAGATGCCCACAGCATTCTAACTCAAAGGTGAGATGCTTAAGGGTGGCAGGCTTGCCCTTGAGTGATGGTGATGGCAGCTTCCAGAAAGTTAGAGGGGCTATTTATCTAACTCAACTTATTTCCACAGAACTTTGGTATTTTTTTGAAAGGAAAATAAATTATTTTTAAAATTTAGAAGTTAAAAGGTAACAAATTCTGACTTTCAAGATCATTTTTTTTAATTATTTTTTTTTTATTTTTAAAGCAGCCCAAGAGATGGTTAGCTGTTGCTCTCCTTTGCCCTGGTGACCAAAGTGCTGGTCACATTGCTGGTGGCTACTGAGCATTCCAAGGGAACACGAGTGAGGACAGCCAGGCCTTCCCTTGCCATTCTAGGAAGTGAGACTTGGAGCACAACTGATGTCCAATGCCTCTGGAACATGCACTGGGAGGGATGTAACCACATCCCGTTCCTATAGCCCAGAATTTGAGTGGGTGGATCAGCGGAGAGGCATTTTCCATGGATGGTGAAAGTGATGGGGATAACTTAAAGAATATCAGCTTCCCCCAAAGTAGTCCAGGGTTCTGTCTGCATCACAGAAGCACTTCCAATGAGCTCTCTTCTTGAGATTCTCTGAGCATCTGTCCTTTATCTGTGGGTCTGGAGGTCATGGGACTGAAGAGTAGTTCTCAGAGTGTTCACCTGGCTCAGCTAATTCAGAGGCTGAACCTCCTTAGCTGCATTCACATGGGACGCTCAGATGCACAGGAACCTGATGGAGTGCTATTTTCTCCTGGGGAATTCCTTTCTGACAAACCAGGAAGTTCCTCATGACTGAAAGCTGGAGTCCTGCAGGCCTGACTAAATCCAGGAGGCTCTACCCCCTGGGTTAAGGAAGCCCTGGGGTCTAAGACTTGCCTTCAGGCCCAGCATGGCGGGATCCTTGGGCAGTGACCACTTCTCTCTAAACCTTGGCTTCTTCATAAAATTGGGATCACTTTGGGTAGCTTCAAGAAGGTACTTGTTGCTGAAATACCAGCACTTGGGAGGCTGAGGCAGGGGGATTGTGAACTCAAGGCCAGGGTAGTATACATGGGAAGAGGCTATCCCAAAAACCCTCCCATAAGATGTTCATTGTACATTGCAATGTATGGTATAGAATGCTCAGTAAATAGTGCTATGTGTTTTATAGGTTTTTTTTTTTTTGATTATGTATTTGGTGGAAACAGGGAGGGACTTGGTACAAGCAGCAGAGAGGTTTTGAGTACCACACACACGTGAATACATACAGACTAGAGACTGCATGCTCCAGGATCCCATCTCAGCTTCCCTTACAAACAAGGGAGGACACTCTCCAATGGGGGGTGGGGGATGATCTCCTATAAGGAGTGTGCTGGTTCACAGCACAGACACTCTCTAATGAAAGTGTGAGTGACTGTTCACCTCTCTGGGGAAAACAGAGAGGAAACAGCTCCCTCTGCAGTTGCTCTCAGAACTGCCTCCCCCTAACCCCCTCCTGGAAGCATCCTAAGATTGAGACAGTGTGAGGAGAGGCATTCATTTGCTCCAGCCATTCTGTCTTTCTTGGGGTCAAAGTCTCCTTGTCAGTCTGTATTTGACTTTATGTCCTTCCTCATTATGGAAAACATGAATCCTAAGTGTATCCAACTTAAAACTTAAATTTTAAATGTAGTCAGAGAGGAATGGGTGAGCACGATGCCCGTGTGTATTCTTTATATACATTCCATATGCCAGGTAAAATTCAGCAGAAGAAGCAGCAGCTAGTGTGTGATGCTGACCTAGGTGCGCTTCACTGCAGGAACTCAGGTACTTATTTCTAAATGGCTTTAAGTGAAGATCCCTGCACTGTGTCCTTGGGAGCTCGATGCTCACCTAAGTGATGTGGGGCTGCTTTGCTTGGCTCCTGGCCTCCATCATTTTACAAGCACTCTTGCAGCATTTAAACAGATACCTTTCTCCTGTCAGCTCTCCTCAGACGCTCCTACTGGCAATGACACCCAGACATGGCAAACCACTGCCATGAACCTGTGTCTCTAGTCTAGAAAATACAAGCCAAGGACAAAGCCCACTGAAAAGTCACAGAGCAGTGCCCTACTTGATGAGTGTCTAAGGGTGGTGGGGGTGGGGCCACAGAAGGAAGAGAGTGGGGTTAGCAAGAGGCAATGTTTGACTTTGAGGTGTCCTCTGGAGTGCTGCGGAATGCACAGCTGTGGACCCAGCTGCATCAACAGAATGGAGGGGCTCTGCTGGGCTGCAGTCTCCCTCTGTGGAGACAGTAGGGAGCAGGGCAAAGGAGCCAGGACATGGAATCGGAAGATAAGGTGTGAGTCTCATCCCTGGGACAGGATGCTCTGTCTCTCTGAACCACTATTTCTCTAGCTGAAGCCACGAGTAGAAATGCCCTGTAGATCAGTCTGGAAGCCATGCTGTTTGGTTTAAGGAAGACGAGGTTTGAAAGCATTTTATAAATGTAGAAGTCTCTTAATGATATAATGATATAAGTTAAGTGGTGTCCAATGAGGTACTGGTAAAACAAAACAAAACAAAACAAAGCCCCAAATTTGTACTCAGCAGCTAATGGGATAGGTGTTAGGCACCCTTCCCTAGCTTTCTCAGAACATTTTCCTAAGCTGTGAGTAGAGAGGGGAAATTAGCAAAGAAGCAACTCCCATAGTTCTTTGGTAACTTTGGGAGTTACTAAAGAAGGAGTTTGCTATATTCATAAAACTTTTCAATATAAAGTGTTGGTATACAAACTATTGTATCTCATACCAAACAATGAACTACATACTGAGTTATAAAGATCTAATTATAAATGAGAAGATATATGCATATAAAATCTGACTATATATGACTTCAATAAATGCAACTAGATTATTTCCAAAAAACTATTGTAGTGGCAACTGATCTTTAACATGTATACAAAAGTACCACACTTTCAACCTGACACCCTGACTGATAGCGTGTGCTTGGTTCCTGTGTCTCAGGGTTTGGTGTCTTGTGTCTGGTCGTGCACATGGACTGAAAAGCTGGAAGACTCTGGAGCTCCACTTTCCATGGAAACCCATCAGCTTTTTGGCTCGGTTAGCTCTCCGGGACAGTCCTCTTCATTGTCCTCGGCGCAGGACAGGCTCAGGACACTCATCATGGGATGGATCCAGGACGTGGTCTGTGTCACGTGGCTTGAGAAGAACAAGGGGTGCAGATTAGCAAGTGAACAACTCTTTTTCTCCTCAACTGAACAAGTATTGAGCCTGGGGACTACTGCTTCTACCCAGTTGTTGGCCCCTGGGACAGGAAGCAATTAGAACCAGACCCAGTAGTGTTAAGAAGGCTCAGAGATGTTTTAAGGGTCTTTTATAACCATGAATGAAGATGAACATATCACCTCAAACTCCTGTTTCCTCACCTGATGAATGTTGTCTGTGAGCATATCCTAAGACTGTCTAGTTGTGTGCAACATCTTTGGAGTTTGTCAATTCCCTCCTTTTCCAATGTAATAATCTGGTACACTGACATTACTTCTTTCTGTTGAAACAGAAAGAAGTATCCCTTTCCTAATTCATTCTCTGTATCCCTTTCCTAATTCTGTATCCCTTTTCTAATTCATTCTCCACTTCAGCCCAAAGATCATGCTAAATGACAAAGCATACACTGTCATTTACCTGAGAAACACTCAGCTCTACCCAATGCTGGGTCAAAAAAAGAAAATCTATAGTATGACTCTGGGGGACATTTCTCTTCCTTAGTGAGTTATTGCACACCTACTCCAAAGAAGCCATTTCTATGTAAGAGTCCCTCAATCTGAATCCATACTATCTCTAATTTAACTAAATTATGAATACATGTCTATTGTCAGCTGCCTTGCTTCTTAGAAAGCTCCTTGATGGCAGGAATTGTTTCTTATCTCTGCATTTGTGGTGCCCGATGTGGTCTCAGAACAAGTGACTAGCGTCCTAAAGATCACTGAGGGAAGAAGGGACAGAAGCAGAGAGGAGGAAGGGGCATGTGGGGAGGGGACGCATTTAGGGAATGGAAGAATGCCACAAATTACACCCCCACCTGGAGGATGTGGAGCTGTAGACTTCATATCCTAGCTCAGCTTCCAGTCCAATGGTTCCTATAAGTCCACTACCATTTGCTCACCCCTTGGAGTGGCAGTGTTGGGTAGAGGGACATTTATAAATGTATCTTTTAATACAAGTCAATTATTAACAGTTTCACAATGGGGTAAAGGACTTCAAGTTGTTCAAGAGTCAAGATGGAGGTGACAAGGCCCAGATATCTTCATAGTTTGCAAAGTTTCTGTGTGGTGGTAGAGAGGGAGTCTGTGAAGGGTAACTAGCACTAAATATCAGTGAAAAACCTATCTGGAAATCTACTACTGTAGAAGCTTCCTAGAATATATTCACATACAAAAGGTGTTTAAATTGTGTTACCTTATAACTAAGGGACAATGACAGTCCCATATATGATAGGTTATCAAATAAAAAAACCCACATGTCAGGTATGGATTACCCACTTGAGCTGTTGGCAAGCGAGGTTCTATAGCTCCCCAAGCCCCAAACATTACAGGCTTTTGCTATAGCTATGTTCCCCTCCAGAACCTGACAGTAAAACCCTCTTGCTGACGATACTACACACTCGAGTCATAGGGCATGGAGAAATCAAGCTGGTACCAAGGTGCAGGCTTGGTCCCTACTGCCTAGCTCCCACAGTGGTTGGAGGTTCTACAGATGCTGCAAGGGAGAAAGGCCATCGACAGCCTTGGCTAGCCATGAACCCCATGAACCCCAATGACTGATCTGGCAAGATATACCTACTGGTGACACCGATGTTATAGGTGTAATCAGCTACTTTTTGAGTGGGTTTAAAGCTTATTCCATAAGATGGAACTCATGCCTGGTACCATTAATAGGGCTAAAACCCCGTGGCTGTCTAGGTCATAGGCTATAGGGAAGAACTGTATACTCTTAATTTGCTAAGTGGACATAGTAATAAACAGCCTCCTAAATACTTACCTTCATATCCATATCCATAACACACCTCTCAACCCTCGTCAGTTGATCAATACAGAAATCCACAACTTAATACACAGATTATAAACACTGTGGCATGTTCGGCTCTAAATGGGATGTCATCCCAGCCCTACAAGGCTCAGGGATCATTGAGAAAGAATGGCCAGAGTCAGAGGGAGTGGTTATCTGTAGTGGAAAAATGTTTGCTGGACAGGTCCGGGCTGCTGCACATACGAACTCACAGCAGCTGTGACAGTATACATGGGATCTGCACAAGAGCAAGCCAGCTGAAATCCCTGCCGATGGGGAAAGATGCACGCAGTCCCACCTAGCTGAGGCACTACTGGCAACTGACGGCTGTAGTGGAGAGCGGAGTCAGTTTCCTTCAGGGATTCGGCCCCTGAGTGGCTACCCGTGCTCCTGTGGATTGTCACAGTGCACATACAGATTCTGAGTACCCTTAGCGGGCTTAAAAAAGCACAAGACATTGGGAGAGAAAAGTTATGGGGGTAGGTAAGGGAGGAGTGGGAAGCGAAGAAACGCGGAGTGGATTTTACCAAACGACATTGTATGTATGTACATGATTAATAAACAATGAATAAAATATTTTAAAAGGTGTCATTATTCCCCCAGCAGTAATCCATATTACTACTCTTTTAAAAAATGGTTTAAAAAAGGATTTCTTATGATGGTTAAACTTACTAGGGTATCAACTTTAAACAGGCTCATTTCATTTCAAGGACTTTTGTGGCCAAAACTGAAAGTGCGTTTAAAGGAATGTTAAGAAGTGTAACCAGGAGGGCTGGAACACCACTGCAGGGTGAAATGGACAGCCACCATTCTGCAGAGGGCATGAAAGGCATGTGCTGGATGCCAGGCTTCGGTGGATTTGACAGTCTCAGACAGCAGAGATCCTACGTTTACCAGCACAGCTACAATGCATGGGGCAGCTAAGAGAGTGCAATGTAAATTATTTTAAATACTGCTTCCCTTACAATGTTACCTGGATGGGGAGAGTAGGAAGCAAGAAAACCAAGTTCTGCAAGTGATATTCTCATTCTTGAAATATTAACGGTGTAACCCCATAGATATTGGTGAATTGGTAACTCAAGAGTAATTCAAAGCAGGATATCTAAGAAAAATATAGTCACTGCTCTACAACCTATATTAGAAAGTGCTATCTGAAATCTCCTTGTTAAGAATCTTCATCAAGATGTTTTCTTGACAAAAATGTGACCTTACTCCAAGGCCATACCATAATGTTTGACTAATCTTATATTCACAGTATATGTTTCTGTACAGAAAACAAGTCTAAGATGGTAGCTTGGTTTTCTTAGTAAAGACACACACACACACACACACACACACACACACACACACACACACACACACACACACACACACACAAAAATAAGAAAAACCCTACCTGGACATACCTCTAAACATTAACCATGAAATCCCAGTAACTATTTACTACAAAAATAAAACCTAGGCAACAAAGGAATGCTTTTTGGTGCTTAAGTCTACAACTGGATCTCTAAAAATAACAGCAGCAGCAGCAGCAGCAGCAGCAGCAGCAGCAGCAGCAACAACACACCACCACCACTACCACACAAAACACCTAGAACCAAATGACACAGAACTCCTGAAGTCTGTCTGCAACGAGCAGACATTCAAGAAATGTTTAATTGATAATTAGGGCTTTTTGATTAGCATGAGAACACCTTGGAACTCTGCCTGTTATGCTGGAGTGCAGCTAGTCTGGAGTACACCACTCAATTTTATGTCTAACTGAGCACTGTGGCTAATGCTCTTTGACATAATCAGTATGATGAGATAATCCTAGATTTACTGGCTTGGAGAACATTCTAGTATTAGAAATATTCCCTCCCTGGTTTGTGTGCTTGGTTATTCAGCTGAGGATGGAGAATAAATCAGTCCAGCTGTCTACTCTGTTTAATTAATAAGGACCTCGTGGTTCATAAAGGGAGATGTTGCAGTTTAGAATGAAAAATTTAGAGGGCTGGTAAATAAATGGACCTGGCTGTGAGATAGAAAATGTCCTCATCCGAACACACAGTGCCCCTGGCAAATGTTTCTGCAGAGACACTGCATCTGATCCGACCTGGGGAGTCAAGCAGTCATCTGCAAGGCTAATACTATTTTTTTTCTAAACGGTTGACAGATCTGTTGTTGGAGATCAATAACTATCAAGCAGTAAGTTGCCAATGCTGTCGGCTTTTAAAAATAATATTAGTAAATTAAAAGACATACTGTGGAGTTTACCTAAAAAAATATCCAAGAGAACATGCTTTATTTTATTGGCAAAGAAATGATAAGTTAATTATTTAAATCTCCTTATAATTACCCTCGTTATGTTTCTTACTTCTTAGCTAAAGGATCAAAATGTGTCCTTTCAAAAAGAAAAGCAAATTAACTTATTTCAAAATAAAAATTAAGGACAGTCCCTAGCAAAAAGTGACTTAAGCACAAAAGTACAACATCTTTACAGAAATCCCTTTTTAACTGTAATGGTGAAAGATGTCCTCCTGTTCCCTCTCCTCTGCAGATGTTCTTACATCACTACCTCTTCCTGTTCTCTCTCTTCTGCAGATGTTCCTACATCACTAGATCCTCCTGTTCTCTCTCCACTGCAGATGTTCTTACATCACTAGATCCTCCTGTTCTCTCTCCTCTGCAGATGTTCTTACATCACTAGATCCTCCTGTTCTCTCTCCTCTGCAGATGTTCTTACATCACTAGATCCTCCTGTTCCCTCTCCTCTGCAGATGTTCTTACATCACTAGATCCTCCTGTTCTCTCTCCTCTGCAGATGTTCTTACATCACTAGATCCTCCTGTTCTCTCTCCACTGCAGATGTTCTTACATCACTAGATCCTCCTGTTCTCTCTCCACTGCAGATGTTCTTACATCACTAGATCCTCCTGTTCTCTCTCCTCTGCAGATGTTCTTACATCACTAGATCCTCCTGTTCTCTCTCCACTGCAGATGTTCTTACATCACTAGATCCTCCTGTTCTCTCTCCACTGCAGATGTTCTTACATCACTAGATCCTCCTGTTCCCTCTCCACTGCAGATGTTCTTACATCACTAGATCCTCCTGTTCTCTCTCCACTGCAGATGTTCTTACATCACTAGATCCTCCTGTTCTCTCTCCACTGCAGATGTTCTCACATCACTAGATCCTCCTGTTCCCTCTCCTCTGCAGATG
Organism: Tokudaia tokunoshimensis; assembly: GCA_036184795.1. Lineage (NCBI taxonomy): Eukaryota > Metazoa > Chordata > Mammalia > Rodentia > Muridae > Tokudaia > Tokudaia tokunoshimensis. The sequence goes on along the minus strand of BTHU01000010.1, from coordinate 31,269,259 downwards.
TTCTCACATCACTAGATCCTCCTGTTCTCTCTCCTCTGCAGATGTTCTCACATCACTAGATCCTCCTGTTCTCTCTCCACTGCAGATGTTCTCACATCACTAGATCCTCCTGTTCTCTCTCCACTGCAGATGTTCTTACATCACTAGATCCTCCTGTTCTCTCTCCTCTGCAGATGTTCTTACATCACTAGATCCTCCTGTTCCCTCTCCTCTGCAGATGTTCTCACATCACTAGATCCTCCTGTTCCCTCTCCTCTGCAGATGTTCTCACATCACTAGATCCTCCTGTTCCCTCTCCTCTGCAGATGTTCTCACATCACTAGATCCTCCTGTTCTCTCTCCTCTGCAGATGTTCTCACATCACTAGATCCTCCTGTTCTCTCTCCTCTGCAGATGTTCTCACATCACTAGATCCTCCTGTTCTCTCTCCACTGCAGATGTTCTCACATCACTAGATCCTCCTGTTCCCTCTCCTCTGCAGATGTTCTCACATCACTAGATCCTCCTGTTCTCTCTCCACTGCAGATGTTCTCACATCACTAGATCCTCCTGTTCTCTCTCCACTGCAGATGTTCTCACATCACTAGATCCTCCTGTTCCCTCTCCTCTGCAGATGTTCTCACATCACTAGATCCTCCTGTTCCCTCTCCACTGCAGATGTTCTCACATCACTAGATCCTCCTGTTCCCTCTCCTCTGCAGATGTTCTCACATCACTAGATCCTCCTGTTCCCTCTCCTCTGCAGATGTTCTTACATCACTAGATCCTCCTGTTCTCTCTCCACTGCAGATGTTCTTACATCACTAGATCCTCCTGTTCTCTCTCCTCTGCAGATGTTCTTACATCACTAGATCCTCCTGTTCCCTCTCCTCTGCAGATGTTCTCACATCACTAGATCCTCCTGTTCCCTCTCCACTGCAGATGTTCTCACATCACTAGATCCTCCTGTTCCCTCTCCTCTGCAGATGTTCTCACATCACTAGATCCTCCTGTTCTCTCTCCTCTGCAGATGTTCTCACATCACTAGATCCTCCTGTTCTCTCTCCTCTGCAGATGTTCTCACATCACTAGATCCTCCTGTTCTCTCTCCACTGCAGATGTTCTCACATCACTAGATCCTCCTGTTCTCTCTCCACTGCAGATGTTCTCACATCACTAGATCCTCCTGTTCCCTCTCCTCTGCAGATGTTCTCACATCACTAGATCCTCCTGTTCCCTCTCCACTGCAGATGTTCTCACATCACTAGATCCTCCTGTTCTCTCTCCACTGCAGATGTTCTTACATCACTAGATCCTCCTGTTCTCTCTCCACTGCAGATGTTCTTACATCACTAGATCCTCCTGTTCTCTCTCCTCTGCAGATGTTCTACATCACTAGATCCTCCTGTTCCCTCTCCACTGCAGATGTTCTTACATCACTACAGCCTCCTGTTCTCTCTCCTCTGCAGATGTTCCTACATCACTAGATCCTCCTGTTCCCTCTCTACTGCAGATGTTCTTACATCACTAGATCCTCCTGTTCCCTCTCCTCTGCAGATGTTCTTACATCACTAGATCCTCCTGTTCTCTCTCCACTGCAGATGTTCTTACATCACTAGATCCTCCTGTTCCCTCTCCACTGCAGATGTTCTTACATCACTAGATCCTCCTGTTCCCTCTCCACTGCAGATGTTCTTACATCACTAGATCCTCCTGTTCCCTCTCCACTGCAGATGTTCTTACATCACTAGATCCTCCTGTTCCCTCTCCTCTGCAGATGTTCTTACATCACTAGATCCTCCTGTTCCCTCTCCTCTGCAGATGTTCTTACATCACTAGATCCTCCTGTTCCCTCTCCACTGCAGACGTTCTTACATCACTAGATCCTCCTGTTCCCTCTCGACTGCAGACGTTCTTACATCACTAGATCCTCCTGTTCCCTCTCCACTGCAGATGTTCTTACATCACTACAGCCTCCTGTTCCCTCTACTCTGCAGATGTTCTTACATCACTAGATCCTCCTGTTCTCTCTCCTCTGCAGATGTTCTTACATCACTGTGAATTTAGGAAGACTTGCCTGGATTATTTTATCATGCCAAAGACAAAGTTGCAGGATAATTAACCAAAAGTAATAAATTCCAAAGTAATTTAAGGGGGATAATTATATAATTATTATTTTGATATTATATGTAATCAGAAGGTAAAAAGAGGCAAAGACTTAATATATTTTGTTTCAGGACCCAGTAAAATTGAAGTGTTGGAGAAATTTTTAAGTGGCTACAAAATACAAGTATTAATGATGGCAAAAGATTTGTACTTAAAGGAGTGTTTGTTTTAAAGATAAATTAGAATTTGATTTTTATTTCGTTTATGACATTTTCTATGAAATACATAATAGATATCAAATATTAAGATTCAATTAATTTAAACATCTTTAGGTCTCAGCTATAAAATTGTTTTCAAGAATCTATACACACATGCTTTTGAAAGAACACATTTTGATTCTGTGTGTGTGTGTGTGTGTGTGTGTGTGTGTGTAATATTGGGAAAATTGCTGTCATTAGACTAGTAAAATATATTGAAGGAAAATTCCAGGTAAAAATATTTGTTTTAGTGGTCACTATTTTTTTTCCAGATAACCTACCCAGATTGATGTTGATTACTGTACAGTAATGAATATGAAAAAAGAAAAATCTCAGGAGTTCCAAAGCTTATATAATTATTTTTTAAAAGAAAGAAACATAATCTATTATATTATAGTGATTCATAACTTTAACAGTGACCCACGTTTGTCATCATAGTAAAAGAAAACCTTCACATAATAAAGTCAAAAACATGTCCTACGAACACTGACACCTAGACATGGGACTGCCAGACAAACGATTATACAACCTTGTGCAATTGGTACATCTGTCCTTTGTCGGGTAACCTTTGTTGGACTGCCCTGTTTTCCATCCCACCTGCAGAGCCCCAGCAGAGACGATGTCCCTTGCTCTCACCTGCATCCTCCTCTGAGCCCAGTGGGAAGGGGCAGACTTGCTGTGAGAGCTGTGGGAGGGGTGGTTAAGAAGCTGAGGTGTCTCCTTTGCTCTCATTCCACAGCCACTCACTGGCTGCAGACAACTCACCACCTTAGACATGGCAGAATCACACAGAAGGGGTCTGGGTCTCAAATTTGGCACTCAGAAGATAAGCCATACATTCAGCAGCCACGGATCCTGCACGGCCTTGTGACTGTTGAGCCACCAAAAGCAGATCTGCCGCAGTATATGTCAGCTTTAATCAGTGCCAATGAGGAAGAGAGTATCCGGAGAGGAAGCTAGTACAGACATATATACATTTTATACTTCAAAATCAGTAAATTAGGAATATATTTCATGCTACTTGAAATATACCAATAATTATATTTCAATGCTCTTTTTATTTTTTATATATTTCTTTTTTTTATTATTTTCTATATTTTTTATTTACATTCCGAATGATTTCCCCTTTCCTGTTTCCTCCCTCCCCAAAAGTCCCATAAGCCTCCTTCCCTCCCTCTGTTCCCCATTCAACCCCCTCTCGCTTTTCTGTCCTGGTATTCCCCTACATCAATGCTCTTTTTAAACAGTAAGTATTACAAAACAAGTTATATAGGCCTGGACTTGATTTTTTTGTAATACATAATAAACATCTTCACATTTTCCATAACCTCCAAATTTGAAACGTCAAAAAACCCATCCAAATTATTCAACTCAATTTCAACTAATTTTATATTGATTCTAACATTTTTTCTACTGAAATTAAAATTGATCACAACAAAAATATAAAAGGAGCAGGAGATGGCTCAATGATTAAGAGCACTGGCTGCTCTTGCAGAGGACCTAGGTTTGGTTCCCAGCACCCACATGGTAGTTTACAACCATTAGTAACTCCAGTATCGTGGGATATGACCTCCAAGGATACTAGGAAGGAATGTGGTACACAGACATATATGGAGGTAAAACATAGACACACACACACACACACACACACACACACACACACACACACACATACACGCAAGCAATTAAAAAAAAAGAAAAGAACCCATAATAGTGTTAAGTAGGTATGTGCTACAGGAGAAAGGGATTTGTAAAGCCACAAAGCTGAATGGGATTCTGAAGGCGACCACCTCCAAGGTCAGGAAGCAAACGCTCTGAAGCTGTTTCAGATTGCAGCACACTTTCAGTCAAACGTAAAATCAATCCCGAGACTTAGCTAGCACAGCACACAAAGGGCCTCTGTCTTTATCTCATGAGCCTTAAATCCTGGCTGTTTTTGATGATGCCACCCTTGCAAGTGTGACCAGCTGGGCCATGGATAGGAGAGAACGATGCTAAGAAAATGGCATAGTTTACTCCAGGTCATAGGACTGGCACATGGCAGAACCAGCACCTAGATCCAACTAACGACTTCTGAGAATTTCCCCATTATGCTTAATCCATCTATTATCCAGGCTGGTTTCCATAGCAATATGTGAAGAGGCTCTGGGCTACATTAAGTGACCTCTAGAAAAGGGCTCTTCAGCTTTGCAAAATGAAATTAATTAAAGGATTTACTCAATGATCATAGATTATATATGTAAAGCTATTATGCCTTTTAAAAATTCTTTCTTATGAAATTCATGAGAAACGTTAATTGAGCAACTGAGAAAATAAAGGCTTATGTGAAGCAAGGTCAGAAGCTGTGTGCTTCCTCAGCAGTGACAAGGTGCCGTCACACACCATGTATGGCGTCAATGTGTGCTTGAGGCATGCATCACTATAAATCCCTCGGAATACCACTGTAGTCACAGCACTGAGGATAAATCCTTGACTGGTACACTAGCTTATTTATAAGATCAGGTGATTCCCAAATGTGATATTGATGTGGATTTCCTCTAAGTGGTTTATACGTGTTTATAGAAATTGAGTATTATCAGGGAAATTAGAGTCATCCAAATAGCACCAGCATCACCAAGTAATTAGCACCACCAGCTCCCCTTACCAGGCGTCTCACTCCAATTGTAAGATCTTGCAAGATCTATTTATTCCTTTTGGGTAAGCAATAAAGCTTTATAATAATTGAAACAATTTGGGGTTGAGTTTATTTTCCAAATAGACAGCAGTATAAGTAAAGTTACTAGAATCCCAGGTTTTAAGATTTAATTGTTCATTGTAAAGGAATACAATCCTTACTTTAAAAAAAATTCTTGTATTAACGACTAGAGTGCAAAATGTTACATATGTTACCAAAGATAACAGTAAAGATGAAAGATGCTGCCTACAACTTTACACCACGCCAGGATTTCTCAGCCTATGAAATAATCAAATAAGTTCAATCCATGTTTCTAGACCCCAAAGGCTCCCACTGCCAGATGGAGATTTTCTTGGAGATAAATGCTGACACTCCTCACTGAAGTACAACTGTGATCCAGGGACATCACTGCAGCCCCCTTGCTATGAGATCACAGATTCAACGCAGACTTCAAGTTGGTGTGGTTGTACATCCCTGCCATCCCAGCAGTGGGAGGTTGAGACAGGAGAGTTGTGAGTTCAAGGCCAGTCTAGGCTACACAGGGACCTCATCTCACAAAGCAAATCCACAAACAGATGCTCTGGTCTGAGGCAGCGGCTATGATTTCCATCAGACAAGCAATTTCTAGTCTGCAACGATCCTTAATACCATTCCCTATTTACTTATTTCACAGTTGACAATGTTGAGGCACAGAGGGTAAAAGTGATCTGTCCAGTGTTACACAGAACCAGGGCTGGGGCTGAGACATAGAGCACTGATCACTCTTTTTTTCTTACTGGTTACACATCTGTACACAGCTTCATCTTGCATACCAACAGGGCTGTTACAGTTCTGGGGCCTTCCCACACCAAGGGTCTCCCCAACTGCTTCTCCTGCAGAGTAGCACCCAGAGGGAAAGACTAGCTAAGTTAACTTTTGTAATATGTGGGAAACTAGGCAAATATTAGCAAGAGCAGAGTCAATGGAAACTAAGTTAAGGCAGCTAGGTCTATTGGTACAAACCTGTAATCCCAGTTATTTGGGAGGCTAAGGCAGGAAGATTATGAATTCAAGACCAGCCTGGGCAACATAGTGAGACTGTGTGTCAAACTGAAAGGTAAAAGGAACTGGAGATGTAATTCTGTGGAGAGCGCTTGCCTGCTGTCATGAGAACCTGAGAAGGGAAGGAGACAGTTAAGGGAAAAGTGACTTATGGACAGTGCTGTGCCCCAGTAAAACTCACCAAAAGCCCTGATTTTGGAGGCTGTGCAGGGCAAGCTAATAAGGATTAGATGAGGTCATACCGGCCTGAAGGGACCTCTGTGTCCTTGTGATAAGAGGAAGAAACAATATAGCAATTTCCTCTCTTTCCTCTCCTTCCTTCCCTCCCCCCCCCGTACACACACACACACACACACACACACACACACACACACACACACACACACACACACACACAGGGGAGGTCGAAGGGGCTCATGAAAGGACCGGGTGAGAGGATAGCAGCTGCCTCAGTAGAAACCAGTCCTGCTGACACTTTAGAGTCTAACATTTAGACTCTGGCACTCAGGGCTGTGAGAAACATTTCTGCTCTTTAAACTCCTTGTCTGTGGCGTTTCCTTACAGTAGTATTAGCAGACTAACACAGCAATCGAACCTAGCAGAGAAAGATTTGATGAAAAAGTTCAGTACTTGCTAAAAATATCTATAAAAATAAGAAGTCACGTGCTCTCAGGGAATGGGCTTTTAATTCCCCAATGTGGACTGGAAAACATGCTTCAGGCAAAGCTGGGCCTGTCTTTGGCTAAGTGAGCACAGATCTCTGTGCTCGGTGTCTAGATCTAGAAGTTTTATTCATTTCAGGGGGTTTGCCATCCTGAGTAACCCAAGCCAGCTGGCTGGCCTTTCACTTAAATGACAATTTCTTCTCCAGCACTTCGTATTCCTACACCTCTATGTAGATATTTATAGATGATCCTGGGCAAGCTGTCTCGGGCTTGCGGTCAATGCAGCCTTTCTGCTCCCAGCGCAGGGCCATCGACTGGCCAGAGAGCTGTATGGATGCAGGTTTTGGCTACCAGTTTCTATTTGCAGCTGCACAAATGTTATTTAAAACTTTCACTGGCAAACAGCGGCAGAGTGAAGAAGGCCCTGGAAACAGACGTCTGCTCAGCGCTCACCTGGTGCTAGGCACTTTGCTAGAAGCTTCACAATCCAGAGTGCATCCAATTCTCAAACTCTCCATGTTTTCAGGTAGGAATGAGAATTACAGAGAGATTGAAATGACCTACCATGTCACCCTCAAAAGTGGTGGCATCAACATTAAAATCCACCTATCAGACGCCCTCTGTCTCCCTTCAATTATTTTTCTAACTTGCCAACAGTGTTCATTCACTTGAAATTTAGTCCCCATGTGTGCTCTGCTCTATGCCAGGTAATGCCTACCTCTAACCAGTTACCACAGAGACAGTTCAGCCCTGGCCTTCAGCTTTGGGTTAAGATGTTCTGCCAGACAGCTCAGCTTAGGTGGAAGAACTCCCTATCTGTGCAGACTCATTGCAGGCCCCACCACATCATCAGAAAAAGTGGTTTTGGAGAGCCATTTGAGAAGACCCACATTTCCCCCTCTATGTCTCTGTGGGCTCTTCCTGTAAGTTTTCATTCTCATACATGCAGAAGTCCCCGCAGAGCCCCAATGCAGTCTCACTGGACCTGAAGTCAGGGGCATAAAACCCATCCTGACCTCTCATCAAATGAGCTGCAGGTTCCACGAGTCTGTCACCGGTCACTACCGGACTTACAGAAAAGGAAGCAAACAGACCAACTCACGAGGTCTTGGGATGGGGGAGTTCTTGACAATGTTTGAAGTGCAGCTGAAATAATTTGCCAAGGATTTACCAAGCAGAAATGAGTAGCTTTGTATTTCTAACTAGAACCCACACATACCCTCCCCTCCCCTCCACTATTGCTTTGATTTCCACTTGCATTACTGTCCCTTTGGGTAGCTTCTGTTTGTAAAAGAAAGTTACTATCTAAGACTCCAGAACTTCAAGTTATTCATTTTGTATTTCCTATTCTTCTAAATTCTATAAAGGCCAGCAAGATTGCTTGGTGGGTAAAGTTATATGTTGCCAGGAGTATAATTTGGTATTGAAAGCACGTATCTGATATTAAGACTTCTATATTACTTATGCACATATATTAGATATACATATACCATATTTTAATGTGTCTTTTGGTTGGCATCCTGTACCAGTGATCCTTGATTTCTGGAATCCACACTCCTAGGTCATTGCCTCTTACATGCACCAGGCTGATTCTTGCGACCTCTTGCTTCTGTGATGGCAGAACATGCACTTCTGAGATTGGTTGTAGAGGACATCCTGCACATCTGTCTGGGAGTCTCTCATCTCTTGTTATGTTGAGAATATCCTTATATCGCTAACGCCTGAGACACGGGGAGGAATTGGAGCATCCTGCCAATAGCATCCTGAGTGTGGTTGGCGCAAGTATTCTAAGGAGTCTGCTAAGCTATGCTTCATTTCGCAGCCCTTTAACAGATAGTTTGACAACTCTGTGAGAGATCCAGAGAGAAAGAGAGAGAGATGGAGCAGAGGGAGAAGGAGGCGAGGGCAAGAGTCCCAGAACACTGCCGGGAATCTGAAGTGGTTGAGAAAATAAATGTTCACTATTTTAAGCTTCAAATTTTGAAGACAATTTAAAATGCAGAAATGGAGGGTTAATGATCATTAATCACAGTGAGTCCAAATCTTCTAATATAAACAAGTATAATGAAAACAATTGGTAGCTCTGTCCAATTTATGACAGATTCAGTTTTATAAGCAGAACTCATAGTAATTTTGTCATATTATATAACATATACCAAAAGTATGTGTAGTTCTAAAGTAGAATCATAAAAAAAGTCAATAAACATTTCATAGTACGTGACTTCAAGAGGATGAAAAGAAGGTAGGTAGAGGGCTGGGAGATGGCTCACTGGGTAAACTGCAGATAAAAGCGTTCGACAACAAGCCCCATAGTCTGAGTTCAATCTTTGGAACCCGTGTACAGCAGCCAGATGCAATAGCTCACATCTGTAACCCCAGTAATCCCATGGTGAGATGGGAGGAAGAGACAGGAGAAGCTGGACGTTTGCTAAGCACAGCTGCAGAAAGAAAATCAACTGCCCCAAAACAACCGGAAGGAGATAACTCCTGGAAAGGTTTTCCTTGTCTCCACACATGCACTGTGGCACGCATGTGCCCCACCCTATTTTATATGATAAAATAAAACAAACACCAAATAAACAAAAAAGAAGTTAGGTAGAAAAATGGCCAGTCATCCAGATCTTACAGCATGCTTAAGGTGTTGACCATTTTATTATTACGTTTAAGGATGCTAGAACTTTCTTATGAGAAAGTAGAAAAATCTTTCCCAGAATGCAGTGCTAGTTTCTATACAAATATGTGTGTATTTATATATTTATTTATGGCAAGTGAGTATGACTGCATGTACATGTGCATATTCCAAGAAGCACATGTCTGTTAGTTGTATGAAACACTGGCTCTGGTGATGCTTACATGGGTGGGTGACAAGCTCCTCTCTGTCAGAACTTAAGTGGATGGCACAGTATTCAATGGAGGTGTCACGGTCATGGGGATGGACAGAAATCCTCTACAAGGATCTAAGTGCCTGCGCATGCTCAAGACAGCTCTCACAGTCATTCCCTTGCCTGAGGCTTGCCACAGTTCCATTTCGGGGATGACAGTGACAGGTGCCAGTTTCTGTCAGGAGATCATATGCATGCAGACCATCGTCTTCCCCAGAGTCTTGGGAGAATAATTTTAGTCACTCTTTTTAAGTGAAGCTATTTCTTGCCTAAAAGGTAGCTACCTATAAATGAACCACTCCTCCCTCAAAAGATTAACATAGGTGACCCAGGCTCAAAATTTTTGACTGGGGTGGAATAAGAATGAAAAGCAATCAATAACAATATTTTTGAAAATGGTATTATTAGGCTTGTGTAGGCTTCGCTCATCCAGGAACATCACCGAATGTAGCTAAGGACCATGCAGAAACCCCCATCAAAGTGCCAGAGAGTGAGGGGAGCTAAAGAGGCTAAGTTTTGCTTCAAGTTTTTTTGGGGGGGCAAGGACTTTATTAAGTGGAAATTAGAACATGCACATGACAAGGAGCTATTCTGTGGAGACACTCGCAATACAATCCAGGTTCTCCAGGTCCAAATATCAGTCTGTTTCCTAAGACCAGAAGGCCTTCTTTTCCAACTAGAGCTACCTGCACCAGAAGGATGTCCTTGACTCACATGAGCGCCCCTTAGACCCACGTTTAGAGTTTATTGAGGAGCAATTCAAAGCAGTCTGCTTCTCTGGTGTTACAATCCTCATCAAACAAAAATCCCCCGGGAAAGAGGCAGCTTCTGTACAGAAACAAAGGAATGGGGTGAAGAGGCAGATGGGAAGTTTCAGGTCAGCTAGAGACGCAACTGAGTCTTACAGTGAGGAGCCTAATAACCCCTGCAAAATCCATTGCATACGCATAATGATGGGTGCTCATAACGGGTTCATCCAATAGGCTCCCTACAAGAAGCTAGGGATAGAACATATATGAAAAAATAACACATGTAGAACAGGAGGACTAAAACCCATCTTGTTGTTTGAACAGGGTTAAGCTCCCAAAAAGAAAGACCTGAGTCATGGCAAGCATCCCTCTCTTCGAAGAGGCAGGGACTACATTAGTGTTAGATTTTCTTATTTTTAACTCTTTAACCTTTTAATCTACAGAAGATAACTTCTTGTTCTTAGAAGCAAGTTCTGCTACTCTAAAATGGACAAACTATAACATTCTACATCTGTTTAAAATGTCTTTTTTGGCATGTGCCAACAGACAACTTTAAAATCAGGAAGGCAGAGGGATGCAGGTCGAGTGTGTGTGTGTGTCTGTCTGTGTGTGTGTGTGTCTGTCTGTCTCTGTGTGTGTCTCTGTCTGGGCTCTGAAGTTTGATTGGGGGTGACCTTGCTGAGTTTAGTTTAGCCTCTTTGACAGTCTGCTGCAGTGGCGTTGACAGTGATTCCCACCCCATGCCCTCTGGAAAAAAAGTCTGTATTCTCTCTTTTTTGCTTTCGTCCTACATCCTCAATAAGGTCAATGAAAAGAACTGATGAATTTCCAGAAGAGACTTTAGGCTATGTTTTCTGAGTGGAGCCAAAAGGGCTGGGTAAATGTCCACTCTTTCTTTCTTTCTTTTTTTTTTTGGTTTTCCGAGACAGGGTTTCTCTGTATAGCCCTGGCTGTCCTGGAACTCACTCTGTAGACCAGGCTGGCCTCGAACTCAGAAATCTGCCTGCCTCTGCCTCCCAAGTGCTGGGATTAAAGGCGTGCGCCACCACTGCCCGGCTTCACTCTTTCGATTCCTTCCACAGGAACGGCGTTAGACCTTGGAGTGACCAGAGTTTGCTGGCTTTCTCTCTTGGTTCCTCTCCTTATGCTCCACTGACTGTAGTGGAAGTCTAGCCTAAAAGCCATTCTACTTTCTAAGGGCCTGAGGCTCACCCAGCTGGGGACGAGGCAGTCGGACAAATTATTTCTCTGGCTGGCCATATTTGGTTGTTTCTTCCTATAATATGGGCGACTCTATCCTCAGTAGTCCTTTCCCACAGAGTACTAATTAGGCCTTGCCATTCAGCTGTGAGGTAGGACATACTGACAGACTGCTCAGCTTAGGTAAAAGAACTCTACAGGGTGCAGACGTGGACATCTCCAAAGATGTTTGAATGCAGAATCTCAGTTCCTAATGAATGCTGGCTTTCCTTCTTTCGATCATGACTTGCCTTGGGAGACCTTTCAGGAGGCATGGTTGAGGGTGAGCTCGTCATCAACACCACATCATGATGACATGATGTCATCCACATGAAACTTTGCCTATTAGTATCCACATTATTAAGAGGATTAAATGATATAACGAATGGAAAAATACACTTAGTGTGCTCCTGGTCAGTGAGTATCAAATTAGAATATGGTGTTTCCCTTTTCTACCATCTACACAGCATAGGGCATAAACTCTCCTGGAAACCAGACATGATCAATGCAGTGTATCAGGGAGTAGGTTTGTTCCCAGAAGGGGAATGTTTCTGGAAGTGAGCAGTTGGATGTTGAGTGTGATCTACACATGGGATTCCAAGACTTCTCTCGACTTCATGCTATAAACTGCGTCTCTGCTCTATCACCCACCAAACAGAACTGAGAAAAAAAAAAGCCATGAAAACTGCCAGGCATCTCTAGGATTCTTCCTTAAATCTTTACAAATAGGAAGTTTTGAATTCGTGATCTTTGTAAGGTGATGATCTGCAGACTTTGTACTTTCTTGAGATGATATCTTTCCTCAATAAAAACTAATGATAGTTATTGGTCATTTCCTGGATTCAGGGTACATGGTGGGCACTTAACATCCGCAGCTCTACAATGGTAACAGCATTCTTCTTGTGTGAAGAGACACTAGAGATAAGGGAGGTACAGGAACCTATGTAGAGGCACAGAGTTTGGGAAAGCAAAATCTGCATATTTCTTGGAAAGTATGCACATTTGAAAGGACAGCAAGAGTATTTCTTTGGCAGCACTTGCCAAAAGGATGCACAGACTTTCTAAGGATCCCAGGGAGGAGATGGATCTCTCCATGTAACTCTCGGACACCAGCTGTGACATGAAAGGACTTATTCAGAACATGGTAGTAATGTGACAGCATACTGTACACAGGGAAAAACTGCCCAGCCCTGCAAAAGTGAGTTTTCTCCTGCTCAGGCTTTCAAGGTCTCCATGAGTGAAAATCTAGTATAGACCCAATCTGTGGGTCAAGACCCCTTTGGGGTCGAACGTCAGATATCCTGCATATCAGATATTTACATTCTGGTTCATAACACTAGCAAAATTATAGTTATGAGGTATACATAATATTATGGTTGGGAGTCATCAGAACATGAGGAACTATACTAAAGGGTCACAGCGTCAGGAAGGTTGAGAACCAGTGCTCCAGTGCAATAGAAAAGGTGGTTGGTCCAGAAGGCTTGGCTTCTGATGCTGGTTTGGTAACAGCAGTTGGGGACTTCCTGGCAACAACTCAAGCCTCTAATTTTCTTCCTCTACAAATTACGGAAAATGCTAGGATGGTACACATATCCTAAAGGTTGCTGTTAGTACACCAGGGTCAGGGCTGTTCATAGTGTCCTATTTATATCTTGGTGATTTACTCTCTGCCATTTCTAATGGCCACATAAATTCCGGCATACCAGGCATGCAGTCTATACATTTTACTGTCTAGGAATACATCAGGGAAACAGAAATGACCAGATGTTTAGAGGATGAATGATCTGTGTTTTGTACAGCATTTAAAGGTAATGATTGCTATTAGTTCTGTTTTAGAATGTGACAAATGGATTTTTTAATTAGATATTAATTTTTCAAGACTGGCAATGATATCCTGCCATTGAATTCTGGCAACATTCAAGTTCAGATCACGATTGATTTTGTTCCAGTTTTTTGGCTATTTCCCTATAAGTCATTCCTAGGGTTTCACACTCCCTCCAGTGACATTCTGATATCAGCATCTAAATCACATGCAATGAAGATGGCAAGGCTTCATTTCTTGTTTCTAATTTTTGTAACCTCCAAGAGGATTTCTTGGTTTTGCTGATTATTCTGCAACTTCCAGGTTCTCTCCAGATGTGAGCAAAATTGCTTACTTGGTTGAGATGCTTGTACTTACTTGATGAAGTACTTGATTCCATCTGCTGTGTAAGCTTCCTCCCACCCGTAAGGTAAGCCTAGAGTGAAAGGAAACCAAAAATACATTTAATAAGATGATGAAGATAACTTTATTTTCTGGACACAAACCTCCCTCATGTTGACAATTACTGGAGTGCATTTCTTGCACAAAATTATTTTCTCGAAAGGGGGAATTAAGACAATTCAGATGAGCTCTGGTACTCAGCATCTTTACAACGCAATAAATAGAGTCTTGAACAGTTAACAATCTGCTTTAGTTGCAATAACTGGATTATGACTTATCATTTACATGTGGGGAACGTTTTTGTCAGCAGGATTCATGCAGAAATTTGTGTTTGCAGTGGCTGGTTTTTGCCTGGAGGCAGAAGGATGGACAAGATGGCCTCTGCTTGTCTATTCTGGCTCAAAGTTTCTTTAATTGGCTCCCTTTGCATTCTTTCCCTCAGCTCCGCAGGGAATTGAGCATGAGTGCCAGATCAGCAGGGGTTGGAGAGGAGTTTTTGGACAAGACAAGATTCCTTATTAAGTTTGAAAGTTTAGCAAAGTGATTTACAATGGATGGTGGCATTTTACTTTGTTAATTAAGAATTTTGTGCACTAAACATAAAAGGCCAAACAATTTGCTAAACTTAGCTTCCATTTCTGTAATGGGATTGAGAACAGTTAGCTAAAAAGGGATAAGGAATGAAGTAAGCAGGCAGCATAGGGGTTATATTCTATACAGGAGTTCTGTTCTCATCAGAACAGGCCAAAGCACCCCTCTCTCTCCCGACCCAACCTCCCCCTCTCTTGTCTCTAGTGAGTCTCACTAGATTGCATAGTTAAACATGGACTAATTGTGTAGCCTAGGCTGGCCTTAAACTTGAGCTCCTTTTGCCTCTGTCCTCTGACTGAGTGGAAGGGAATGCTGACAGGCTAGGCTGCCACATTTTCTTATATCCCAGTTTTACGCTGCATCTCTGTAGAATGCACTGTTTTCCACCATTTCTGCTCTATCACTGGGAATAGCTAAAGATTTTAACTGCACTTTCCTATAAGCTCTGGTGACACTGGTTATCAAAGCTCTTCTGACAGGTATAAAATACATTATAACATTGAGAAACAGGTTACACACCTCAGGTAGCCTAGTGTTTTGGAATGTAACTGGGCCTTAAAAACAAAGACGACTTTCATTCTTCCCAATGCCAGCAAGGGGAGAGTAACTGTGTGGGAAGAATGTAACAACATGGATGAAATAAACCTTTACTCCACTTCCATTCAGTTCTTAAAGACTTTATCTCTCCAAGAAGAAGCTAGTATTCTTTTTTATGTGGTTAAGAAAAACAAACAAAAGATTTTACTTTATATTGATTCCAGTCTAATACTGTGGGTCAAAATGTTATAACTATGTCTTCCCTATATGAACAAGGCTATCTTAGAGTTTCTCCCCTCTCTTCATGAATGCATGTTCCTATTCCTATTTAAGTAGGAATCAATGCATCTGAGAACTCAGTATAAGTGAAACTCGGGAGGGACATGTGTTCTTCTGTATCTACTGCTCACCTACGATATGGTGCTGCTGCCCTACAAGGCTGAGCTGATTCTGTTTTTACACTTTCTCCATCTTTTTCTTTTAAATAGATAAATTTATCTAACAGTGATGAGCCCCTTTACCTGTAAGGAAGACTCTGTTGTCAGTAGGTAAGGACCCTGATTATATGACAGAAATACTCTGATTAGTTCTTGAGTAAAATGGCAAAGACTGGAAAAGTAGAAAGCGGTTGTAATATGACTAAGACCTTTGTTTGCTAGATGACTTGTTTGATCGGTACAAATCTATCTGTTCCCAGTTTCTTCGAGTCACAGGAATATTTTAATAAAGTAGAACAGATACACTGCAATAGTAGTCTTTTTTATTAAAAAAGTTTTAGATTTTATCGTGTGTGTGTGTGTGTGTGTGTGTGTGTGTGTGTGTACAGGATGCATGTGTTTGAGGGTTTGTGCACACAGCACACGTTAGAGTCAGAGCCAGCTTTGGGCAGTTTATTATCTCCTTCCTTATGTGGGCTTTGTAGGCTGGCTTCAGGCAAATGCACTTGCATGGGAGACCCTTTACTCACAAAGTCATTTTGCCACACCCAACATGATGTCTTTAATCCTAAGATCAATTTAAAATTAAATTGATGGAGCACTCATTTTCTCAGCCCCAAAGAAGACATTTATACCAACCCATGAAGGTTCAAGGAATTCTGGAGAAAAGGGGATAGGAAGAATGTAAGAGCTGGAAGACAGGAAAAGGAGCTCCGAAACGTTGTTTTGGGAGACGACACTGCCATCGCAGCAGCAACAACAGGAATGACAGTAAAGGCATGGTAGCTGTGGATCCTGGCTCTGGGTCTGGATGAGAATGCTCCATCCAGTTAGACGGAGATAGTCATTGTTGAGCTATCTGCTAAGATAGATGGGTGTGGTGTGGGAGTTTGGAAGGGTAGGGTAGGGCAGTGGTGTTGGTGATAGTGGGGTCATTGCTTTCTGTTGTATACCCACTGAGACCCTTATATGTTCCAGTGGTTAATTTCAATCCAGTGGCCATACAAATGGCCCAAGTTAAACAAAATGGGTCACAAAACTATTCCAAAAGTCATGATTATAAGAAGGGGACAAGTAGGCAATAGGGGGTATTGGTAAGGATAAGAGAGAAACAAAAGAAAGTGGCAAGGAGGGAGAAACCAGATTTCATTATCTACATAAATGAAATTGTCAAACAACAAAACTAAAAATAAAATGATCATTTCTATGCCCTAAAAAACATAAATGCCTCTTTTTTCAGATGATCAAAGTTTCTTATTTTTCATGCACTTATCATCTGTAAACAGAACTGGAGTCTACTAATTAATCTCTCTGTGATATCTCAGTAATAAAAACACAACAACTGTCTAATTTAAAGAGAGACATACAAATAGCCTATTTCATATAACAGAGCTCTTCTGGTATTCACATGTACATGTGACTGTGATATACTCAGTTTTCCAACAGTAACAATTTTATCTCTTCACAATAAAGATTTGGAAATAACCTTAACAAAATGTAAATACTTTGAAGTAATCATTATTGTTACAAATAAGGAAATACTTATTGTAAGCCATAACATACTTGTAAGTACAGGACACTTCTCCTTTCCCCTTTCATAGTTTTTTTTTTTAACTTGTTGACAATTCTAAGCACCTGCAGCTGTCTCTGATTGGAAGTGTTTGTGAGCTCTCGAGTAACACTCTTCCCACCAGAGGCTATCTGTTTCTAATCAAAACATGTCATGGTGAAGACTCCAAAATACGCATGAATATCTTGCCAAAGTGAAGTCTTGAATGCATTGAACTTAGAATCCTGGCTGTCAGCTAACACTCAAAATATCCGAATTCATCCCAGCATGTTCCCACACAAAACCATCTCCTTTGTTTCCCATTCTATTCAGTGCCACAGATTCTCTTTGTTATGTTTGGCCCAAGTGCTAATTTATGAAACATTTATTGATTATTATGTGTTCAGAGTTTTGCTCTGGTGTTAAATATATAATGACCAACATATAAACATGGACCTTGAGCTCACAGCTTTAAACATAAGGATGAGGATGTAGTGTGGCCAGGAGACTGTGTGCCTAGCATGTACCAAACCCTGGCTCTGAGCCCCAGCACTGCACAAATAGCGTCTGAGTGAGCTGGTGCACAGCTGTGAGCCCATCACCGGAGACAGAAGAGAAACTGGAATTCAAGGTCATGCATGGCTATATAGGGACTTTGAAGTCAACCTATCGGAGACCTTGTCTCAAATAAAAACAAACAAAAATGCTCACAAAACAAAAACTCTATGAAACACATCCTCCCCTCAATGATAAATAAGCACATAACAGCAATGAGTTCAGGTAGCATGGAAACTACTAAGGCCACACAGACGGACCAAGCTCCAGGACAGAGGTGGACTGCAAACCAGTGAGAGAAGGTCAGCAGGGTGAAGAGGCTGGGGCGGCACAGGCCCCAGAGGGAGGACACTCCAGGTAGCTGGCACAGCCCTGAGGCCTTGGCATGCTGGCTGGCTGGCACTTTGAGAACTGAGGGAGCTGCTCCCTCTGAAGAAGTGAAAGAAGATTCTGCTAGAAACATTATTACACAGGGATTTGCAGGCTGCAGCAGGACTGCCAGGATCCGATTCTCCTCTCCTCTCCCCTCCTCCTACCCCTCCCCTCCCTTCCCTTTTCCATGATTCCTTTCGAGATAGGATCTCATAACCTCACCCATGTAGAGAGAACAACCTTGAACTGGAAGTTTCTTAATAAAGTTTGCTCCCATTGAGGATGAAGACACTGCAAGATCATTCTGGCCCCATTATACACAGGAAAAGGCTACATAATTAAAACAACCAAAAAAAAAAAAAACCCAAATCAAACCAAAACAACAACAACAACAACAACAACAAAACCAAACCATTTTTTTTGAGATGCTCAGAGCCCATTTTTTTTAACCTGAATTTCAAGGGACATCGAGCCCTGCATGGGAACAAGTAGAGATGGGGCACACTCTCTTAGCAGAGCACAGGGAAGGAAGCACGGCTAGAAGTATGGCCAAGAAAACCAGGGACACTAACATATTTTAAAGCGTGATGCCATTATGGGGCATTCTAAGTTAGAACCTCTGAGAGCCCTAAACACTAGCACAGCTGCCCTTCTGAAACAGTTCTTGGCCCTCAAGACTTGACAGGGATGTTATACCCAGAACATCACAACAGTATGCTTACATAAACAAGACCTATGTCATGATAACACCAGTGCATGTGACGATATGGATGGGGAAATTCACAAGGCCTAGTCCTAGATGAACAGCTACAGCCAATGGGGTAAGAGCTACATTTGCCCATGGGTATAAGGTCCTGTATTTAGAATACAGCAGTGCTACCATCTGTTTGTATATACTGTGCAGAAGGTAGGTGATATCATTTGCTGAGACTTGGAATCCTGTTAAATGGTGTGGTATAAAGAAAGACAAATGAGCTTAGGGGATAGTGAGAAGGATTGGAATAATGGACCACAGCCTTGGAATGGGGAGAGAAGACAAAAGAATTGGGAGGTAGAATAGTAGCTGGCCTTGGTGAGATGATCAGTGGGTAGTAAGCTGGACAGATGTGAGGTCTGAGTGAGTGCACACTATTGTGTCTAACAGTCACAGTGCCTTGGACGGTCTCTGTGAGGATGGTGCATAAGTCACTGACAGAATGAACTGGAAGGTGAAAGTGAAGGAGTCAGAAGGGCATGCACTGGGACAGAGGGAAGTGGACACTGAAATTCTACAAATACATCTGACAAAGGCCACACAACTCAGGGCATCTCACACAGACCTCAGCACAGCCAGATCCATTTGGAGGGCTCTAGTGTCATCATAAGACCAAGGAGACTCAGCATATAGCATGGGACACCACAGGAAGGAAAGAGAGGGAAGGAGGGAGGAGAGGGAGGAAAGGAGAGATCTGCATTCAGGGGACAATGCTTCACTGAAGATTAGGACATTCATCACAGACAAGAAATTTTCAATTGATCTTGAATCAGAAAAATATAAATCCATATGCCCTGTTCTAAGTTGAATAACACAGGAATAACTGTGCAGGGCCTCAGCTTTCTCATTTCTATGAGTAATGATCATAGCTATCCTGCTAGCTTGTGCTGTTATCATGAGACTTTTATTAGTTAATATATAGTGATACAATTATATGCAAAAGGAGGCCATTATTATTAATAGCAACAAAAACAGGAGCTTCTTCATTGCTCATGATTCTATTGATGTCACGAAGACATCTAACACAGGAAAAGCTTAAATACCTACAGGGCAAGTTTTATTAAAAGGAAGTCCCATAATCCTTTCCTCGGTGTAGGAAATCACAGTTTCCGCTTCACTGTCATGTTGCTAGTAAATGATGCGATCAGCACGTGTGCCCTGATGCTGACACTCACTAAAGCGTCGTCCTCTTCCCACACCCCTAGCCCATCTTTCCTCTCTCACTAGAACAAGAAGAGCAAACAGAATTCCCAACATCCCAGTCTATGCTTTATAGTTCTAAGTAATGATCTTTTAAGTGGAAATGAGCTAGATTCTAGGCTTAAAGACAAAACGGTCTATTTTAGACTCGTTTTTTGTCAGATTTAGGATTGTACAAGTTAATTTGTACATCTGAACTGTGATGCCAAAGGAACTACCACTTAATTTTCCCATGAAAAAGAAATCTATTATACTAAGTGATGGTTGTGACCTATAAATAACTAGACAATTCAGTATTTTAAGGGCAAAAAACATTTCTAAGGAAATAATTTCTAAAAAGAACCACATAAGTTTTGGAATTGTGCTTTAAATGCCCGATTGTTAGAATTGCATAAATGCATCGACAGTAGGCATTTTGCATCTGTGACTTGGTTGTATGTTGACAGTTAGAAGTCACAAAACCACCCAAGAAAGACTTTGCCACATGGAAGGCAAAACACTGAAAATACTCTCATAGGTGACCTGGTTGCCCATGGTCCTCCCCCTGTAGGTGTCCCTACTTTTGGCAAAAAATATATTCTAAAGTATTACCCAGTTAAAGAGGAGGGTGAGAAGGCTATTATCCATTTTTTCACAGTTTCCTTCCAACACACACAAACTCTGCATTTTCACAGTGTTCTTTACTCGAATTTAGGGTTTAGCATCTTGAACTCTGGCATGCCAACAGCCGGAAACCCCACCTGAAGCGCCCTTTTCCTACTGCTCCCTCGAATTTCATGGCCCAGAACATAAGATGTCACTCACAGTTGTCTCTGGGCGTTTACTCAGTGGTAGGGGAATTTGGGTCGGTTCTGCTTAAAACCACTGATATCCTTTCCAATTTGTATCCCTTTGACCTCTTTTTCTTGTCTAATTGCTCTAGCTAGAACTTCAAGTACTATATTGAAAAGATATGGAGAGAGAGGGCAGCCTTGTCTAGTCCCTGATTTTAGTGGGATTGCTTCAAGTTTCTCTCCGTTTAGATTGATGCTGGCTACTGGTTTGCTGTAAATTGCTTTTACTATGTTTAGATATGGGCCTTGAATTCCTGATCTTTCCAAGACCTTTAGCATGAAAGGATGCTGAATTTTGTCAAATGCTTTCTCAGCATCTAATGAGATGACCATGTGGTTTTTTTCTTTGAGATTGTTTATGTAGTGGATTACATTGATGGATTTCCTTATATTGAACCATCCCTGCATCCCTGGGATGAAGCCTACTTGATCGTGGTGAATGATCGTTTTGATGTGTTCTTGGATTCGGTTGGCAAGAATTTTATTGAGTATTTTTGCATCGATATTCATAAGAGAGATTGGCCTGAGATTCTCTTTCTTTGTCGGATCTTTGTGTGCTTTTGGTATTAGTGTAATTGTGGCTTCATAGAACGAGTTGGGTAGTGTTCCTTCTGTTTCTATTTTGTGGAACAGTTTGAAGAGTATTGGTGTTAGGTCTTCTTTGAAGGTCTGATAGAATTCTGCACTAAAACCATCTGGACCTGTGCTTTTTTTGGTTGGAAGACTTCCAATGACAACTTCTATTTCTTCAGGGGTTATAGGACGGTTTAGATGGTCTATTTGATCCTGATTTAATTTTGGTACTTGGTATCTGTCAAGGAAATTGTCCATTTCCTCAAGATTTTCTAGTTGTGTTGAATACAGGTTTTTGTAGTAGGATCTGATGATTTTTTGAATTTCCTCAGTTTCTGTTGTTATCTCTCCCTTAACCCTATTAAAAAATGGGGTACAGAGCTCCACAAAGAGTTCTCACCTGAAGAATATCTAATGGCTGAGAAGCACCTAAAGAGATGTTCATCATCCTTAGTCATTAGGGAAATGCAAATCAAAACAACCCTGAGATTCCATCTCACACCAGTCAGGATGGCTAAGATCAAAAACACAGGAGACAGCAGTTGTTGGCGAGGATGTGGAGAAAGAGGAACACTCCTCCACTGCTGGTGGAATTGCAGGCTGGTACAACCACTCTGGAAAGCAGTCTGGCGGCTCCTCAGAAAACTGGGCATGACACTTCCGGAGGATCCGGCTATACCACTCCTGGGCATATACCCAGAGACTTTACCTGCATGCAATAAGGACACATGCTCCACTATATTCATAGCAGCCTTATTTATAATAGCCAGAAGCTGGAAAGAACCCAGATGTCCCTCAACGGAGGAATGGATTCAGAAGATGTGGTATATTTACACAATGGAATACTACTCTGCAATTAAAAACAATGAATTCACGAAATTCCTAGGCAAATGGTCAGAACTTGAAAATATCATCCTTAGTGAGGTAACCCAATCACAAAAGATCACACATGGTATGAAGTCACTGATAAGGGGATATTGACCCAGAATCTCAGAATACCCTAGACACAATCAGCATATCAATAGATTTCTAAAAAGATGGAAGGAGAGACCCCTGGTCCTGGAAAGACTGGATGTAGGGGAACGCCAGGACAGAGTAATGAGAGGGGGTTGAACGGAGAAAAGAGGGAGGGAAGGGGGCTTATGGGACTTTCGGGGAGGGAGGAAACGGGAAAGGGGAAGTGATTTGGAATGTAAATTAAAAAAATAAAATAAAATTAAATTAAAAAAAAAAAAAAAAAAAAAAAAAAAAAACCACTGATATCCAGCAGACTTCATACTATGCATTGATGAAATTCAGTAGACAGAGTGCTACAGTTTTCCTGGCTAGGGAAAACTAGCCAGGCCTCACTGAAACAGGGTAGTGAAAGGATTAAAGGGCTCCTTTAAACTCCTTTGCATTCTGATAAGCTTTGCTCAGGACTAGTCAACTTGTCTGACTTGATCAATGTGAAGAGCAGTAATGGCTAACAGCCCAGACAGAGTGCTGTTCCCGCCATGTCTGTGGCTCACTCTGTCACTTCATTCAGGGGCTGTCTCGGATGTCATTGGTATGTCTCTGGTCATTAGAAATAAAACACCTTCTCTGGCACACATGATCTGCCTTAACTAGCTTTTACCCTCCCCCCATTTCTGTTCCCAGCCCCACCACACTGCCAACAGTACTGTGCACATATATGATTCTTAATTGCTATTTGCTGAATTAAGGAATCAATGTGTACTACACCAAATGTCTATGGCAATACAAACATCTACTATCAGACACAGAATGAAAGGAGAACATTTTAGAAAAAGGTGTGGAAAGGGTGCTAAATTTAGATGAGAATTTAAAGTGGCTCTGTGGAAGGCTGTACGGAATGGTTTGAATTATTTTCCTATGAGTTGAAAGTTTCTTCTTTACGGATTACAAAGCAGAATAAGGAGATAGCTTCAATTAATTTTATTTTATTGTTTTAGCCCATGTGCTTGGGACTCATTATGTAAAGCCAGGATAGTGTTGAACTTAGCAGAGGTTCATATGCCTATCTCTCCTGGATGCTGAGATTACAGGCACATAGTACCACATCTGGGTCTAAGTCCTTACAAAGGTAATAAGCAAGATTTCTCTAAAATACTGTTTCACCACTCTAATACAGACATGAAGGGTTGAAAGGCTGCTGACCATAACTTAGGGATCTATTGACAGTGAAGGCAAGACACCTGGAAAACCGCACATCCTCTTTCCTGTTTCCTTTAGGGAACCTTATTTCATGACAGAGGTTGAAAGTTGCTCTTCAGCAAGCTCGACTGTCTCAATTGAAGAGTGACAGCATGGTACGTAGTTCAAATCCTACAGGAGGAGTCATCCGCAGCTAACAGGCTGCCGGAGAGTAAACATGGAGAGGTGGGAATGTGAAGGGCTGCCTGAGAAACCCTGCCTATTGAAGTGCTCACATATCAGTGCTAACAGTGTCCCGGTCAGAGATGGAACGAAAAGCCACATACAAACAACAACAAAACCTTCATACCCCATTTTGTTTTTCTTTAGAGACATACAATGTTAAATTAATATATAATTTAAAATAGCCAAAGAATTATAAGACCCTTCCCAATAAATCCAGAATATTCAATAAAAGGTTTCTATTCCATCCTGTGGTTAGTAGATGAGGGTGAGGAGGTGATTAAAATGGGAAGAAAACGAGGAGGAGGTAGACAGAGGACCGAAAGGTTAGAAGACAGGAAAAGAGATCTAAAATGTATGGCTCTTACCTAGATCGGCTGTAAAATCTATAGGTGTGTGCATGATTATAGAATGAAAAGGGGAAGGAGAAAGAATAAACAATTGGGACTATCAGAAGCTAACTTCGAGGATAGGAAAGCTGGGCAGCTAAAGTAGGTTTAAGGATGGCCGACTCAGTCTCCTGAACTTAGCTCCCAATTTGCTCTGGACTCTCATCCTAGCTATCTCTGAAACACTGGCCAAATTCTCCTGACATGTCCAGCACGGCAAACTCCCATCCACACTGAGCGGTTCTTCCAGCCCCTCACCTGTCCAGACACTGGAACTGTCAGGAACATCATTCAGGACATTCCTACTCACATTTCCCAAATGTCTACTATTCAGAACCTGGGAAACCCATTCTTTCATATCATGGGGCAGATATTGATTCTTTAGTATAACAAAAGCATTATGAACAGCCATGTTTTACTTATACAAAGTGGTTTGCTTTGAAAGATGTAGACAGCCAAATGTAATGACATTTTTGGCATTTTGGTTTCTTTAAAAAACACAGAAATAAATATTATAATATGGATTTGTTTTAATCCAAGGTGTGGGCCACGGGGAGATAGTCAGATTGCCCACAGCAGCTGACTACCATTGCTTTTTGCTCTAGCAGTGCTGTGATTTTGCCAATTTCTGTGAAGGTGTGAAGCTTGAAATTCTGGTGACTTTTTAGAGGGTATATAAATGTTAGGGCCCCACGAGGTAGGGTGGGTTAACTGGCTGCTGTCATTAGTGGTTTGTTAGATAGTCATGTATAAAGAAGGAGGAAAAAGAAGATTGATATCCTGATGGGCAAAGGTCAAATTTGCTCCCAAGGAACACTATGACCCTGATCATCAGGAAGTAGTCTAATAGTAATGTTGCCCCTTTCCCCTCTGTCCTTTTTCTCTCCTATCTAGTGTTAAGGGGCTGAAAGGGTAGGAAAAGGGTGGGGAAGGGCAGAAGAAAGAAGAACCCACAAAATAGCTAACACTGACTACAGCCAACCATTCCAAGACCATCAAGGACAGCCCTGTCAACTCTTACCTTTACACTGTCATGTGTAGTCCTGGGGAAGTCTCAAAGAATGCCTGGTATTCACCTGATTATCTCAACTAATAACTGAAGAAAAACAAAAGCTGTTTGTTGGTGGGTAACCCTAACGTCAAAAGTACATAATACTAAATAGGAGGCATTTAAGTTGCCAAATTTGTCAATGGGGAACATGAGTTGTCCCCCATTGCGTGCAAACGGGCACATGGCTAACAATTCATTTTGAGAGATATTTTTGAGATGGTGGCTGCTTATGATGGCATAAATAATACTATATGAGTTTCAAGCTCACAGGCCTCAGCTCGTGTGCCTTTTTTATTATGATGGCCTCACTTCCCCTTGACTGTGGTTCTAACACTGTCATTCAAAACTGCTCAGAGCTCAAACCTTAAGCGTTCTAAGTAAACATTTCATCATTTTAAAATGGTTTCTCTCATTATTCCTCTGCGCTATTTTTACTTTGTACCATGGACAATATATTTAGTTGATTAAACTTTGCATTGTGATTATTTTCCCCATCATTTTATCCCCCATTTGACTAGATTGCCAGCTCCTTGAGGGTTCTAAATCATCCTCAGACACAGCAATTTCCAAAGGGGTGTTCTTCAAATAGAATAATGAATTCATTTCCTTTTGTTTATTTAGACTGTTGTATTAGTTCTTCTATGAAAAATTTAAAAAGGTACTCCTGTGTGTGTTTGTGTGAAGATGTCTATATACGTGTATGAAGTTCATGTGTGTATGTACACATCTGAAGACCAAAAATCAACCCAGAGAGGTGAGGCTTGCTGCCTAATGAGTTCCAGAGATCTATATGTCTCTACTTCCCCAACACTGAGATTATAGTGTGTGCCCAGAATTTTTAAATGAGGCTTCTGTCCTGGCTAGTTTTATGTCAACTTGACACAAGCTAGAGTCATCAGAGAGAAGGGAACCTTAATTAAGAAAATGATTTTATAAGGTTGGGCTGTAGGCAAGCCTGCAGGACATTTTCTTAATTAGTGATTGATGGGAGAGAGTCCAGCCTATAATGGGTGGGGCCGTCCCTGAGCTGGTGGTCCTGGGGTCTATTAGAAAGCAGACTGAGCAAGAGTACAAAAAGCCAGTAAGCAGCACCTCTCCATGGCCTCTGCATCAGTTCCTGCCTCCAGTTTCCTTCTCTATTTGAGTTTCTGTTCTGACTGCCTTCAGTGATGAATTATGATGTGGAAGTATAAGCCAAATAAATACTTTCCTCCCCATCCTGCTGTTGGTCATCATGTTTCATCATAGCAATGGTAATGCTAACTAAGACAGCTGCTGAAGACCAAACTCAGGTCTTCTCAGCACTTTACCAACCGAGCCATCTTATTAGCTCGACTCCTTCCTAGAGGGGACACAGTCCTGCTCCAGCATGTGTAATAGTGTAGTCCAACAGGACTACACTCTAATGCCCAATGTATACCCTGAGTTCTGCTTGCTGCACAAAATGATGGCGCTTTGTGGCAGCCACACAGAGAGGGTTTCGGAAGTTTCTTTTTGATCCTGTAAATATTGCTTTTCTTGCCTTTTAAAAATAGTGATAGGAACCCAGAAGTTCATATTTTGAACAGGTCTAACTACATAATAATCTTTGCACATCTGAGATAAAATTTATCATCATACAGTTTTTGTCTGAGGACCCAAGATGTAGCTTGATAACAAGATATAATAATCATGTCTCATATCCTTGTTTGTTTGTGTGTCTGGCAGGAAGTGGCCTCCTAAGCAACATTCATAAAAGAACAGCATAAGACTATATAGAACTTATTCACTAATTCAAACAATCAAGTCTATTTTAAGAATATGATTCAAAAGCCATGGAGACCTTAAATGTCTCTTCCATATTAGATCATTAGATCACCTTCTACTGTCCTTCATTTCAGAACCTATCCATCTCTGGTGATTGATGTGGGATTACTTGACATCTTACCTTCCTCACTGATATTATATTAGATATGAAAATTCAACTCAAAAGTAAAAATAATCAAATTTTAGTGACTAAATTCATAGAAAACACACAAACTGGTACAGTTCAAAGTGTTTTTAATGTGAAGTGTTTAAATATGAAGTGGTTTACATATCACTTTTTCTCATGTCGTCTAAAAATCATAGGAAAGGCTAGAAAATAATTCTAAAGAAAGTTTCTGGAAACTGGGGAAAGAATCCCTTAATCCTACTAGGGAAAATAGTATGCTTTTATTATCTTCAGTGTGGTTATGCATCAACGATAGTGAGACTTATACTCTTGATTTTATTGGATGACAAGTCATATGTATTTAAAAAGTTAGAACTCGAGGGAAATAAAGAAAAGGCCAGTTTCAAAAATATAATATGTATACCCCTAGAAAACTGGAAATATTCAGAGACTTGCTGTCTTCATTTGAGGTGCGAATATCAAAAGCATAAAAGAACAAGTACTAACCTTGTAAAATTCAACTTATTTAATGAGGGATATACCTTTGTTTTACATATTTTAGTTCAAAGTAAAATGTACAGATATATTTGTTAATCATTAAGTCAAAACAATTTTCTTGTTAATTAGACCTCTGCATGGGACCTCTGTTGGGTTCTGTGTTATTCTTATGGAAATCAAAATGCAGCAGCTGTTATTCCTAGTGTTGGTTGCTCTTTAGTGGACTGAGAATTATAGCTATGACCCAATCCCAAAGCAGAATCTAGCTGTCTCTAATTCTGCTGCATCTTTCCAGATGACACCCTCATGACCATTCAGGGGCCCTTTAACTCATTATTAGATGTGCCTCAAGCTTTCCGTTTTTCCAAACTTTTATGTCACCAACTTAATAAGTATATAATTTATAGTGAGTATAATTAATACCTTAACTGGGAACTTTGTAAAGTTCATGGTAACTAGTGAGAAGCCTCTTAGATGCATTAAGAGCCCAAGTCCATATGTTATCTACAGAGAATAGGTGGGCTGGGTAGATGGGCAAGGGAGTTAAACAGACAGAGTGGTTGAAAAAGCTCTTTTTTTTTTTTTGAGAAAGTGAAGAAAAAGAAGGGTTTATGGAGAAAGAGAAACATTAATGAGTATTTATTGAGAAAAAAAATACTATCAGGATGATTGAAAGACAAATGCAGTTAAAACTATTATATTTTTCTTGGTTTCCAAAAGACCAAATTGTTTTCTTTCTTTCTGATGACTCCGTCTTGGTCTAGCACCATCTTTTATAGGGATATCTAAACGTTCCCAGCAGTTGTCGTGCTTGGACACCTTCCTTCACTCTACTTATACTTTCATGGTGTGAGAATCCACCACTTCCAGAACTTTAAAAATCGCATGCATGCCAAAGATCTTCAAATTCATTTCTCCAAACCCACCACTTCTTAATCCAGACTGGTAACAGCGACTCCCTGAAACATCACTGCTTCGATCACTCTTAAGGTAATCTGTGCTGAATTTTCTCCAGATTAAATTTTAATTTACACCTCAAAATTGGTCCTCTTCTCCATCTCCCCAAGTGAACCTCCTCTTTGCCTCAGCCTGAAGGCTTCATGCCCATAACATGTCAGAGGTTTGTCTTACTCATCTTCCAAGTCTTACATCTTACTCTGCAGGCAGACTTAGCTCACTCTATCACAGCAGTGAGTTCAGATGACCTTTATTGTTTTTCTGTTTCTTCTCCCCATAAGGTCTACAAGGGCAGGGATGGAATACCCATTCTCATGTACCACAAACCTAGCAAGTACCTGCTATCTAATAGGTCATATGTTTGATGCATAGTTAGTGCTCTATATCCATTTTAAAGAACTTCTTTATGTAGATCAAAACATGTTGTTATTATTTTAAGAAAAGAGAACTATTTAAATATTTCTCCATGGAGGATGTCTCTAGAAATACTCTTGCTTATATTTAGCTGATTAACTCATCTGCAGTATAATAGAAGCATGCACTTGTTTCTCATTAATAAAAGGATTGCTTACAACCCTTACCCAGACAGGTTTCCTATGCAGCTGACCCATAGCTTTACTATTAGTGGTAGATGCACAGAGAGCAGGAGCTGGTCTTCCTCAGGAAATACTACAGAGATCTGTAATCTAGGTCAGACGACACTGCTCTAAGGACTGCAAACGCCCACTTAGCTCTTGCTGCTCATCACAGAGATAAGAAAACCATATTTAAACAACAATGAAAAATTACTTGCTCTGCAATTATTATATCTGGTTCACTTACACGGGAATGCGCTATTCTCATCGTTCTCTTTGGACCTCTTGCAATTTTAACATGTTACCATGGTCTGTAAGGAAGCTTACAGTCAGTGTCTCCTGAGGGTAACCACCAGATAGAAAGCTAGATAATAGTTATTCTCCTGTGAGAAGTTTGATCTGGAAACCCCAGCATGGTTTTATACACCAACTAAGTTTCTGTCATGCTGGCATGTCACATGTCAAGTCAGTGACTAAACAGAAAAGAGCTGCCTGGGACATTCCATGCCCTCATGGTTTTCGGCACTATGGTGCGTGCATAACTCTGTGCTGTGGTTCAGGCACTCATATCCTTCAGAAACAACCCTAGCTACAGTACTGCACTCTGATGCTGCAGACCTGATTCAAATGTCCAAAGCAGTGTTCTAAGTGCTTTGTTGGGGAACTGTAATACTTCCTTTGAACATTTAAACAACTTTGACAAATGCGTATGCTCATTAGGCTTTTGTTGGTACTGAGACATAAATAAATAAATAAATGAATAAATAAATGGCTAAGGTATATATAACAGTAGACACATAAAGATGCACAACAGCGCATTCTGTCCTCGAGCTTGTACTTATGTCTATATTGGGCAGCAAAGACTAAGACTGGACACCTAATCAGACTAAAATTTTCAGCAGTTCAGAAAAGACATGTATGAAAGTGAAGGCTTTCCCGTCATTTCCTACTACAGTTAAATCTAGTCCATGAATTGTGTCTGATTAGTCAAATTTAGCTCAGACATAAATCTTGGTTGTAATTTAAAACCAGTCCAAGCGTTAGCGGACGGCACTGCTGCTGCGCCTTAACAAGGGCTCCTGGCCCAGCTCAGCTTTCAGCTCGTGCTCCAGGTCCACTGCTGGGTGAACACTTCTGAGGAGTGACAGCTTCTAATTGCCCGGGGTCTGGAGATCTGCATTATGTTAGTGATCAGCTTATCTCGCAATAATTTGTCATTGGGTTTTGTAAAAGACAAAGACAATGGCTTCTATTCCCAAAGATTAAAATAAGGGTAGAGTTAAAAATTCAGAAACTGCATGAACACAATCTGCACTTCTATTTGGGAAGCAGCACATAATTAGTTACTTTGAAAGAAAACTTCAAGATGATGAGAGGCAAGACGCCACACACATGTAATTTTTCTTTTAGTGTCTTTAGTCTGAACAAGTGAGCTCGTGGAAAGCACTGTAAAGGCGATTAGATGGAACAACTATGCTTCTTCTTCAAACAGACAGCAAGCCACACTTCATCTTGATACATTTTTCTTATCTTTGGATAACAAAAGAGCTATGTGGTTGGGAGGAATAGAGGGAGGGGGAAACTGTGGTTGGGATGTATTGTATGAGAGCAGGATCTATTTTCAATAAAAAATGTGTTCAGTCTATTGCATTTTTTTTAAAGGGGTCAATGTGTTTCCTACGGAAGTCTTTGGGGGTTGATTTACTGCAAGATACTTAGAAAAACCTGAAATGTTCATTTCCTCAAGTTAATGCCAATTCACCATCTGAGAGAGAGAGAGAGAGAGAGAGAGAGAGAGAGAGAGAGAGAGAGAGAGAGAGAGAGAGAACTACATTTTTAAAGAAAGTTCCAAGACAGGTCCAAGTTCAAAAAACTTATATTGTAGAGTCAGGATAGAGTAAGCTATTTTCAATAAAGGCTAAGGTTAACGAAAGTCTTTATTGATAACTCTTACTTAAAAAAAATTTTTTTTGCCTGAGTAACAAAGGAGAGGAATAGACAGTGTGCTGCAAACACTTCAAATCAAGGTTGATTTTGGACACATTGTAAAACAGAACTGCCACACCCCAAGATTCCATTGTGTCTGATGGAGAGAACTTACTCTTATTTCAGCCATGAAGCCAGGAAAGGCATTCCATCTTCATTGGCCATTTTCTGCTGTTTAATACTATTTGACCAGTTGTTTTTAACCAAAAGGCTAGCAAGACCATTTCTCTTAATCTTCCTTTTACTTAAATAAAGACATGGAGCTTAAAATAAATGTTAAGTCTTTCAGGAGACATACAAAAGAAGACTGTTCTCCCATAAAATCTTCATCAGTGGAACTTTTGCACAACTTTTATCGTCATGGCTACACACAGCACACACACGGTGCAGTGGGGATCCCCAAGGGACATATTACTGTTAACGGCCCATCCAGCCACTTGGTTATCATTATACCGCTAATGGATTTTTAGGATAATAACTCTGATACAGACAATAAAATGCCTTAATTAGTTTATCATCCCTTTTCTCTGAGAACAGATCTGGGCCATATCTGACTTAATGAGGGGGTATGGTGCAATGCTGCTCTCAAACTGGGCTCCTGCTTGCTTGGTTCTAGGAGCCAAGGTAGCTCCTAATCTAGATTACATGTGCAAGTGAAACTTATAGTAACTTTAAATAAAGAAAAATGGCAAAGCCACAGGGTACCATGGGAGCGACAGATAATAAATAACAAATGAGATGTAAAACTTTGCAAATAAACAAAATGGCACACAAGGGAAAACCAGTAGAGTGACGTCTGGAAAGGTGGGAAGAAGATGGGATCAACTTTGTCTTTTACAAAGTATTGATTTGTGGTGTGTGTGTGTGTGTGTACTCATGTGTGAGGGCATGCACTTGCCACAGCATGTGTGTGGAGGCTAGATCAGAGGGCAACCTTAGGGGTTTGGTCCTTTGGTTCCTCCATGCTTGAGGCAGGATCTCTAGTTTTTTGTTATTGTTTATATACTGGGGTTAGCTGCCTGCAAGTTTCTAGAAGATTCCCTTCTCGTGCATCTCATCTCACTGTAAGAGTGCTATAGGATTATAGAATGCACTGTCCTATCTAGATCTCACATGGGCTCTGGGGACCTCAACTCTGAGAGTCAGACTTGACCAGCAGGTACTCGCCTCCCTGGCCTGGCAATTCTGCCTGCATGGTGGGTATTGGAACAGAAAAGCTTCCCCACTTTATGGGGGAGAGAGGCAGAGACAAATCAGTGAACTCATTCGAATCATGTAACTCCTAACAGCCAGAGGCAGGATTTGAATGTAGGCCATTTGGGTCTTGAGTTATTATCCACTATACTTTAAAATACAACAAACAACAAACCCCATGAAATGTTTTGAAAAGTAGTATGCAGGGAGCAAAGGTAACGAATCATAACCCCCCTTGCTGGTAGCTGTGCCCAAGTGTTTCTAATGGTTTATTCTGTTCTGTAATCTAAAGTCTAACACCACTCATACGTCAGAAGACAGAGTAAAAATATTGCTGGCCTAAGGTTTTCCTTCTTATCTTAGCAATTCTCAATTTAGAAGAGAGTGTGAATGCGGAGAATGTCAACTTGTTGACAGCTCTCAGAGCACAGCTCTCCAGAGTCCCAGGAATCTGGACCTGGGTTTGTTAAAATTAAGTAGCTTTGAGCATATGCTATAGAATCACAGTGTAGACTCAGGTAAATCTTATAAACCTTTTTTATTTTTTATTTTGTATATTTATGATATGTGATATATTGTGACATGTACATATGCAGTGTAATAATTTGTTTGTCTCCTTTTGAACTGAATGTATGGAAGCATCTGGAACGTAGCTTTTCAATATGCAACATTTTATAACGTTTTCCTTCATTTTGTTAACTTTTACATCATGGTTACACAGCTGATATTTATAAATAAGTTCCCAGCAGATACTGAAATGCCTTATGAATCACAGAAAATTGAACTGACATTGGAAACAGCATTGGTGAAATCTTTCTCTGCCCTTCACCAGCTACAGGAACACGGCTCTTCCAGGTAGGTCAAAATGCTTACACTCTCGGTCCAGCCTTTCTCACACATCTTCTGGATCACAGCATTTAGTACTGATAATCGTTCCTCAGGAATTCTCTCCTCTGTAGTATCCCCTCCCCAGTAATCAGCTCTTCATTGCATTCTGCCAGCTTGAATGATCCCATCTGGCCCCTCTACTGTCTCCTCTGAGCTGTCTCTGAGGACTTCTCCTTCTGTCGCATTCATTCTCTGAGTGTCAGGGCTTCAGCTATCACAGACACATTCCTTTTCTCTCATTCAGAGCTCCACAGCTTGACCTTGCTTCCAACCCTCACTACACATCTCAGTTCCTCAGTGTTTCACCTACTAGGGCTTGTGCTCCTTCTTCCTGAAATTTATTTATTTATTTGTTTATTTATTTATTTATTTATTGCCATCCTTGATTAGCAGTTTTGAAACGTCCATGAATCCAGCTGAAAAAACCCAGTTTTCTTTCAGTTTCTATTTGCTCTGAAACAACCACTCCTGTGAAGTTACTGATTTATTTATTTAGTAGTCCTTACCAATGATTGTTAAGGTACATTTTGGATCCCTACTGATAACAAAGAGGTTCTAATGGGAAGATAAAGCATTGGGTGGCAAGTAAGTCCTGTTAGAAAAAGCAAGTGACAGATCGAGGGACTGACAGTCATGATGGTGACCAAAAGGTGGCATGGGATAAGAGGATGGAATGGAATGAAGGCGGGAGCTTTGTGGAAGAAGGGGACTTCATTCTGGGCAGGTGGAGGGCCATGGCCATAGGTTTGGTATAGGAGTAGGCTTAGCATGTCTGAAGGACTACACAAAGATAAATATGGCCAGTAGATACAGTCAGAGTGACAAACATACCAACTAGCCGTTAGGGTACCAAATGAAGAACCTAGTAAAAGCCAATCAACACCCCACTGCTGAGCAGACAGAACTTCCCAAAGCATAGCTCTAATTATACATTTTTGCTCAAAAGCACCGATACATAGCTCCTCATTGTCTACTAAACAAAACTCCTTCCTAACACTTTGCCAGGTGTTTACAATAGTTTACAGCCAATTCCTAACTTATTTTCAATTATGTCTTTTTATTATTTGTGCTGAAGATGAAGGCCTGAAAAATGATAGTCTAGGACCAGATGTGGTCCATCACCCATTTTTTTAAAATAAAGTTTTCCTGGAACCCACTCTCACAATTTCTTATTACCAATGACTGTCCCGCTGCAATGGCAGAGTTGAGCGGTTGCGACACAGACACAGGCCTTTTTTTTTTAAAAGTCACCAAACCGAAAAAATAATTTGCTGAACCAAGCTGTAAGAAAACTAATTTTAAAAATTTCTTGTTTCTAACCTTACATGATCCTGTTACTTTGTTATTCCTTTCCTTTGCAAAGCAATTCCTGTATTCTACCTTCATGAACCTCCATTCTATTCGTCCTTCAGGGATCATCTCCACGAACCTTTCTTCTGTTCCTAGGATAAGTACAATAATGCCTCTTTGAAGCTGTTCCCACCCCATTCCACAGAACCTAGGCTCTGTTATACCACATGCGAAGGAGAAGTCAGACTGATAGTCATTTGATCTGAAATTAGCATGACTGCATTTGCTCAATGTGAAGATGAAGAGCCTAGCAATTGGGGGCTGGAAGTAGAAGGCCAAACAATGGAATGAAGAAGTGCTGTGTAAAAAGCTGCACTTGACCAGTTGGCGTTGAAGGTGGAAAGGCCAGAGACCAAGCAATGTAAGCAGTTAGAGAGTCTAGAAGAGGAAAAACTAAAATCCCATATCCAACCAAACACAAAATCCTTAAGAACTTCTAGAAGAGCAGAAAGCTTCCCTGAACCTCAATTTTAGCCTAGAGAGACCCATTTTGAACTATAGGCTTTTACAACTGTATGGGAATATATTTGTATTGTATTAAGACACCAAGTTTGTGGTAACTTGTGACAGCACTTATAGGAGACAGATGTTATTTCCCTCCTTTAAAACCCATGAACACATGTAACTCTTCGGTGTCTCTTCTATGCTACAGTTGTACTGTATTCATAAACATTTGATCCTGTCTCTATATGGCTAGCTCCCTGAGGGAGAAGCATATAGCTTATTTTACCCTTGTATCCATTACATTGACTACTTCAGGTTCCTTGTCCAGAGCAAGATATCAAGAAATGATTACTAATGAGTGCTTAGTATGTTTGAAAATTTAAATGCACAATGTCCAAGAAAGCAATTAGGAATAATTAAAGAGAATATCTGTTAAACATCCACACATCACTAATAATGAGGTATAAAGTTGGGAACTCACTGGGGCAAACACAAATGAATAATGCTAAAATGTTGTTTCCAGTGGGGGGTTTTCAGAGAAGGACTCGGAGGACAAAGGAATAAAAGATAAGGGCATTTCAATTATTGCAAGATTATAAAAGGTTTGTGCCTTCATCTGATGAGAAGACACAGGATGCACTCAGGACAAATGAGTCCATCCTGTCAGTATCATTTGGGAACCTGACAAACTCATGGCATCTTTTAGCTCTGCAGTCAAAGCTCATATAAAACGACAGACAGCTCTGTAGAGCAAGAAGTAAAGAGAACTGGGAAACGACTTACTTTCATATTAGGGTTTTAAGATTCTTTTCCTTTATAAAAGCAAATCAATCCTTTCTGTATTTGCACAGATTCATCTGTTTCCTTGTATATGAAGAGTTTTCCTTTCCCTAGGTTATGAGAAGGATGTGTCCTTGCAGAGGAAGGTGACTTGTTCCTTCTTACTTGTTATGGGTGAGCTAACTTACTAAGGAGTTCATTCATCAATCACGGAGCATCAACCATGTGTCAAGTGTCCTGACAGGTGCTGGAGGATTGAGCTGACTGAGACACTGTCACATGGTGAGGTGGAAAGCTGTGTCTCTGGGGAAGATTCATGACAGCATTTCTCATGTAGCAGCGGCTGTCTGCTTCTGGAGGCTGCTGTCTTAATTAAACCCGGAGAGGCTACCCTCTCCTCCTCTCACACTTCCCTCGGTTACACAGAGAGTCAAGGGGAACAGAGAGGGTGTTTGTAACTTGAAATTTGATTCAAAGCCTTAAGAATATAATTTGTGTCTCATTCCAATAGAAGAAAATTTTGAATCCCCAAGGAATTCTGTGTTTGCTCTTAGAATGGTCATTTCCTCATTCGGGAGAAGACACTGAATGCAGTTTTCTTTTGTGGTGTAATCAGTCATTGCACACAGCAGCTACTGAAAACAATACCTTCAGATCTTCCTATGTTCTGCAGGGAGGGAGCCAGGCAGTGGTTCAGGGGAGTCCTCTCTGTAAGGCTTCACGGGGCTCCCACTGTGTGTGGGGCATGAGTGAGGGCTTATCTGTGGTGTGGTTTGGGAAGGTTGAAGGCTTCTGCTAGACTGTCCTCAGATCCTTGCCCTGTGAGTCTCCCATCAAAGTAGTTCAATTCTTTGAACCCTTCCAGGAGTAAGAAAGCCCAGCATAAAACAGACACTAAAGTCCTGTGCAATGCAATCAGGTATGTCCTGTCACCAGGAAGGCATTCTACTGGTTACAAGCAGACAACATGTCCTGAACATGTTCCCAGTGAGGGGATACCAGACCATTAACATAGGAAACACAGGCCATGGGAGCCACCCTCGGAGTCTGTTTAACATGTGATTTAAGACTTTTTCTCTTTTTGCTATGCCACATCAGAATTCACTTGCTTTGTTATTACTTTAAATATGCTTATTTTTAACTACGTTTAATATTGTATTAATAAGTTAGCCTCGGCTATAGTACCTAAGTTGTCTGCCTGCCCATGTTTTGTGCATTTGTTTAAATGTGTAAGTTCATCAAAGAACTTTCGGAGGTTTCCCTTGAAACCTATTGTTTCTTCTTTGGCTCAGACTGTAATTCTATATTGTGAAGTTAACTTCCTAGAATTTGTTGTATTCACTCCTTTCTAGTCTCTAAATGAGGAACAAACTCATTTAATATAAGTTTTAGGCAACACAAAACAAGATTTTTTTTTTTTAAGCACAAGGCTTTCACGGAATCTGTGATTTGTGTTCAGATTTATCACCAAAGCAGCAGGTTAAGAGCACTGGAGACCTTCATGACTGTGGCAGTCTGGCAAGCAATAGCTAGCAACTGATCTGTTTTGGGATCTGTGTACAGGCTGGTCCAAGTCTACTCTTGTTGCTTTGCCATGACTTCTATTCTCCCCTCCATTTCTATCATCTTGTCTGTCATTTCCGTCATCTTTACTCACATCCAAACTTTCTGCCCAGGAGCCTTCACCTGAGGCCTTCCTTACTCAGGTTCTGACAGGTCTATTACCTTGGAAGATGAAGGAATCTTCCATAGACAGACTGTAACCAGAAAGTCCCCAAAAATGGTGCCACACATCTAGTTAGGGATGGATAAATGTAAGACGGGTGACTTTGTTCTTCTACCAAGTCTTTATTTCAAAAAGTAGAATGTACTTGCTGTGACTCCTTAATACAGTTCCTCATGTTGTCGTGACCCCCAACCATAAAATTCTTTAATTGGTACTTGATAACTGTCATATTTCTACTGTTATGAATCGTGATGTAAATATCTGTGTTTTCCAGTAGTTGCAGGCAACCACTGTGAAAGGGGATTGCCATGTACAGGGTGAGAACAATTGCTCTATAAATACTGCATACATGGCCCCAAGGCATTGCTTCTGTCTCTGTGAGGTTTCTATGCTGTTTTTAAGTCCTTTTTACATTAAAGAGATGCTTTACATTGCAGAGGTAATAAATGATTTCTCTTAAGAAAAAGTTCAGAAGTTTCTAAGGAAAACAAAACACAATCTTCCAATTCTTTCTGAGAAGGCCACTGTTATCACTGTATTAGAGACCTTGTGTCCGCTCTAACACCACTGAACCTATTGCTGCATCGTGCATATTCATATCTAAGTCATAGAAATTAGACAAACTGTAATTTGGCCAGTGATTTTAATTAAAAGCCCTCCCTCCAATGCAGCCTTATGGAGTGCTTTACATTTTGAAGAACACTTACTTTCACACCAAGCACCTTAATCCTTGAATGACCCCATGAAGATGATATCCCTTCTTTGGAGTTGAAGTTAGAATACTGAGATAGCTCAAACTTTCCAGCTCTTAGCTGAAAAGATTGTAAGACGATATGATTTAATACAGTTCTAAAAACAAAAACAATGGCCAGTTCAATTGTGACAGAATGTCTTAACGGTGCCCTAGTCACACTAGAAGGACTTAACCTAGAGACCTAATTCTTTCTAGGCTTCTGACTGAAGTAAATTGTGAGTCTTAATCTTTTCATATTTTTAGTGTGTGTGTGTGTATATGTGTGTGGTATGCACACAAATACAAGCATATATGTCTGTGTGCAGAGCCCAAAGGAAGAAATAAGATACCCTGCTTCCTCACTTCCTGTCTTGCTCACTGGAGACAGGGGTTTCTTAGTAAGCCCCGAGTTAGGCTGTGAGCCAGCAACTCCCAGAAAATCCCAACTTCCAGCACCAGCATTACAAGAATCCACACAAGCATGCCTTTTTTTTTTGTGGTGCTAGGGATTTGAACTCAGTTCCTTATACTTGCTCAGCAAGAGCTCTTAACTCATCCCGTCTATAGGAAATAGTACCTATCTTACAGGATAGCTGAAGAGGCTGTCTTGAAATAAAAGTAGCAGTTAAATTCTAAGATTGTAAATTATAAAACTTAGCAAACCTTCTATATCAATAACACTATTTTAAAGATAATATTTGTAATATAGTATTAATATTGTTCTGAAAGTGAGGTCTGAACTTTTGGATCTAAATGGAACTGTTTAATTATATTAAGCAATTATGAAAGATATTACTGGAAACATTTTAATACGGTTGGCACCCTGTTTAGATGAACTGTTAATTCTTTCTGCTCATATAAATTCTGGAGAACACTAATTTTACTATCTCAACAGAATGCCTTCAGTTTGAATGGAGACCTTTTTCAGATCTGGGGAGAAAACCATTTCTGTCAGGGATTCTTTGACTAAAATTAATTTTGAGAAAAAAATTGTGGAAGAGTGATTCTTCTTTGACTATTGCTATCACCACAGAACCTCTAATGTCTTCTGTGATCTTAGGAGCAGTCTCTGTTCTCCCTTTCTGTTTGAAAACAGTTCGTGTGAAAGTCTGTTAGCCACATTCATACTAGGGTCTACAGGCTTCTTATTTGATTAAATCCTAGACTCTGTACATCCTGCAATCCCCTTGACAACCTTATCCTTGCCTTTGAGAGAAATGAAATCTCTCTTGTCTAGCCATGCCTTAATAACTTGAGGCTACTGATAGTATACATGATTAAAGTGTAGATCTGAAATACGTTCCTGGAAATGATCTTCTATGAAAATGCATCATATCTGGTAGCTTTGGGACTGACTCACAGTAGAAAATGGGTTCCATATATTAACTACCAGAAAAATGATGGTTTTTTGATTTTATAACTCAAAGGTTATATATATTTACTTCCTATGTGGTAACAGAAAATAGGCTACATATCTGATAGTATTGAATATTTTCAGCAACCAATTTCTCAGGAATTTGTTTAATAAAAGCAGCACATATTTGTCAATTGATTGATATGCAGAATGGTCAATAGGAAGTCATGTAGTTATCTAAGATCCAGGATGATAAGGGACAATTGTTCATTGCTACTGGACTTCAGGGCATTCATTAATGTAACACACAGAGTTACCAAGCTGAAATATTAGTAGTGAACTTCAGGTTTTCCAGCATCTAATGCTCGATGGAGCAGCACAGATATCTCTTTAAAATGAAGTATTCTTTGCTACTCCAAGTCCAGTCCAAGTGACTGCCCTCCCCACCCCACCACTGTATCCAACTAGCCTTCCTGTTTCCATCATTCTTATTATTACACTTCAGTGTAAGAAATGTCCACAAAACTTTTGAAATGTAGGTCATATTATTTTATCGCTGCTTGAAACCAATGATGTCTTCCTGTGACTCTTAAAACACAAGACAGATCCCTTTGCATGCCATGTAAAGTGGTTGCCCTACATCTCTAGCCTTATCTCATGTACTCATCTGCCTGCTCAGATTTCGAGGGTGCACGGCTTATGTTTTACTGTCCCTCATACATTTCAGGGTTACCCCTGCCTCAGAGCTTTTGTAATGGGCTTTCTTCCAGTTGAATCTGGACTCCAGTCCTATTTCTTCAAAGGGACTTTCTTTGTCCACCAGTCTTAAGTAGCATCCCCATTTAGTTGCTTTACCTAGCATGTCAGCTGGTTTTCTGATGTGTGCAGTATTTACCACTTTCTGGAATTATGATATTTGCTTCTTTGATCATTTGTTTATACAACTTTACCTGCTACATTTACACAGGCTGCTGGTTAGCAAGACCCAGTGTATGAATGATATTTTAGGCATTTTGTGATTTATATTGTTATTTTAGTGTCTGTTCCATTGTGGACATTCAGTAGTTTGTGAAAGAATGAAATGCATCAAAATGACTTCCTTTTTAAAGGAGTGTGTGCTTCTCTTTGCTTTTTTCCTTCTTTTTTTTAATTATGGAAATAAAATTTAACCCAGAATGAAATGGGTTTCCTTGAAGCTAACAATAATTAAATTGTTCAAAATAAAATTCAGTGCATTTTTTAGTAGAACCATACAGACTTTTCAATTTTCAATAATACAATGTAATATATGTTTAGCATTTGTTGGATGGTTAGAGTCTATGAATATCTACAGTCTTAAATATCTGACTCTGGAAAATGAAGTCATCAGAGAAGAACTGGACCCTACCATGAGATCTTAGCTTTTTTCTCAGCTGACACTGTCACAGGAGAAAGTACTCCCTGGCAGGCTGAACCCTTTGGCCACTTCCAAGAGAAGCAGGAGACACAGTCCATGTAACTACTTTGGGGAAGGCAAACAGCTAATGTCAATTCGAAATAGTATGGTTGACATCCACTAAAGGAACATGGTTTTATCCCCCTCTTACAAATCAGGCTAATAACAAAAGTATGCTATCAGGTGTAATGAAAAAAATAAAGATGTAAGTGTCAGGTACTAAAGGACTGGAAAGAGAAGATGTGAAGTATGAACTTGGGATCTGTCAGAAGGGAGGAATCTAAGGGAAAAATCACGATGGCATTTAAAATGTTCCACAACTGTCTTTCCCTTATGTCATGAAACATTTCTAACTGGCACACACAGCTTCATTTAGTTTCTATGCTATGTGTTACACATTTTTTAAAAAACAAGTTATCTACTTAGAATTGGTTTTTGATCCTGGAAAGGATGTGGGGGCCCTTGGGGCTCTTGATACTTGACTAAGGTGTTAAGAGTTACTTCTGAGAACATAAGGAGAAGAGAGATATTAAACTGACATCCTACTTTTATGAGTTTAATTACTGGGCTGGAGAGATGGCTAAATGGTTCAGTTCTCAGCACCATCAGGGCAGCTTACAAACACCATGACTCCTGTTCTAGATGCTCTGATGCCCTCTTCTGGCCCTAGTAGGTACCAGACACACATGTGGTACATGAACATATATT
This sequence comes from Tokudaia tokunoshimensis, assembly GCA_036184795.1. NCBI lineage: Eukaryota > Metazoa > Chordata > Mammalia > Rodentia > Muridae > Tokudaia > Tokudaia tokunoshimensis. Next base: position 31,227,704 of record BTHU01000010.1, on the reverse strand, counting down.
CAAGTAAGACACTCATATATTTGAAATAAAAGTAAATTAAGTCAGTTTGATAAACAATTGCTAACTAATGACAGAAACAGCAGAATCGATGCAGGATACTTGCAGAGCCAAGTATATATAATCAGAGGGTCAGTGCTGCAAAAGTGAAAGGTTCTCTTTGTTTTCAGCTGGCTGAATAACATTTAATTAGTCAACCAATTTATAACAGTTGGACCTTTATATTTTTTTTATAAGAAATGCTGTACTCAAAAGATTTACACACATATATCTTTTATTACTTTCTTTGTAAAAACACCAATAGTTGAGATTAGTGAGTTAAAACGTAATCATTAAAAACATTTTTAACATTAAATTTTTTTCGAAAGATCTTTTAAAAGATCTTGCATTTATGTGTGTGTGTGTGTGTGTGTGTGTGTGTGTGTGTGTGTTCCCACCTGTAGTTGATTGTTTACTTTCAACTTTAATTAGTGGCAGGCCCAGATGGATCCTAATTTTTTTAAAATGACTAATACATGAATACTTTAAGAGAAAGGAAAGTGTATTCTTTATGGAATGATTCATGCCCCTTGTTTCCTTTGCACAGCATCATTTAGGCCCTTGTGGGTGTAGAAAATTTAGCTCTGACTGCATTTCAGTTGTGTGAAATGCCAAAGGTTAAGACCCCAGCTATAATATAGATAGTGTGGAGACACCCTTCTTCAGGCTTTTAAAGTGCACTCCCAATTTTAAGTGCCAAGTCAAGCATGCAAGCAGAATGGAAAGGTTTAAGCATAACTACAATCTGAATTCTAAACTCTCCTAAGTCTTGACATGTATGTTTTCTTTCTTTAATGCAGTGGGTTTTCCAATAATCATATATTCCTGTGTATTTGTTTATAAGAGCTTGAATGAGATAGGCATGAAACCGTGTTACATACTGGTTTTCACTGTTGAACGGGGACTTCTGGGTCACCTACACTTCTGAGCAGGTTGTTGGAGCTGCCCAGCTCAGGTTGGGGGTTGGCAGTGTGTGCCTGCACTGTGAGCGTAGGAGTGACCCAAGAGCATCTATATGGAACTGGTAGTGACCTAGGACAAGATGTGACTTTGTAAAGTCACATGTACTTGGTGCTAGCTCCTTCTACATGAACACTGGTGCACTCCCATGTGTGTTTGATATAAAGCATGGTCTGTGCTTCCCAAGAGATCAGCACCCCTTGCCTTCTACTTGACAAAGAATCTGGGGGAAATCTGCAGATTTCCATGAGGACAACTATCACAAGAGTGAAAACAGTTCCTTGCCCCTCAGCTGTGCTGTACTTTACTTCTTAGTTTTCGATCTGGAACACAGGAGCGCATTCCTGCCAGCGCCCAGTTTGCAGAATTACTAATGCTGTTCAACAGAGGAGGTAGCAGGTTAGCCCTTCCTGCTCTCCCACTGTGAGAAGGGATGAGGGTTCCTTGAATCTTCTCCCTGATTTTATCCTATTTTTCATTTCTATGAGAACCTGAGGGTGGGAAATTAGACGATTCTCCTTCTTTAGTTCTGAGCCAACCTTTAGCAGCTGAGCTATCTCTTCAGCCCTTACACTCACACTGGAAACTCAGAGTCCTTATTTTATTAAAGGTCTCCTATGGGACAACTGGCAAGACATTTTAAAAATTATTTTAAATCAGAACTGGGTATTATTGCTTTTGTTTCATAATAATTTTGTCAATCTCTATGTCAATCAAACAAAGACCACTGTTATGAAGCAGTAGTTACTTCACATGAAGATTACACTAAGGTACCACGATGCTATTGGCCATGAAGATAGTGATGGAGATCGGGAGAAGCATTTCCAGGGTTCCAATTCTGACTGAAATGTCTATATTCCTTCCTTACTGTCTTAGTAAACACAACAGAACAGTCCAAAGATCTCTGTGGTACCAATAACAGTTTTAAGGTGCTGATATAGACACTTTGCTACAGTTCTCCATGGTGATTATGTTCTAACACAAAAGCAACAATGTTACATGTTTCATATTCAGAAGAGCCCTCATCTACCCCCATCCAAATGTATCCAAGTTGAATGACACTCTAGACAACAATGGGATACTTAACAGACAGAAGGGAATTTAGATTACTTACTGAACCCAATCATCATGTCACACCAGTACACCTCAGCAGCAGCATTACCCACACATGCAACATCCCCAGCTCCATGTAGCAGTTAACCAGCATTTCATTGAACACTCCAATTTTACATGGAGCAGCAGAGAGTTAAATCATTTGTCCCATGGAAATGGATGAACAGCTATATACTCACTGGAGCACCTCTAGGGAAGCTCAGAGACTATAGAGTAAAGCCTTCATGGGTTCACAAACATCCTGACATCTGTCTCCACAGGCACTCTGATGAGGCCATGCTTACAGTGATGCTACATGTGGGATCCTAGCTTGGGTTTCAGAAGTCTTCTGAAAAATGGATGCAAAATGCATATGATTTAACATTTCTGGAAGGGGGATTTCTTCAGGACTTCAGAGGAACTGATAACCTAGAACAGGCTCAGGATTGTCTCCCAGACAGTCTTCTGAGCTTGGTTTAAGATGTAAGATCCCACAATGGAAGAATGGATACAGAAAATGTGGGTTCATTTACACATGGAATACTACTCAGCTATTAAGAATGAGGATGTCATGAGTTTTGCAGGCAAATGGATGGAAATAGAAAATATCATCCTGAGTGAAGTAACTCAGACCCAAAAGGAAATTCATGGTATGTGCTCACTAATAAGTCCATATTAGCTAAAAAAGTACAGAATACTCAGAACACAATCCACAGGACTATAGAAGGTTAGCAAGCTGAAGGACTCAATTGAGGATGCCTCAATCCCACTTGGGAAGGAGAAGAAAGCAGTCACGGGGGCAGAGGGAGGTAGGGACCTGGGTGGGAGAGGGGACAGGGGGAAAAAGATCAGGTATTGGGGTGATGATGAATCAGCTGTGAAGCCCTGAGGGCCAACAGAAAGAATGGAAACAGGTAACCTCAGTAGGTAGGAGGAGGGGGATGAGAGACACTCAGAGTGAGGGACCTTAGATGAAATGCCCAACAATGGAGAGAGGGAACTTGTGGAGTCCATTTCCAGTAGAAAGATAGGACACCAAGTGGAGGGATGTAGCTGCCATCCCACAGTCAAAAACTCTAATCCAGAATTGTCTCTGTCTAAAAGAAGTGCAGGGACAAAAATGGAGAAGAGACTGAGGGAAAGGAGGTCCAATGACCGTCCCAAACTGGGATTCAACTCAAGGGGAGGTTCCAAGGACTGACACTATTACTGCTGCTCTGGTGTGCTTTATAGACAGGAGCTTATCATGGCTGCCCTCCAAGAGGTCCAATAAGTAGCTGAAAGAGCCAGATGCAGATACTTACACCCAAGCAATGAACAGAAGTCAGAGATCTCTGTGGTTGAATTAGGGAAAAGCTGGAGGAAGCTGAGGAGGAGGGTGACCCTATAGAAGGACCAGCAGTCTCAACTGACCTGGATCCCCAAGATCTCTCAGACACTGAGCCACCAAGCAGGCAGCATACACTAGCTGATATGAGGCCTCTGACACACATACAGTAGAGAACTGCCTGGTCTGGCCTCAGAAAGAGAAGAAGCACCTAACCCTCAGGAGACATAAGGCCCCAGGGAGGGGAGAGGTCTGGTAAGGTGGAAGTGGGGGCTGGGGATATCCTCTTGGAGAAGGGGGAGGAGGAATGGGATGAAGAACTGTCAGAGGGTGGACTGGGAGGGGGGTTATGATTGTAAAAAAAGATATAATGATAACAACAATAATAATTTTTAAAATGTAAAAAAAAGATGTAAGATCAAAGAAAACTTATCCTACAGGTTTCCACGGAAGAATTTTAGTGTAATATCCTAGAATGTATTTATGTTAAAAGAAAGTGGAAATCATTGCCTAAGTCAATATTTGAAATTATAACAAATAGCTAAGGCAAAAGAAATGAAGTTGGGGATTTTGGTCGACTGAGCTACTTGACTGTAGTAATTTTCTGTTTCCTGTTATATACGTTTAAAAAAACCACTGCTTACAGAAAAAAGCAAAGGAGCTAAGTTTCTCTGAATCATCGAAGTGAAAGAGGTACGCCCTATAAAACCAAAAAGTACTGACAAAACATGCCGACATTAACAGCTATGCTTTACAGAAGACAGCGTAGCACCTGCTGGCTTTAAGTAGTGAAGCTCATACAATTTGTGGAGGATGAAAAGTGCATGGGTCGGTTTTCTGTTCTCTGCCAAAGAAACTCTGCTGAATTTCAAACATTTTCTTTGAATAATCATGTTTGACAGAGCTAATGGTTAATGTGAGTGAGGTAATTAAAATTAATGACAACAATATCCACTGGGTTATGTGTATGCAGGTGTTTCCACACAAGCATAAAAATGTTTATACATAGAACACTAGTCTACACATATTAGAAGTGATTGAGTTCAGCCCTTCCTAAGACACACAGAGAAAGCCTCTATATAATCAATTATTATGTTTTCTTGATAAATAGCTTTATTTTAAAAAAATGTATTAGGCTACATAAAAATTTTAACATATCCCCATCACATAAAGTAAACAGACAAAATTTTAGAAGCATGGTTTCCAATCTTTAATAATGTATCTGTTACGTCAAAAGTTACCAAAGGGCCTGTGAATGTGATTTCGTCAAGCCAAGCAATGCTACTTACCAGCCAGGTTTATATCCACAACTTAACATTTTGACAATTAGGAGAAAATTCTCTCTTTCTCTCTTTCCCTAGCATTTGCATTCCTACCTCCATATCCATCTATTTATCTGTGCTTCCAATCCCTGATTGCACCCACTCATCCATCCATCCATTCAGTCATCCACACATCCACCTTTATGCTTTTGGTTTCTGGCTTGGAGAGAAGATCAGGAGTGGGATGGACAGTGGACTGCTGAAGGAAAACAAACAGCAGGTAGTGATGCTAAGGGAAGGGACAGACACCAGGACAGCACGCTGTTTTGCTAAATGCTACATGTTAATGGACACACGGAAGATGTGATGCAGCCTTCATGACCAACTTACTGATATCTGATATATTCTTTTTTTTTTTTTGAACCTTGAACATATGGGCACAGGGGAGAATTTCCTGAATAGAACTCCAATAGCTTATGCTCTAAGATCAAGAATTGACAAACGGGACCTCATTAAATTACAAAGTTTTTTCAAGGCAAAAGACACTGTCAAAAAGACAAAGCGGCAACCAACTAACTGGGAAATGATCTTTACCAACCCTACATCCGACAGAGGGCTAGTATCCAATATATACAAAGAACTCAAGAAGTTAAACTCCAGAGAGGCAAGTAACCCTATTAAAAAATGGGGTACAGAGCTACACAAAGAGTTCTCACCTGAAGAATATCTAATGGCTGAGAAGCACCTAAAGAGATGTTCATCATCCTTAGTCATTAGGGAAATGCAAATCAAAACAACCCTGAGATTCCATCTCACACCAGTCAGAATGGCTAAGATCAAAAACACAGGAGACAGCAGTTGTTGGCGAGGATGTGGAGAAAGAGGAACACTCCTCCACTGCTGGTGGAATTGCAAGCTGGTACAACCACTCTGGAAAGCAGTCTGGCGGTTCCTCCGAAAACTGGGCATGACACTCTCGGAGGATCCGGCTATACCACTCCTGGGCATATACCCAGAGGCTTTTCCTGCATGCAATAAGGACACATGCTCCACTATGTTCATAGCAGCCTTATTTATAATAGCCAGAAGCTGGAAAGAACCCAGATGTCCCTCAACGGAGGAATGGATTCAGAAGATGTGGTATATCTACACAATGGAATACTACTCTGCAATTAAAAACAATGAATTCACGAAATTCCTGATATATTCTAATATGGAAAGTTAGATTCTTCAAATGTAACCACAAAACTAACTTCTGCCTACACAATCTTCTAAAATGTGATCATGGTACCTCTGCATCCAGCATGGGGCCCGAGCTCTGTCCTTGGAATCTGCCCAGATTGACAGAATATGGTGGAAGCAATGCTGTGCAGCTTCGGAGGCCGAGGCTGAGCCACAGAAGCAGATGCACTTTCTCTTCTGCTCATTTAGCCATCTGTGTGAGAGCTTTGAGCCACTATGCATGTTTTGCTTCTTAAGTCCTCCATGCAGGAGAAGGTACAAAAGAGACAGATATTCTAGTTGATATCCCAAGTCGAGTTGCCATTTGGATGTCCAGCCTAGTAGACTCATTAGATGTCAGGAGATATCTGACTGTAACTACATCAGAGTCCCATAGTAAGAACTGCCCAGTTACACCTAGCAACTCAACAGGACCATAAGACAGAATACTAAAATATTTAGCTGTCAAATTTTGGGGTAATTTGTTATGGAGCAATGGTTAATAGGATACTTAATGATAATTAGTATTATATAGAAAGTTCCATTTTATTATTTGTTCTTCTTTGTACCTTTTATGTTTGTATGTTCCGAGTTGTGAAGTGAGTGCAATTTAAAAGCTATCATGTTTGCTAATATGGTGTTAGTACAGTAAATGCCTCTATAGCAGTGGTTCTTAATCTGTATATCACCACCCCTTTGGGAGTAACATATCCTGTACATCAGATATTTATATTACTATTCATAACAGTAGCAAAATCACACTTATAAAATAGCAACAAAATAATTTTATAGTTGGGGTTACCACAACATGAAGATCTGTATTAAAGCATTAGGAAGGTTGAGAACCACTGCAAGAATCAGCTATCTGGAACCCTCAGCTAACTGGGATCTCCAGCTTGAAGTGTAAAAGTTGGACAACCTCTGAAACAAGTCACAGTTGTTTATAAATCTTTGCCTTATACTAACAGATGGTGTGAAGAAAGGTAAGTTGGGGGTTGGAGAGATGACTCAGAGGTTAAGAGCACTGACTTCTCTCCCAGAGGTGCTGAGTTCAATTCCCAGCAACCACATGGTGGCTCACAACCATCTGTAACAGGATATGATGCCCTCTTCTGGGGTGTCTGAAGAGAGCAATAGTGTACTCATATAAATAAAATAAAATAAAAAATCTTAAAAAAAAAAAAGAAAGGTAAGTTGGTTAACCTGTGTCTTCACACTGGAAAGGAAAACACCAGTAGTATAGTAATATATTTCAAAGAGCAGACATAAAGGTGAAATGAAGTAATCTATATATCAAGGTTTCAAATTTTCATTCTGATATGTAGTGTTTAAAGAATGACCTCAGTCTTTACTTAACTTCTTTGGGCCTCAGCCACCATCTTTGTTGAATGAGCATTGTTACTTCTAAATATCTGCTGCATAATAGAGAATTTCAAAACTAAAGAAAAGATTAAATTAAAAAATGTTTTTTTTGGCTAGGAAACCTAATATAAATAGTGCTTTATACAAAGTTTATTTAATCTTTATAAAACTTCTTTTGAATACGTATTATATTCATAATAGGAAAAGACATTTAATATTCCTTTCTAAAACCTTCCTCAGATTTTCTTTAATAGCAATTGCTTCTTCTATAATCATGTTTTTAAGTATAATAATTAATTTTATTTGTACCATGTGGTTATGTTCTGAATATTATTTTCATTTACTTGATGGTTTTTTCTCTTCATCTGAAATATCTTTATTATAGCTCTGCCCATGTAGTGACTGTTATTGGTGATCTTGGGCTGATGCGTATTAGGTTCTCTGACTGAATGTGGTGCACACAAGGGCATCTGTGGGAAGTGCATGAGGCATTATTTATGACCACAGTGTTCGGAGGGCACTTTTGATGTTTATAGGAAGGATGTCACACCTCATTCTGGACTAACATATAAAATACATTTGATAGTCTTGAGCATCAAAGAATTATTCTGTCTCATAAGACATTCATGTAAAAGAAATTTAAGCTACCTGATTCTGGAATATGATTTTGTTTTTAGACACCCTAATATGTTTGCATAGTTTAAATATGACTTAGCTTTTCCAGGCTCAGAACCACTGAGTAAGTCAATAAAAGACCACATTTTCCTGTGTTCAGAGTTTTGTAGGAACTGCTCACCATTTCAGACAGTCATGTTATATATGCCAGTGAACTTATGCATATTAATCTATACTCACAGCTCTCACCTTGGTAGGGACTCTATGTGTAGGTAACAATGCCTAGGGCTCTTGGGCTAAAGACTTTACCTACTGATATTGTTTTCTCATGAACCACATTCATCTTATTTCTCCTCTATATCATACTTTGGATAGGTTATTATTGACTTTTATAAATAATGTAGGAGTTAGGAAAATCATGTATAAATTTTCACTGCAGGAAAACAAATGGTATGTTGAAAATAGTTATTAAAAGTTGAAATTCTCATGAAGAGGCAGAGTGCCTGGGAGAATGAATGAGGGAATGTAGAAATGTCCAGTCATTTGGGTGATCACTGAGGATTCTGGGTTAGGTGCTAGGACTTACTTAGAAACTGGTCTGTTCTTCTTGTGTTGACTTGAAAGGTCCCTAGTTCTGATCACACAGTGCTGTTGCCTCAGCCTAAGTTGGCAGCTCTGAAGAGCAGGGAACTGGTTTGGTTTTTCCACAGCCCTTTTATGAACTACCCTGCTCACCGCCACAGAGTCTGTTCTTGGTTGTTCCTGTTTATAATCTTTTTTTTTTCCCTTCATGGTTTTACTTAATTATTTCAATAGTTTGTTCTATTTTGTTTGTCTTTGGTTTGGTCTTGTGAGAAAGGTCCTCAATACTTATCCTGGTCCATGTTAGCAATCGTTATGTAGCCCAGTCTAGCCTCAAAAGCCCAGAACTCCTCTTGCCTCAGGCAGGGATATAAGGCACCATAGCTGGCTATGTCTCATCAGTCCTTTCTATGTTACTGTTTGGACATCTTTTGAAGTTGGTCTGCACTGGTCTGCCTCGGTATTTCAGGTACTGGGGTTAGAGCTCTGTGCCCCCAGGCCCCATCCAACCTCATTCAATGTTCCGGCACCTGTGGCGTGGTTTTAAAACCTTCCTCAGAACAGCTTTGCCCTTCCTATTTCTAGTGTGATTTTTTTTTTTTTAAATTTTGATTTTTTTTTTTTGCTATTTATTTTCCAATGTCAAAGATACTTTGGAAGAAAATAGAAGGAATGGCATGCATTAATTAGCTGTCTTCACTTGATGTCATCTTGAGATCTTGAGCACTTTCAAATATTCTTTTCCAGAATCCTCATGTTAGTATTTTTAATGAGCAGCTATCAATATTACTGTAGGTAAATATATTCCATGCAATGAAACTACCAGAACTAAGGTTTTTCTTTTGCTTTGTTTAATAAGTTACAAGAAGAAGAAAAAGAGGAGGAGGAAGAGGAGAAGGAGGAGGAAGAGGAAGAAGAAGATGATGATGATAACTTACAGTCCATATCAAGTATGGCGTGGACAGATCTGACAAGCTCCTTGGATTCCAGAAGTAAGGTTGCTGGGAAGCTGCGTCCGTTCCTTGCAAGCAGCGGAAGCGAAGTCTGAGACGCGAGCACGGCTCTTCTTTCACTGCACGGGCAATGAAATGGCCTTGAGCACACTGCACAGCAATGACACCCACTTGGCCAAACCTGAATCTGTGTCCATTATGTTTGCATAAAAATATTTCTATTTCTAGAAACATTATATTCATAGAGCTATGTAAGAACTTAATCACATAGAATAGTAATTCTGGTTTTACTTGTATATTTTACAGGAAATAAACGTATCTTAACAAATATTTTGACTTTATATGTATTATATGTAATAAGGAAGTAAATGAAGAATAGCCTAATCCTAAATTGTTTGCTGGTCTTTTTATTTCATTTTGTAAAATTTAAAATTAAACATATAAACATGAGTTTATTCAACAGATGTTTTCTATTGCTTACAGTAATATTAAATGTAAATATGGTACATGTATATTTACTTAAGAAATTATCTTTTAAATTCTCTTATTTGTTGTTCCTAACTACAAACAGCTGAAAGGCTTTATATAAATCTTCTTACTATGATATTTTATTTTGCTTTTATTAATAAATTTTCTTCATTGATAATTTCACACATGTAGATAATGAGTTTTGGTTATGCTCCCCCTGGCCAGCCTTCTTGCTTCCCTGCAAATCTGCCAGCCTTCCGTTTACCTTGTAAATTTCTCTGTCTCTGTCTCTCTCTCTCCCTCTTTCTCTCATATTCATTATTTTTATTTTGTTTTGTGTCCCAGAGTTTAACTATACTGCCATCTGAAATAAATGTATTATGACATAATTTACATCAACATTTTCCTAAAAAAATTACACTAAAGCTTTTACTTGAAGACAGATGACTTTATTGAAAATAAATCATTATCTCCAATCCATTTTCTTAAACATGATGGCATTAACTCACAAGGATCAACTTAAGAATTCTCCAATTCAAACGCATAGCCTTTAGTCTGTGTTGAATGGCCAAGGCCAACATTCATACAGAAGCGTATATTGAGAAGAGTGAACAAGACTGTAACAGGGTTTAACTTTGAAGACACAGCAGAAGTTGCTTACTATAGCTATTTAAAATGGCCTTTCCCCCCTAAAAAGTATTTTAAAGATTGGCTTTTAACTGATTATTTTTAAACTTGATACTTAATACCAAAATTTTGAATTAGTAAAAGTGAAAATGAAATGGAGGGGTACCCGTAACAGATAAGAGGGAAATATGGCTACTGAGCATTTTAAACTCCTTACTAAAACAGTATTCATAGAATCCACAGAAATAAATGTAAGTACTACAGTTAACAACAAAAATGCCAGATATTTTCATAATAAGAAATGAAACACTAAAATGAATGTAGAAGTCAGCAACTAGATATATTATTCCAAATTTGAAAAAAAAAAAGCTATGCTGACACTTTCGTTGTTGTTGTAAGAGAAGGCCTCACTGTGGCCTTCCAGTTGACCTTGAACTCAACAGAGATTCTCCTGTCTCAGCCTCCCAAGTGCTGGGATTACAGGTAGAAGCCACTATGTGTGGCCAATTTCCTCTACTGAGCTGCTGTTTCCACAGTAGTATAGTTTCTGTCTCTGCAATTAGTGCTGGTAGAGTTGGGCTCAATAGGAGCTATGGTGGTTATAAGGAAATAATTACTTTTAACATAGACCAGTAAGAATCTTTCTTCTTTCTGTCTATGCACTTCACCATACATAAAAATGAACGGAAAGCCGTGGCTTGAGACAAATGAACCTTATCTGTATGTTGGCACAAATTCCTCCAAGGAAGAATCCTGAAGTCAGCAGCATACTGTGAATAGTAACAAATCAAGGTGCGGTCTACATACATCCTTCCTTTATTTAGTTCTCCATGTGGCTAAAATGAAAGAGGCTGATTGGGTGACTATGTTTTGCAAAATTCTATTTGATGCAATTATCTGCTGGGATGGGCCTGATCTTCAGCAGGGCACCTGCCACCAGCAGCTCATCCACACAGGCAGGATGTGTGACTCCTCAATTTCAGAGTACAAAGCTACAATGGCTGTCTAAATGCTTCTAGCAGTTTCTTAGAGATAGAACCCAAAAGAAGCAGTACGCTCTTGCACTTACTGCCAAAGGTTTTTTTTTTTTTTGAAGAGCATTCAATGGGAATCATGTAGCATTCTAAACCCACAAGAATATTTTAGCTGCAATTATTACATGAAGAACTTACCGTGTCCATACTCTGCACCAAGTAAAGTATTCTTACCTTAAATTTGATAAAGGAGCAGAACTATCCAAAAGTACTTCTTGAATAGCCTAGTGATAGAAAAGATGAAGAAAATTTATAAGTTTGATAGCTTAAAATAAAACAAAACAAAAAAAACTTTGCTTGATTAATTAATATTTACAATTTCCTTCTTCATCAAGTCTGCAGATCTTCCTATTATGGTGGGGAAGACAATTATATTGACATATAATTATATTAGAAATAATAATAAGATATTTATTTAGAATATTTGTATATAATTTGTGTGTGTGCGTGTGTGTGTGTGTGTGTGTGTGTGTGTGTGCATGCGTGCATACATGCAGATGCCTCAGAGCCTAGAAGAAGGTGTTGGGTTTCTTGGAACTGGAGTTCGGGTGTTTGTGAGCTGCCTGACATGGATGCTGGGAACTGAATTCAGGTGTTTCACAAGAGAATCAAGCACTGGTAACTGGCAAAGTAAGCCATCTCTCTAGGACTTCATGACAGTGTAAATGGTTACCAAATTATGTTTACATGGTATCAGAATTTTTAGGAAAGGATTCATTAAAACACAATATATTTTACTATATAATATATTATGTATAAATAATATTATATATAATATATAAAATATTAAATATAGCATATACATATAAAACAAAGTTAGCCATTCTTTTCACTTACCAAAGTAAATCTAAATCTGACTATAAATAAGAATTGCTGGCCGGGCGGTGGTGGCGCACGCCTTTAATCCCAGCACTTGGGAGGCAGAGGCAGGAGGATTTCTGAGTTCGAGGCCAGCCTGGTCTACAAAGTGAGTTCCAGGACAGCCAAGGCTACACAGAGAAACCCTGTCTCGAAAAACCAAAAAAAAAAAAAAAAAAAAAAAAAAGAATTGCTATTTTGCAAGAGATGTTTTTGAAGTCCCCAAACACTATGACATTTTCCTGTGACAGTAGTACCCTCTGTATCCCCTCTTCCCTTCTTTTCTTCTGTTAGTACTAGGGATTGAACTTAGGACCTCATATATGTTTCCAACCCTCCTTTTAACTCTTTATTTTGAGACAGGGTCCCATTAAGTTGCTTAGGATGGCCTTGAACTCACTTAGTAGTCCAAAGAGGCCTTGAATTTGTTTTCTTCCAGCCGTACCTTCAGGCCTGGCAACATTTCTCAGAAATAATGTAATATAGTTATTCCTGTTTGTACAGGGGATTAGTTTCAGGATCCCTGGGTCTATTAAAGTCCACAGATGGTCAAATAATTATCTATCTATCTATCTATCTATCTATCTATCTATCTATCTATCTATCTATCTCCTATGGATTCATGAAATTCAGAACCCATTTGTAAAAAGAGAGATAATAAATGAAAGGGTAGTCAATTGGCAGTGGAGAATAGTGACTCTCTTTCTCAAGTCCTGGACACTTTCCTGGATACAGATGGCAAAAGCAGCACTGTCTCCATTTCTTCAGTTTATAAGTCATCATCTCTAGATGACATAAATAATACGACATAGCATTTATGTAAATAGTTTTTATAGCCTTTTGTATTCACAATAAGGACAGGATTTTTCCTTTACTGATTTAGTACACAAGCAAGCACCTCGGGCCTGAGCAGACCGTATACAAATGAGAAGCGAGGTGAGTGCCATTCTGGAGAGTACTGGGGAGAGACAGTGGCACCTCTAGCAGGCTATGAGGACACATCGCTTCATCTGCACAGGCTCAGCATAGTCCTGGGTGGTTTGTGGAACTTCCTGCAGTTTTGTTCGGTTCTTTGCAATCATGGTTAGCTGAACTCACTGCTGTGGAATCCAAGGAGACAGGGGGTCAGCTGTAAGAGAAAACTTACCTCTACAAAACGAAGGAGCCTTTCAGTGGATGCCTTAAACGTTTTCCGAGCCATTTCTGATTTTCGCAATTGGCAGTCAAGAACTGTGACTCTCTTTCTCAAGTCCTGGACATTTTCCTGGATAAAGATGGCAAAAGCAGCACTGTCCCCATTTCTTCAATTTTTAAAAATCTTTTTGTTGTTTTTAGTTTTCTTGAACTGATATCTGGTACTACCATTTCATTTACTCTCTCCCTTTTTACAAATGGGTTCTGATTTTGATATGTGCAATATAAGTAATTAAATGTAAAAGTTAATTTACACAGATAGTTTAATCTGTGGCATACTCCGTATATTTCTATGGATTTTTACAGTGACTTACATTCACCTTAGTGCTTTTGTTTTTAACTTGTTTTAACACAGGCTTACAGAAAGCCTTTCATGAGGAGCTTAGCTATAAGTGGCGACTATATAGAGCTTAGCTATAAGTGGCGACTATATAGAGCTTAGCTATAAGTGGCGACTATACACACACACACAGACAAGCTCCAAGTACGGCTGGCCCCATGAAGAACAGCTGCAGTGGCCAGTGAGGCGTGGTGAAAAGGGGACGCTGAGGCACTATGTGCTCTGAGGCACATCAGATCCTGGAGGTCCACACTGTGGGTTTCTGCAGACACACATGGCATGCGGAATTGTGGTGGGGAAACGTGTGAAACGATTTTCATAGAATAGGCACTCTGATTTTGGCTCTGCTGAGTAAAAAGTCTGTCCTGAATAATTGCTAACTCTAAGTCCCTATCCAGTAATGCTTAAACAGTAACTGCTAGAGAAAGAGGAGGAGATTTGGGGGCTGAATTTATATCATTTAGATGACATGAAAATTCATAGCCTGAAAATGTTACTTAAATTGGTCCTAGGTTAAGAAACACAGAAATAAAACTGCTCTGGAAACTATTTTCTAAATTGAGATTTCATAGAAGGTTCACAGTTGTGTGCAAAAAGAACACAATAAAAAAAATCACTGAACATGAAGTATGTTTTATGAATTGTCAGATAATTAATAACCAAATCTAAAAGAGTACATAAATTAATCAGGTACATAAACACAAAATAATTTTGTTTTAAAAAAGAATTGAAAATATAACAAGATAAGAAACTCAAAATAGATCCAATGACATAGAAAGTCAAATTTTAATAATATAGTCATTATTAAGTTAGAATGCAACACATAATACCCCATTCCACAGACCTAAAAAGAAAATGGGGAACCTGGAAAACAGGAGTAGTAAAGGTTCTGAGAACAGAGGAGAAAGGCAAAATTTGAAATAGAAATGAAGGAGAAGTAAGAACACAGGTGATTCTCTTGAATTACCAGAAAGAATCAAAGGGAAGCAGCAACAGGGCTGGAGACAGGCCTCGTGCTTAAGGTCACTTGCTGTTCTCATAGAGGGCCGAGTCCAGGATCCAGAATATTCAAGACAGCTCACAACTGGCTGTTACTCCCTCTTCTGTGCTTAGCAGACACCATACATGGTACACATTTATGCAGGCAAAATGCTCATGCACTTAAAATGAATAAGTAAGTGATGTTTTAAAAAGGTGGGCATTGTATACAATTTAGTCCTACACTTAAGAGGCAGAGGCAGGGGGGTATCTGTATGAGTTCAAGCCTAGGATGACATACATAGTGAGACCTGAGGGGGGGGCAGGGAGGAAGAGAGAGGGAGAGAGGGAGAGAGGGAGACAGATAAGACAATCAGAGGATGACAGTTTAGGGCTTTCCAGACATGGCAAGACAATGATCCTCAGATTAGGCAGTTCGATGAATCTCAAAATCTCAAATAGCATAAGTTATAATAGATCACATCAACAAATGACTCATGGGGGTTAAAACACTGACTATCAGAGCCAAAGAGATCTTGAAATCATATAGAAGAAAAGACATTACAAATGACTAATAGCACATGACGGCAGGAATAAAAACAGTGACAAAGTTACACAGTTGCAATTCTCTAAATGTATCTAAAGGGATTTTACAACTTGAATCATAATGTTTTTTACAGAAACAAAATGGAGAGCTTATTATCAATAGATCTTCACCAAATGAATTTGAAGCCAATGTTTCAAAAAAGTCTGAGATGTAACTGTTTCAGAAAGCAAGGTTGTCTGGGATTATGAACAGAGGGAATAAACATAGGGTCTTCGAGACCAATCTGGAGCACATTAATCTACAAAAGTGGCAAAGTCAGGACAGAACTAACATGCTGCCAGCAACAGAGATTAAGGCGGAAAGAGGATTAGGTTTATGTTAAAAAGTGCTTTTACTATGTAGAGGGGGGAAGTCATTGATTAATTTCATAACAACCTAATGCAGAATGTAAGACATGCTGGCATAAACACTAAAAATTAAAGACACGGGGGCTCGGGAGAAGGCTTAGCAGTCAAGAGCACCGGCTGCTCTCCCTCAGTTCTGATTCCCAGCACCCACATGGAGCTCTGTTAACAGGATTTTTGCTAAAAGTGAAGGAAACTCCTGCCAAAGCTGCAGCTGTCGAGGCCTAACTACCCTCACAAGAGACCTCCAGGAGAAATGGGCTCGGCCAACTATGTCAGCATCAAGTTACCTTGAGTGCTGAGCCAGCCATGAAGACAGAAGGCAATATGCGTGTTTATCGTGAACGTCAAGGCCACATGCATCACGTCAGACAGGCTGCAACATTGATCAAACCTGATGCAGAGAAGAAGGGGCCAGCCAACCGGCTCCTGGTTACAATACTCTGCATGTGGCAAGCAAAATTGGAATCATCTAATCTGAGTCCAGATGCTAATTCTAAAGACACATTTGCTAGCATAAAAATATTGGAGACAGTATATAAATTTGAAACCAGCAAAGGGAAGTATCTATAATTGGGCAGGACACAAAAGAAATATGAATTAATACAAACCTCCAATGAAATAACCTGAATATATGAATAGCTACAGTTAAAAAGTAAGAGGATATAGAAGAGCCAGGTGCTTTCTTAAGGAAAAGGATATAAGTGGAAAGTTCAGTTACAGCTAAAAAACTAATAAATGGGGGTGGGGAAAAGATTCAGCTTCGTGCATGCCACAGACAGGACTGAAAGTTGACAGTAAATCAATATTTAAAAATATATAGGTAAACATTAAATAACAGTATGAACTATTTTATCATCAACAAAAACAGTCGTAATAGAAAGATTTACAGATGGAGGAATCCCAACATTTTCATAAAAGATGGATGTATGATAAGCTTTAATGTATCTGAAGGCAGTTTCAAAATATATGAATAACATTAAAGAAAGGAAGTCACAAGAGAGGTAGTGTATTTCTCTGACAAATTGATGGTTTAAGAACACAAAGACATTACTATCAACAGAAAGGAGCTGACGATGATGGCCTTGGCCTTGCTAACTAGATGGAACAGCACCTCGGATGGCAGACAGCTTATCAAGCTCACTTTGACCATTTCTTAAGGACCAAGTGCACACTGACCCATGAAACAAACATGAACAAATTTTGTAGGGTTGTGATTCTATAAACTAGATTCTTAAATCACCGACAAAAACCTTTCTATGTCTCAGTGCTATTCATAAAAAACGAACAAAAAAATTCTTCCCAAGTAAACACACACACACACACACACACACACACACACACACACTCACACACTCACACACACACACACACACACACACACACACACACACACACACACACACACACAGTGACTTTACAGTAAAAACTGCAATCCTCTTTTGGTGGTATTGATAAGCACTATGCAGAGTATGTAATAAGAGGGCTATGTAGCCAACACACATTTGGAGAAAAATAAGTAGACAGTATGATCAGACTATCATAAAAGACAGCAAGCAACCAACTGTGTCATCTGTGGTCTGTTGCACTGTAAGCCAATGAGAGAACAAAGAGCCCCATCCACATGGAAACTTGATTTATGGCAGAGATGACTCGCAGGTGAGCTAGCAAGGAGAGTTTTAAGTGAAGGATCAGGTAAGGTTCATTAGGAATGATGGAAGAATGAGTTGGTTCTTTATCTCATATAGTGCTACAAAACCAACTGCAGAAGTATCAAAACTTCATGATTTCTAGAAGCAAATATAAATACATATCTTTACATCTTTGGAGATTGAAGGATTTCTGAAAAGACATGGGGGGGGGGGACTGAGAAATGGTGATCTGTATAAGAATGACTCGCAGGCTCGGATATTTGAATTGTTAATCCCCAGGTGGTGAACTGTTTGGACAGGATTAGGAGACACGGCATTGTTGGCAGGTGTGTCACTGGGGGCAGGCGCTGAGGACATTGCCAGCTAGCTTTCTTGCTTCTGATACTTGTTGATCAAATGTAAACTCTCAGCGGCTGCTCCACTGCTATTCCTGCCTGCCTGCCACCATGCTCCCTGCTATGACGGCCATGGACTGCAAAACTCTGGAACTGGAACTGTCAAATTCTTTCCTCTATAAATTCCCTTTGTCATTGTATTGTATCACAGTGATAAAAAAAAGTAAGACAATAAGACCAGAAAAAAAAAAAAGAAAGAGCTCATTTTATTATAGAGCAGATAAGGCAGGCCACAGGTTTGAGAGAGTAGTTTTATAATATGTAAGTTGATAAAGGATTATCAATTAGGAGAATCACTTCATGTCTCTAAGCAAAAGACAAATAGCCTAATGGGAAAATAACTAAAAGATAACAAAGCACATTTTACTGAGAAAAAGAAATGATGACTGAATGCATAAATGTATGCTCAACTGATTATCACAGGCAGGAAAGGGCAAATTGCAGGTTTACAGCATTCGTGGATATAAATGACCCCATCACGGTTGATTTCAAACTTCCAACATCCATCAGTGAACATGGCATTGAGAAGAGACAAGTGCCGGGCATTGGTGGTGCACAGCTTTAATCCCAGCACTTGGGAGGCAGAGGCAGGTGGATTTTTAAGTTCAAGGACAACCTGGTCTACAGAGTGAGTTCCAGGACAGCCAGGGCTTTACAGAGAAACCCTGTCTTGCAAAAACAAAAAACAAAAACAAAAACAAAAATAAAAACAAAGAGAGAGAAGAGACAAGTTCTCATGAGCCAGTGCAACACTATGTCAGTCATTGGTAACTAGGGAAATACAAAATTAAACTATAACTGGCTTAGCAATTATTACAGCAACA
Organism: Tokudaia tokunoshimensis; assembly: GCA_036184795.1. Taxonomy (NCBI): domain Eukaryota; kingdom Metazoa; phylum Chordata; class Mammalia; order Rodentia; family Muridae; genus Tokudaia; species Tokudaia tokunoshimensis. The sequence goes on along the minus strand of BTHU01000010.1, from coordinate 31,208,973 downwards.
AGATGGATATAAATTCAAAGTAAGAGAAAGCCAGGGATCAGCCAGAGGTAAATGGCAATTCTCATCCATTCTTCATAGAGTACAAATTAGTTAAAAATACTTTCAGTCACAACATGGCGTGTACTTACAAAGTTGAACATACAATTATCATTCAAGTTGGCAATACTACTTCTCGTAGGTAGCAGTTACACATGTGGAGAAAGTTATATGGATCAGAATGTTCTCAGGAGCATGAGTCACAGTAGAATAATGCAGAAATAACAAGACTGTCCATCAAATACAAAATGGATAATGGCATGGTGTTAATTCATGCAATGAAGAATAAAGACAGAAAAGATCAGCTAGCTACACATTAACCCGGTGAGCAGGCAAAACTCAACAAACAGGGAGTAGATAGTAAAACTATCAAGAAAATGGCAAACACTAAATCCAAGAAAGTAGTAGCCTCTGAGGGCAAGAACAGTAGATGCAATGTGGACAGGGACACTGGGCTCTGCACAGGTACTAGAAATGCTTTATTTTATTCTCTTGAAAATATTTTTATTTACGTGTATGCAAGCATGCCTTTGTGTGGTGTACATGTAGGTGTGGTTGTCCATGGAGGTCAGAAAAGCCATCAGGTCCCCTACAGTTGGAGTTATAGGTTGTGAGCTAGTTAACCTGGGTGATAGGCAGAGCTCGAGTCTTCCGTAAGAGACAAGTACTCCTAACTACTGAGTTATCTCTCCAGCCCCACTCATGTTTTATTACTTGTGTTTCAGATGCATTTTTTAAAAGTCAAAATACAAATTAGAAAATATGTTGATAATTTAAGGGGAAATTATAAGACTAAATAAAAGCACTATTACAGAATCTATGTCTAACCAATACATATTTAGAGATAGCTCAGTTGGTAAAGAGCGTGCTGTGTACTTGATGACCCACGTTCCATCCCCAACACTCATGAGCAAAGCCAGGTAGAGTGCACACTTTTGGCAAAGCATCTTTGGAGAGGTGAGGAGAGGAAGATCTCTGTGGTTGCAGGTCCCATGGAGTCTCTGCAAATATTCCCATCATCTTATCCTCAAAAGATGGATAGCTCTCTAGGAATGACACCTGAAGTTGACTTCTGGCCTCCACATGCAAAGCACACACACATGCACCTACACTTACACGCTAGTCAACATGAAACCTTCCACACATTAAATAAATAAAATTAAATATTTGAAATTTTTTTTGTAGTATCTAGGTCAATAGATCCTTAAGCAATCTCACACACCATTTAACAAGTTATTTCTTTTCTACTGGTATTAAAATTGGAAAATATTGAATGTTGAGATGCTTATATTTAATATTGCTTCTTTCAAAAAATGAAAAAATGATTTTAGAGAGGTAGTGTAGGTTCTTATTAAAAGGACTGACTGAGATCCCATAAGGCTACAGAGAGGGAGAATCTGAATTAATTATATTACCAGACAACTTAGGACCAGAATACGTCTCACTGGAGAAGATTGCAAGAATGCAAGAACCTAAACTTTACACACAAGACGCCACATGGGGACTGCAGAGATGGCTCAGTGGGTAGTGGTGCTTGCTGCATAAGCCTGGGGATACAAGTTTGTCCTTAAGAACCCATGTAAAGGCTGGTGAAGAGAAATAACAAGAAAACATTATCCTCTGACCTCTATGTACACAGGGTGTCACATGCCCTCCCGCCTCCAAAGACCCCATCACATTCATAGATATTTTTAAATATTTAAAAACTAAAAAAACAAAACACTTGATAAAAGCTCTTAAAAGTATATTACTTTTTTGTTTGTTTGTTTTTTTGCTCCCTGCCTTGTTCTCAGTGTTCTTCAAACAACGCTGTCCTCTACCAGAGTCTCCCAGTGAAGCCATCTAAACAGCCATCTTTATTTCTCTCCACTTTGTGGAGCTAAGATGGTAAATTCAGTGGGAGGGAAGGTCCTTGAGCCTGATGTTGGTTACAAGATTCAGGCTTTATGTCATCCTCGCTTCTGTCTCTAAATTATAGAGTTGGATAAAGCACATACATCTATGTCAGGTGTGAGTAGGACATGGGGACCTGTTACAGTGAGTTATAAGCAGGACTGCTTCAAGGTCATTTCTTTAAAGCTGATACTTTCTCTCTCTCTCTCTTTCTCTCTCCCTCCCTCCCTCCTTTCTTTCTTTTCTTTCTTTCTCCTTTCCCTGAGGGGAGGTATTCCGCATTTGTCATTGTGCTTTTAATGGCTTCTTGGAGGTACGTTGTCCAATGTCTAGAGTGACTCCAATTAAACACACACACACACACACACACACACACACACACACACACACACACAATTTGTAAAACTTATAAAATAAAAGGTTTTCATATGGCTTTTTCATTATTTACATTTCAAATGTTATCCCCTTTCCACATTTCCCCTCCCCCTGTTCACTAACCCACCCACTTTCCTTTCTCTGTTCTGCCATTCTCCTACAGGGGGGCAATGAGCTTTAACAGGACCAAGGGCCTCTGCTCTCACTGATGTCCAACCAGGCCATCCTCTGCTACCCATGTGGCTGGAGCCATGGGTCCCTCCATGTGTAGTCTTTGGTTGGTGGTTAACTCCCTGGGAGCTCTGGGGGGGTATAGGTTGGTTCAGGGAGACTGTTAAGAGCTAAGCAAAAAACAAAACCAAAAAAAACCAAAAAAAACCCCTCATATCTTCTGTTGTGCTGTTTTAAAACTAGCTCTGGTATGTTAAAGAACATAAGCCTTATATGCTGAAATATTCAAGCTCAAATTTGTTTTGTATTCTCTTGAAGGCAGAATAGGTTAGAGATATAAATACCCATTACTTATATTTTTAAAATTGGATATTTTATTTATTTACATTTCAAATGGTATCCCCTTTCCTGGTTTCCCCTCTCCAAATCCCCTATCCTATCCTCCCTTACCTTGTTTCTATGAGGGTGTTCCCCCACCCACCTACCCATTCCCACCTCACCGCCCTAGCACTCCTCTACACTGGGGTATCAAGCCTTCACAGGACCAAGGGTCTCTCCTCCCATTGATACCAGATAAGGCCCCTTTGGCTCCTTCATTCCTTCCCCTAATTCCATTACTTATAATTGATCAATTTCTATAAAGCTATAAATTATCAATTTATTCTAGTTTATACCTTCAGCGATATAATACACAATACAGACACACACATATACACACACAGACACAAACACACACTCACACAGACACAGACACAGAGACACAGACACAGACACACACACACACTCACTATGGTTTTTGAAGACTAGTCATGACTAAAGATGGTAAGTACACTGTGAACAACAGACACATAGAGATGTTCAGCTTGCTTCCTGAAGGTGTTCAGTATCTTGTATTGTAACTGAGAACCCTTCTAGAGGAGCCCAGTTTACTATTCCTTACATTGAAAGAAATAAAACATAAAAAATTCAAACTTGGATTTCCTATTAGTCATTGTAGGTCTTGTGCAAAAATTCATTAGCTTGTATACTGCCCCAAGTTCTCTAATCAAAGAGCAAAACTCATCTCTCGAATCTCCTCCTTCCATCGCCATAAAACAAATTAGCAAGCTCAAAACCAGAAAGAGAAAACCCATGCCATCAATTAAATGTTAAATAGTTCCAGGCCTGAATGGCTGAATGGAACAATGTTGACCAATGACCCAATTAATTCGGGGCCTGTGCGTTTCCATCTCAGAGCTCTTTTGGATAAAGGCAGGCTCACGACTTCCATGTCACCCTCTTCACAACACAACATCCTATCATTGAATAATAGAAGACAAACACTGACCTAGTTAGGACACGCAGATGAAAAGAAAATGAAAACAGGATACACGGCAGTGGCTAGGAAACCATGGTAACTAGAGAGGGCTGTTTGCTTACTTTATTTTGGTCAGAATAATCAGCGAGCTGAGCCTTTAGTTCTGAGACCTCAGCCTCTAGCAGACGGATCACCTCTTCATAATCCATTTCCATCCCGTGTGCCTGCCTCTGTGCAGCTTCAGCAAGATGAATCCGGCTTCTCAGAGCTCGGGTTTCCTCAGCTACAGCTTTGGCTTCCTAAGGAGTTGAAAGTTAATATAAAGTGAAGAAAATGCAAAACTTATTTCTCCGGTCGACAGAAGTATTCTCATTTTGGTAGCTATGAATCCAATGCTTAACATGTCTATTTCCTCTACCAACCACCTAAAAACTAATGAGCATGTTATTTCATTGTGGGAACCCTTTTGTTCATTTCCTGAAATTTTTGTTTTGCATAGAGATTTTTTTCTGTACCAAGATTCTGTATAAGTGTTTAGTGCTATACAGCTAGCATCATTTCTGTAAAGATGAAGAAAACTGACAAAGAAAACTAGACAAATAGGAAAATATTCTAAAGACAAAAGGAGCTACAGAGAAAACTCATAGGTGGCAGGGTTGGTGGTCTCAGAAGGCCAAGCAACGGTATCACATGCTGCATAGAGCTGCTATAGGGCTTCTTGGTGGACCAAGGCCAGAGGCAAAGCTTTCCTCCTAGACATCAGACTGTGGCTTTCTGCTTCAATAGTAGCATCATATATAATTGTTTATCTGTTGGATACAATGTTCAAGAGATAATTACTAAATACACATGATATGTTTCATCTGTCTTTGCTCATTCAAGGTTCGGAATGACATCCGGAGAAAGGCATCAAGAAACCATTTTTATATAAGCAATCAGAGACCCAGAGAATAGACAAGCAAGGAAGTAGCCCACATCTGGCCCCAGGTCTGTTTGACTCCCATACTAAGGACCTCCTTTCATTGCTTTACTGTCTTTGGATGACAGAATCAAACAAAAAAAGTTATTCCAAACACTAGCTATACCTTCCCCCTTGTAAAGTTAGGGAGGCAAAAGCCATTTGCTTTCTCAAAATGTGTCTTGGTGCTGGGTCACTGTCTCTTGGGACACCGTATAATTTAACATGGCAGCTGTTACAGCATGAAGCATTTCTTTAGAGGGTGCAGGATCTCTCTTCTCTGTAATGGAACTTTCTGCTCCAATTGCCATGGCTAATATTAAACTATGGCTATTTTAATGTTCTTGAAGCTGTTATGGAGCATTTGCTTTTGTTGGAGCATGACGTACTGAGAGAAGTAAGGGTGTGGGCATATTCTCAAGAGTCTTGTTTTCATTCAGTACCCAGTAACTTTATTATATGTCAATATCTGGAATGTGCATGAGCAGTATACACAGAAAACTCTCACTGTTCAGAATCTACATTCTGTTAGAGGGACAGACAGTAACTTAGGCTTATCAGTTCTGATCTCATTGAGAAGACAAGAATTAGAGACACATAGATGGGACCGTGCCATAATTTCCTGAAGAGAGGCTTTTTGGGCAAAAAGGGCTCATGTGCAAAAGTCCTGGGACTGGATTGGGCTTTGTATCTTTGGAGAACATCAAGGCAGTCAGTGAGGCAGAGACAGTGAGCAGTATGGGAAAGACAGGGTAGTGAAGGACAGACTACCAGGGCAGAGAGGGTAGCATGAATGGGCGTGGAGACTCACTGGTGGTTTGGAAAGGCAGATCTTACTAACCGCCACCGGCCAGTTTCCCTCAGAGTGATTGGTGGGCTTCGAGCAGAGAAGTGATGTGAACTCACTTCAGTTTTAAGAGTGTGCATTTCACTACCCAGTTAAGAGCTGACTGTGCAGAAGGACAGAGGTGGGAGCAGAAAGAGGAGGAGGAGGAGGAGGAGAGTGGGGAAAGCTAACTGTGGTTGGCCAGTGTGGTGGTAGAAGAGACAGTAGATGAAGCAGTTAGAGTCCCAGGATAACTTGTGAGTAGAACAGGCTAGCTCACCAACATGAAGTTAGCATCTACTTTATAGAGACAACCATAGAATATGATGTAAGTGTAAATCAAGCAGATAAATAATAATTCATCTATTCTGTCTTAGTTTAGAGCGTAGGTGTGATGTAGATAAACGGAGGAAGGACTGTTAGCTAAAATAAAAACAAAACAAAAAATCAGAAAACAAAATAAAACAAAGCAGCAACATGAACAAATAAGCTAGAAGGAATGCGGCACAGGAGAAAGGATGCCAGGCGGTTGATTGGGGAAGACGGATCTATTGGGGAACAGTTTTTTGGTTGTTTGTTTGTTTGTAGAAGAGGCTGGGGAGAGAAAGAGAAAGGGCCAGATACTGGAAGAAATGGTATCATGGGAAAGGCTCTTGAATCCAGAACACTGGGAGACTTCTGAGAGAGTGCTTTAGAAAGGGAAGCCTGAGGCCTGGGGTCGGTGAGCAGAAAGTCCTCGATTAGATACCCAGCATAGTGAAAATACATAAACAACAACTAAATTGGATTAATTTAAAAAGGCAAACTGGCAGCTGGGTGTGAAATGGAGAGGTCTGAGGATCCAGCTGCTTCCTATACCAAAGCATTATATTTCCTCTATCTGAAAACATGTGTCTTATAAGGGTGCCTTCAGAAACAAAAATATGGGAGACAAAGAAGGATCTACCTAATGTCCAGCACCTGTCAGTCCATCCCAGGTGACCAGGAAAGTCATCGATGGCACACCTAGGTCCACTTCACACCAGACTGCAGCTGAGCACACAGTAGGTAACAGCTTAACCTACTGAAGAACAAGCCTGCCCCCATCTTAGGCTTAAAAGCCGTCTTATAGTAAAGGCCAAGTAGGTTCATCTCCGTTTACGATTACGTCTCTGCTTCTTAGGGATGAAAACTAAACCTGGTTCTGTTGGTCTGCCCCAGGAATGGCGGTTGTGCCTTTCAAAGAGTTACCGCCATCTTGCAAGTGCACCTTGTTTCAGAAGGGTTGTTAAGGCTGCTTGGTTAGGACTACCTATTGTCATGCCTAGCAGGCAGCTGTGTCTCTGTCTCAGGTTGTTAGACCTAACTTGCTATGCTTCTGCTCTGTAAACTGTTAGTAACCTCACCCATGTTGCTGCCAAATCCCCCTGACCCTGAGCTCCACATTCCTTGTTTTCCTCATATCCAATGTTTACCTCTCAGACCTCACCTTAGGGAGAAGCAGTCTGTGTAAACGAATAAAAAGGCTTGCTTTAGTTAATTTGGCCATGATGATTTGGGGTGGTGGTCTTTCTCCTCCCATCTTTGGAACTAACAATACCAGCCTTGTTCTAAAGGCTGTCAAGTGAGCTAACTGCACACTGTGGTATGAGGTAAGTCTATAGTTATCCTCATTTCAAAGACAGGGAAGCAAAGATCAGAAAGTTTAAGAAATAGAACCATTTGTAAGTGGCAGGACTGGGATTTGAACTCAGGTAGTTCAAATGAGTTCTGAACCTCAGTTAACAGAGTTTATCTTCTTGACTATTATCCCATACTATTTTGTACACTACAGAAAATGTTATAAGATAGCCTTCTTAGGTATCAGTCATCAGCAGCATCAGCCCTGAGCTAGCTTAGGATGTGGTGATAACAACAGACTCTCCAGCACATTGGAGGCCAGAGTACTGCTCCCCATTTTCTGTTCAATCAAAAAACAAAAGAGCCTCTGAGTGAGTGAGAGGAAGGGCAGAAATCAGCGCGGCTGCAGTGAGAATCACTAATTTGATGATTTGCCCTCTTCACACTCACTTTGCGCAGCTTTTATTCCTCTATAAAAACAGCACTTTTATTTTTGTTCAAAGAACGCTGGTTAATTAAATGAAGAGCCTGGACGGGCTTTATGCTGCTGTCCTAGTGCAGTGACGGTAACACAGTGTGAAATGCGTCTGGGTGGTAAGAGATGCAGAGGGTTTGGTGCTGAATAAATTCATGCCATTCCTTTTGTAAATGCATAACTGTCAGGCTGGTGAATGTGACCCCTCAGCAGAGTTCTAGCCCAATTCCCACTGAATGGCCGCTTAAAAGATTAGTGCACTGCAGTGAGGCCTTTCTGAGGAAGCAGGAAAGAAAAGGTAACAGCAGTGGGCAGGTTTTACCCAGAGAGGATCCCAACAATCCATTTTCTCTTTGCCTCCCAGGCTGTCTTCTAATAAATAACTGCAAAGTCTCCCGTGTCAGGAGCATTTTAGCCAGAATTCTTTCAGTACCTCACCGAACCTGAAATCCCAATCACGGCACATACAGCCGTCATTTGCTCAGGAACTTTGTATGAGGATGAGGTTGATTCAAAAGGAAAAACAAAGACATAATAGCACATCAGGAAAAGCAGCCGGAACATGCTTTTAAATATTATGTAGTATAGGCAAACTCAGCAGAAGGAAATCTTAAATATGCAGTTCAATCATTATTTTTCTAGGGGCAACAGTGAGGAAAGACCTCAGGTCTACAGTGCCTCTTCAGAAGAAAAGGTTTTCCTCCTTGCAATGAATCTTTAGGAAAGATAAGGCCAAGTTCTCCTTTGAAAACAATTTAAGCTGATGAAAATCTCTGTAGGCTGCAGATACTGCCTTGGGCTGAGCCACACTGCACTAAGACAGTGCGGTAGGTCAGATTAAGGTCACTAGACTGTTTTGTACATGCAGCACTTACACCCACAAAATGACATGATCCAGAACAAACCAGACAAAAATGTAGTACAAAAGAACAGGCTTTGGATGGGTCCTAGCTAGATCAATATCTTAGATATTCATTTTTTTTTTCCATTTTCTGCTGATTAATTCTCTAAGACTCAGTGTGTTCATCTGTATAGTGGGCTCTAACAATTATAAGACCAAAATAACTATCAAAAGAAGGCTAAAGAAACTATTAATAGACTGGCTGTCATTTTTTTCTTTGTTTCTTGTCACTATTTTGGGAAAAAATATACATATCATTTATGCCATTACACAGCCCAACAAGATAATTTATTAAGGACTTTCTTGAGGTACTCAACTGATAATATTGGCTGTTTGGAAATGTAATTTACACATGTCATTTTTAATGATAGAAAAAATTGCATGAAACTATCCTCTCTCTAGGTATAAGCACTTAAAGTTCCCTAGAGTAGAAGCATTAATTGCAGTTGCAAACGTGTAATTAGCCTAGAAGTCCATAACACTTACTAGCTCTGTAATTTATAAGCTAATCAGTAAATCTTTCAAATGTCAGTGGTTGACAGGAGAAAACAGCAGATTGCAAGAAGATATGTCTTAATAATTTATGCTACCAAGACCCAAGAATGCTTCTCTTATCAGCTTCCGACATTCACTCACTGGAAAAGCTTTCTCAGTCTTAGGTCCTATTTACAGTTTTCAAAAACGATTAAGGCTTACTGCAGGAAGAAGTCTGTTGTTGAATGAGAATTGTTTAAAAGCAAGTTATGGCCCATCTCCTTAGTCTGTTTATGAATTATGTTTTAGCTGTCTGAGAGGATGATTCTCAAGGTGCTTTGCAGACATATTCATGAATGAATGGACAACACACCCAATAATCGTGAAGGGATTTAGGGAAGACTCTAAATTCACAAATCACTTTTTGGAGAAACACTTTTGCTGTGTAACCAGCTCAAGTTGGACTTGAAACTCATGTAACACAGGCTAATCTTAAATGTGAATAATCCTCCTGCCTCAGCCTCTCAAATGCTAGGACTAGAGGCACAAAAGACCAAGACCAGCTCATAGAAAACTTATACCTGTCTCCATGCCCCACTTTTCTTCCCTATCTTCATGGGTAGTCCAGGTCTAATGACTGTACTACTTCATTTAACCATCCATTAACACCATGAAATCTTTATAATGTAATCTGCAGTCATTTCTTACTTCCTTTTGTAGCATCTCATCAGATACAGGGTAGCTTGCCTACTGTGATGGTCACTGCAGTGTGCTTTCCACATTTCTGAAGGGTCAGTTTGTTTCAGTCATTGGTCAGGTTCCACCTTAAGTAACAAGTATGGCCCATGGTAGAATACATCCTCCCCTTCTCAACTTCTCTACTCTCTACCAAGCTTCCTACTGCCTAGTTCTGAGTTAGCATGTAGCTTTAGTACATTCAATTCTCTTCATTGATGACACAAAGATTCACACACATGCCCATACATATCTGCATAAAATTTTAAAAATTCATTTTATGGTATTTATCAAGCAAATGAGATTATATAAAATCTAAATAAAATGAAGCAAATACCAGGTTGGAAAAGTTCTACTTCACTGTTTGACAATTATGTTATTTTTGCATTAAAGATTTCAAAATTACAAACATTTGTTTATATTTTCATTTTCAACATGTATTAATACTGTAAATGCTGTCAAGGGTGTCAAGGCTGTCAAGGGTGATGCAATCTTAAAGATTCTTTCCAACCCCACCAAGTCCTGATTTGACAATGTAGATAGCAACACTTTTGTCAAGTGTGTAGCATGGATAATCTTCAAGTTCAGAAAACAAAGTTTAGTTTATATGAAAAAGTAAAATCGTCACTGTGCAAAGAGAAAAATCGCTTCAACTTTCTGGAGGAAAATTAGGTCAATCATATTATAATTAGCTCTAATTAACCTTCCCAGGGGTTGTCAGCTTCTTTATCTGCAGCTGCCTCGATCTAAGAGGTGTACAACAAATTTCTGCCTCTGAATACAAAAGAAAATCAAAGGAACAATTTCCAGTCTCCTTCATAATGAGCAGTCCCCAGTCCAGGACAAGTACTTAAGTACACCACTTAGATAAGTGTAGGATATGATACTTTTTACAATATAAATATTAATTAGCTTAAACAATATTTAACCATGTTTTAATCGGAATGGTTTAACCCTGAACATGTACGCATGTATGTATATGTGTGTGTGTGTGTGTGTGTGTGTATTTAGTATACTGAAGGTTGACATAAAATAAAAATGTATTTTCCAATTTTAGTTACAAGTGTGCCCAAGGAATACATTTGTAGTATGGAAGTCTTCACTTTTTTTTTTCTCTTGAAACAACAAAGTAGTTATTTTTTTATTCACATAATTAAAGATCTTAATCTCCAACAGGAACAAGGATTCAGAGAACAGGACATGTCTACACTGTGGAAGACTGGATTGTTACCACTTTTTGGAAAGCACTTTGGCAATTCATAGGTACAAGGCCTTATAAATGTTCATACTAGGGGCTGTGACATGGCTCCTTGCTAAAAGCCTGGCTACCTGAATTAAATTCCTAGGGAACCACGTGGTGGAAGGAGAGAACTGACTTCTAAAAGTTGTCCTCTGACCTTTACACACGAGCCATGGGTCATGTATGCACAGACCACATGATACCAATAAATAAAAATATTCATTCCATTTAATCAGTTACTTCACAACTGGACTTCAGTCTAAAATTAACTAATTGATTAATGCATTATTACAATTTTTTTCAACATAACATTTTTATTGATTCTCTGGGAATTTCATATCATGAGCCCAAATCACTCACTTCCTGGTCCTTTCCTATCTGCCCCTCTACCCTTTTGACCTCCTCCAAAAGCAAAAATAAAAAAGAAAAGAAAAACCAAATCCAGTTTGTGTTATCTGTATATTCACTGAGCCATAGTCAGATTCTCTGTGGCCTGCCCCTTAAATATTGCTGAATCTTTCCCTTCCTGCCCCCCACCAGAAGCCATCAATTGTGGAGATCTAAACTTCAGAGTCTCCATCACACTTAAGAGTTCTCCTTCATGGCTTCCTGCCTAGGCTACTTTTTTCTTGTGTGTGTGTGTGGGTGAAGAGGGGGTAGGGATTGTCACATAAGCTTTCTATGTCCCTCCCTCTCAACTGTGCATCTGCAGTTATCAATATCATAGCAATATCGATATCATAGCCTTCTTGCTCTTCACAGTAAGTGGAAAGACAGATCATGAGCCTCCACAGAGTTTGGTCACAGAGTCCTGGTGACAGGACTGACCAGGAAACCTGGCCATGGCTGTAGTAGGACCATGGAGCCAGACAAGACCCTTGGAGGCATGGACCACAGACATCACCATGGTTTTGGGCAGCACAGACTATGGACATCTGGAAGCCTTCCTTCATTGTCGGCATTTAAACCCCTTTTTATAGCTGCATTGCAGCTCCGTGGCTACATCTTTAGACACTAAACATGGTAATTCTTCCAAACTTTAGGGCTTAAGGGGCTCTATCTTTAAAAGAGAAGTGCACTTCTTTCAAATTATCCTTGAGGGATTTAACTGGAATATATATCATATTAAACTCTGTGTGTGCGTGTGTGTGTGTGTGTGTGTGTGTGTGTGTGTGTGTGTGTGTGTGTGTGTGTGCAGCATTTTGTCTAAGATCTTGAAGTTCAGAAAGGGTGGGGGGCCCAATGTAGGGTATAGTGTAAGATTATAATGCATATAAAAATAATGTAACATCTGATTTTAGCCAAAGAGATAAATAGTTATCAACCCAACACATAATTATTGAGAAAGTACTATAAAGACTGAATAGCCAAAACAGACCTAAGGCTATGAAAGAATTGAGACTATATCTAAGGGTGATACCACAAAAACAATAAGTGGTTGCTACAGCAAACCATTTGGGAGAAAAAAGTATATATTCTCATCTTATACCATATGCTGATATAATACTTTCAGTATTAAATAAAAACGGGGTGGGGATCTGGGTAAATATACATCTGAAATATGGCCAGGAATAAACAGTTTCACAGATTTTAAAAGAAAAAAAAAGTAAAATTAAATCAACAGCACAAAACGTTTAGTGTTTATTAAATGAGAGAAGGGATTTTTGTACAAGTTAAATATCTCACAGTAGGGTTGCGAGAAGTTGAGTCAATGTCTACTGTGCAGAGATCTTATTACTAACGTGGGGAATGGGATGAAGCAAGTGAGAGATGGAAACTGAAAAGGTAAGAGAGGAGAAGGGTCGTGTGGAGAAGCCAGCAGAGTCATTCTGCCTTACCAGCGCATGCGCATGACACTGGGCATGTGTGAGAAGGAGCAATAGCATGGAGAGGCAAGGGTCCCACAGGAGCGTCCACGAGCATGCCCTTGACTAGGTCATTCCACTTTTTAATGATTCTATCAGTTGTTTAAATCTTCACCCTGAACACTGGGCTTCCAACCCAGGGACCTCTGGGGTATATACTGCAACCGTGTTGTAGCCATGGCAACACTTGGTTTGCTAAAGCTTGCTTAAAATACTGCACGTGCTTTAAGTGAATCACTGAGTACACATGCCTTTAATACTCAAAAACGGTGAGGTAGACCTCTAGTTATTCTGGTACTCAGGCACAGGCAATCTCTTCATATATAGTGCAAAAAGATAGTAAACCAATGCATGTTTTTAAACAATATTCATGTGGGGTCATACATGACCAGGCGAGTCATGTTTTTAACTCTTCAACGTTTTGTGAATAAATCATTACTACAATGTCATGAGTCTTATATGACTGTAGAAGTTTTGAGAGCATTTCACACACAGCAAACTGCCAAGATAAGATGTTTATAGAATCACCCGCCTTATCACTACTTCCTCCTTGGATCAAATGTTCTTGTTTGTCAGTCCAACTATTATATACTACTCCAACATTAAAAAGAAAATGTTTAGCATCTACACAGACATCTAAAGTGTAACCTAAAAGGTGCTCCCCCCATGCATTGTATGGAACCCCATCTTCACGAGTTTCCCATAGGGAAACCTCCTTTAGGAAATGGTATAAAGAGACTAACTGCAGTTCTCTATGAAGAACACCACCACCTTCCTCCCAAATTCCCCAACACTGAAAAGACAGAACACTGTCTCTTGGAATCCTTTTGATACCAAGATCTTTTCTATATGAAACAAGCAATAACTATTTGGGAATAGGAATTCAGAAATAGACACTTATATTAGTCATCCCTTCTATGAAACACCTTAGTGGGGCAACTTGTAAAGAAAGGGTTAGTTCGTTGTTGATGTTATATGCTCAAAGTCTCGACAGCATGAAGATGATAGATTAGGTCACTTGGACGTGTCACATCACGGGGCATGGGAAAGTAAGATGGGCCACCTGTGTGTGAGAAGGTGAATTTGCATGGAGAGGGAAAGGTCTCATAAGAACATTCGGGGTATGATCCATGATCTAAGGATCTTTCTACTTTTTAATGGTTCTATCACATGATTTATATCTTTATCCTGAATACCAGGTTTCCACCACAGGAAACTCTGTGGAGATATCGCAATCATATCGTAGCTATAGAAACACTTGAGTTTGCTAAAGCTTACTTAGAGTGCTGTATACACTTCCAGTGAATCACTAAGTACAAATGACGTCTATGCAAGCAGGAATGATGACTGGAACTCTGGGAAACCAGAGGTTTTTGTTTTTTGCTCCTTTTTCAAATAAGCTTTCCTTACCTTAGGCAGTTTCTAGTGAAGAGTGTAATGGTAGAGAAGAAAAAAGTAATTTTCTCATTACATGCACACACACAAAAGAAAATTAATGCTGAAAAATAAACCTAACTATATTTGTTCCATAAGCTTCTTTAATCCCACTGCTGTCTAACATTAAGTGCTTTATAATGGTTCTCAGATTACTTTTGTTTGTTTTAAAAAGCTGGTGTCCATAAAATCTCAGCCAATGGTTACTCAGTGCATGCTAATAAAATATCACAAACAGGAAGGCAACACGGGAACAATCAACCAACCTTCTTTAGAGAAAACTAGTTTTATAATGCTCTCATCAGCAAAAAGGAACCTGTGGATCTATACAACGATCCAGGGGAATCCCAGGGAGAGAAGCTGGATGAAAATAGATAATTACGAAAGGCAGCTTGTTGTATCACTCCATTTGCGTGTCTTTTCAAATGACAAAAATTGAGATCAACAATAGTTTAGTGGGTGTCGGGCATGAGGAAGGTAGGTGGGAGGAGGGGACAATGGCCTCAAAAGGCCAGCATGAGGCATCTTTCTGTAAAAGGATTTTAGTGGGAAACAAAAGTTGACATTCTGACACGAGGGCCATTTTACAATAGCATGCTTTTGGAACAGAAATGTGTAACAAATGTATGTGTTTTTATTTTTCCCCTCTCATGAGATGGTATTTTAAAATAACTACTAGTATTGCTCTAGAAAACTATTAGACGTTCAAATTGCCAAAACCGAATTAGAGATCTAGAGGCCACCCAAACATAAAAATAGAGGTGTTATTGTTTCTTTGAAAACACAAGGAAACATAATCCCTAGAAGTGTGGGACTGTAACTAGGGTTTGTCTTAGAGATACCTGACTTGTTTTCAAAGTTGTTTTTCTTGCTTCACCCACAAAGCAAGACAGAGTTGAGAACAGTGTGTGCTGTGACTTAGCCCATGTCAGAGAATCCTACTGATTTGACCACCTATTTCATGCCCTTCTGAAGTCTTCAGCACAAGCTTTGAACAGGCGAGGCAACTACAACCGGACTTATCTGATCCAAGTCAAGTTGCCAAGTAAACAATTCCCTGTATTCCATCAGAGCAAAGACTGGTTCAGACAAGCTAAGTATTTTGGCTCCTCGAGTAGTCCTTCACTGTTGCCTGGGGTCATAATACTACCTTGGAAGACAATTTAAAAACAACTTGAGTGTGAGGATGGGTTTTACAAAGCTGTTGATCAAAGGAAGATGCTACCGGAATGGTTCATACGTGTTGGAAGTTGTTAGAACTTGAAGGAAAAGAAAGTGACAGATATAACTTCATGGGAAAGCATCTTCATTTTAAACAGCAGGGCTGGGCAATTCTTTGGGGGCATGAAATATGTATGTATATATATATATATATATATATATAAAATGCAGGACCAAGAACAAGAAGTCTCATGGCAATCCCTGGTTGACAAAAAGAAAATGTGCCTGAAAAAGGATGCCAATGCTTCAAAGCCTGTTCTTTCCGTTCCTCCCTTCCTCTCCCTTTCTTTTTACCTATCATCCCCCTTGTCCTTGTGGTTACTGATTGCTTTCTTTTTAGGTTGTTACACTAAAGGTAAATGAGCTTCCACGATTTAAAATCGCTAAAGAACCTGTGAAAGGAGAAACCATGATGCTTTTTAGGATTGGTTCAACATTTTACAGTAAGATAAAGTCCTGCAAAGAATTAATAAAGGATCTTCCCCTCTGAATTATTGCTCAGAGATCCCCCAGAAGCCCCGCCCCCATACAACATGTGCCGTAGCCATTGTTCTTGCTCACCTACCATAATGAGCTTGTAAGTTGCTATTGCCGAAGACGCAATATACTCTGGATTCAGGACACAGAGAAACCAAGCTGAAACGAATCTAGAAACTCTTCCCTATGGGTGAACATTCACAGTGCTGAAAGGTACTGTGCAGATAGTTGAGAGAGGAGTATCAATGGACTTCCCTAGTTGGGGACTAGGAATGCTACAGTACCCACCTGCCAAGCAGGATATGCCTACTGCTACAACAGGAGCATGAACGTTATGGACACAGCTACCTGCTATCTGATTGGATGTGAGGCCCACTGGAAGGAGGAATTTATGTAAATTTGGTAAAACTAAACAAAACACCAAAAAAACCCTGAACCAAACCAAACCAAAAACCAGGCTGGGGAGGCCATATGCCTTCGAGGGTACTTACTGATACTGTTTTGTTCCATGGACACTGTGTCAAGCTGCTGCTAAATACATATGTGTCAATGCACAGGTTAGGTTTGCTTTCAACCTTGGTTAGACTAACTACCTTTCCCAGTGAGCAGCAGTCACTATAGAGCCTTATAACTGACCCAAAAGTTGAAACTAAACAACTACTGAGTGCTCAGCCCTAAACAGAGGATCTATATTAACCCTTTCAAGGCTCAGGAAATACCTGCACAGTGGCTTTAAGAGCTGAAGGATGGCAAAGAGTGCTGGGAAATGGTATCTTCAGAACACGCCATGGCCACTGCACTCACAGCAGCTATAGTTCCCTGTGCAAAGACTGCAGAAGATCAAGGGAGCCAGCACCCTGGCATGGATGCAGGATGGGTTCATGGGTCTATCTCTAGCTACAGAGCTATTGGCAACTGATGGCTGCTGAGGGAAGTGACGTCATTACTCTTCGGGAGTGTGGTCACTGGCAGGTGCAGGACCCCGTACCCACCAAGCATGCAGTCAGCACTAATTGGGCTCAGAAGGTTACAAAAACATAACCAAGGAGGAAAGAAAGCCAGATGAGGCCATTCAGATGCTACGGCAAGTGTGAAGGGGAGATGAAGGAGGTGCTGCAGTGGGAGTTAGGGGTGGAGATGATCAAGATACTGACTCACATGGAGGAAAGTGCACAGAATACATCAGAATATTAAGAATAATAAAATTAGGATATTCTAAGGATAAAAAATTGACTAGAAATATGACCAGGGCAGGAAAAGAGACTAAGTATGTACATTTTACAAAGATACTTGGAGTGTAATATTTTTCTCAACATATAAAAACTGAGCAACAGTGAAATATTTTATAAGTATGCAGTGAATTTGCTAGCAAGTTTTCTTTTAACAATCAGTAAAGAGTCAATGGGCTAAGTTGTTAACTCAGGAGTCAATGCCCCACACTTGTCGCCATGGTAGCTGATAATTTCCGTTATGATAAAATGATAAATTATTTTGTATGTATAAACAAAGTTCTTTCATTATGTCACACAGTCCCACACACCTTGAAAGCTCTTTAACAATGTCAGCAATCAACATAATTAAAATATGTAAACAAACTGCATTTCTACAGTTTCAGGTAGGAGATGCAACAAGGGAGAATTTCTGACTGAGATTTCATGAACATTTATCTCAAAAAACTTCTGAATTTTGATGAAATGTTAGTTTTTAGCCTGAAAAACACCCTCAAATGTTTAGAATAGATGTCTACAAGAAAATTTTCAGCTAGATAATGAAAAACAAGTTTTATTATAGCAGATGGTATTCCAGCTTTGTTAGAGCAAGACATTGAATTTATTGATGTTTTTAAACAAGAGTTTTATTATTTCATTACACCATAAGATACATACATATGGTAAAAACCCTACCAATTTGTGCTTAGTTTTCTGATGCTCACTGTGTAAAAACTGCTATGGGCACAGTTTCAGCCCCATTATACAGTAATCAAAAATAAAACAATGGTGCAATTTACATTTTTCTCATTAATATCACACTGCATATGAATGAACTAATGTGCATTAAACTTTTAAGGGGAAATATGACTTACGAAGTATGAAAACAGTAAGAACGTAAAATGCCACTGAAATTTGTAACCATACAAAGAATCATAACTAATTTATATTTTCGTCATATGTATCAAAAGGTAAATCATAGTTATTGATAAGTGTTATACCAACTGGCTTCAAAATTAAAACGA
The DNA here is from genome assembly GCA_036184795.1 of Tokudaia tokunoshimensis. Classification (NCBI taxonomy): domain Eukaryota; kingdom Metazoa; phylum Chordata; class Mammalia; order Rodentia; family Muridae; genus Tokudaia; species Tokudaia tokunoshimensis. Next base: position 31,190,763 of record BTHU01000010.1, on the reverse strand, counting down.
TATTGAAATATGTTTTGTGGGCGATACAATTTAGGGCTACGATCAGTATCTGCAATTTCTCTGAAAAGAAATACTGAATATCCTTAAATAAATGGAGCCCTGCGAAGATAAAGCATTCTAAAAAACTTATTTTGTGAACATGGATACAAAAATTAAGAAACTTTGTCACTTAATTCAGTTATAAGAAACTTTTTAAAAGTTTATAAAAATTCGGGTATTTGAATCTATGTTTTCATGTAAATTTTATTATATTTAAAGACAGATTCAGTATTTTCAATTAAAATTCAATATAAAAAAGATGTTCTAAAAGTACAAATATTACTGTGAAGATACAGTGCAAAAATATAAAATATCTCATGAATAAAATTTTAATATTATTGCATGCCAAAATATTTTGAATGTAATAGATTAAATATATTTAATTTTATTATTTCTTTCTGCTACTACAAAATTTAACAATTCATAAGTGGCTTTTACATTTGGCCACTATTGGATGGTGCTATAATACACTCTTAAATCGTCTTTTATTTGCTCTTCATTTACTTCCAAATCTAATGTTAAATTAATCTTTTATTTTTCCTTTTTCCCTTTCTTGAGCATCTAGTCTATGGCAGCTGCTGCTGAAAGCAGAGGTAACTGTCCCCTCTATGTTAATGATGAGCCAAAGATGTTAGTAATTCTCAAAACTCTTCTGCCCATAGTGAGGGCAACTAGCGGGGGATGGTGCAGGAAGAACAGGGCTGGGAAAATACAGTGAGGTGGGGGTGAGGAAAGCATAGGAGAGGTCAGTGGGGACCAGGCAAGATGTCAGATCGTGCACACCCTCTTGTCAGCTTTGACATTTACTTGAGGCATCCATTAGTTGGATTATGGCTTTTCATATTTATGACAAAGTCCTAGGGAGTTTTATGTTTTCAAAAGGATATTTATAATTAAGTGTTCAGATTGGACTGTACAGAGGTGGTGTAAGGGCAGAAGTATGATATAGAAGGGAGCTGACAATATCAGCACAATAATTGGACCAGTGAGGGTGGTGGTAAAGGATGGTAAACAATGTAGTTATAGTTACAGTTGAAAAAAAATTCAGTTGATCTCCAATTCTATAGGGTCAACAAGGTGAATGTGGAATGAAAGAGAATGTGATCAGATTAAGGGTGTAGGAAAATGCTCATTTTTCTCATTTGCCAAATACTGTTGGGGGCAGTTGATGATTGAACATGTACTTTGACATTCAACTGCCTACATTCTTTGGCCTCAAAATTTCAACTTAAATGTCATTTCCTGTCTTCTTTATTTCCATGTTTCTACCATGTTCCTGGCTTTTTAGTGATTATGGTCATGATATTACAAGAATAAGTAACCACTGTTTTCCATGTGTGCTAACTTTCGTTCTATGCATCAATTATAAGTTCTATGCATCAATTATAAGAAAGACATTACTATTTTATCAGTCACAAAGATACAAACACACTGAAAAGTCAATACAAAAAGTGGCTTCTGGCCTTTGGACATGCATTTCCCTGCTAAGACACAACTTTCACACTGTTAATAGCCCAGCTTATACCCTTCCCAATCTATGACAAATTTCCTCATTCCTCACCTAGAATTTCAATTCCCTTCTAAATTAAATGGCTAAAAGAAATTACCCCTACTTTTTTTTAAAGATTTATTTATTTATTATGTTAAGTACACTGTATGTCTTCAGACACCCCAGAAGATGGCGTTAGATCTCATTAAGGATGGCTGTGAGCTACCATGTGGTTGCTGAGATTTGAACTCAGGACCTTCGGAAGAGCAGTCAGTGCTCTTAACCTCTGAGCCATCTCTCCCTACCCCTACCTTTTAACATTTCTTTTGTGACTTCCGATAGTCATATTAATACTGAGTGTTTACTATGGGCAATATACAATATACTGTATGGACTATATGTCACTCAATTCTTTTGACATTCTTGGGAAGTAGCCTATTACCAAATGGAGGCTTAGGAAAGCAAAGTGGCTTGCTAGAGGTCAACAACTTGCATGAAGAGCAGCAGTACAAACCTACGCGGTCTAATCCTGATGCTAGGCTGGGAGCACTTGCTCTTCTACACTTAGCTACGCTTCTGAGCAGTCAACCATCAGAGGAGAGTACGAGTGTCTACTCTTCATATATAACTTCATCTCAATCTCACTTTCCTGTTGATTCATATTAAGTTCTGATACAGATGACTTATTATTACAGACCTGACCATTATTTGAATAAAGGAAAATAATCATTTCAGAGAAATAAATACAGGAAAGCCTCATGTGGAAAGGGTAGGCATTGCTTGGAAAAGACAGTTCTCTCTCTCTCTCTTTCTCTCTCTCTCTCTCTCTCTCTCTCTCTCTCTCTCTCTCTCTCTCTCTCTCTCTCTCATTAAAAATTAAAACAAAAGGAGGTATTTGAACTGTAATTCTATCACTTTGGAGGCCGAACTGGGAGTTTGTCATGTGTTTGAGGCTAGCCTGGGCTACAGATTAAGGCTATCTCAAAACAAAAGTCTGAAAACTTGGCTGAACTAGAGAGGACTGAAATTTTTTTTATATGTATAAGAATAGCATTAAGAGAAGCTGGAGAGATGTCTCTTTGGCTAAGAGCACTTGCTGCTCTTGGAAAGGACCCAGGTTTGGTTTCCACCAACACATGGCAGGCAGCTCATAATCATCCAATACTCCAGATTCAGGGGATCCAAATCCTCTTCTGACCTTGAGTAACAGGCACGCATGAGGTGTACATATGCACATACAAGCCAACACTCATATTCACAAAATAAATAAATAAAAACTTGATAAAAAAGAAAGTATAATATGAAGAATGTTCTCATACCCTCCACACAGGTTTAGCAAACATCCCACATTCAACCTTTGGCCAATATGTTCATGAACAAAATTTAAGATATTCTTATAATGCATGGATACTTAGAAGTTGTTGCTAAGACATTACATATTTTCAATCTCCTCCATATTCAGACATGTATATGTATGTATATGTATCACATATGCATCCACATGGTTCTTTAACCATGTGAAATTAAGTTACGTATATCATAGCCTTTTATCTTTAAGGTATTCCTAATAAAGATATTACTGTATATAATTCTGTTAGGAGTTTCAAGACTTTCATTGATCTGATTTACCTTCTGCATTCCAGATTTGTCAAATCAGCCAATAATGTCCCTACTCAAGTACAGGATTCAGCCTAGAGTCAAGTATTTGTTTAGATTTTCTGCCTCTTAACATCTCTTAATGTCCAGCATTTTATCAGATGCCAGATGTCCTGCAAGGTTAGACTTGGGCTATAAACTCTCAGTCAGGGTGGCACAGAGATGACACTGTGTCCTTTTCAGTTCTTCATTGGTGAGGACAACTTTTAGCATCAAACTGTTTTCTCAATTTTCTACTGCATAATTACTATTTCTCTGTTATAATTAGCAGTGGTTTATAGAGTTACTTTTAAACAACATAACTATGTAGATATCTTGTTCATTAAAATTTCCTCCTAAATTTAGCATCTTAATTTGTTCCTAATTCAATCCTTACTAAAACATTCAAAATGCTTCTTTCCAAATCTAGCAACATCTCTGCTGTTTCCAGTCCACACTCTACAATCACCGTGAGCCAGAGTGCTCCTCTACCCCATTAATTAGCTAATCTAATTATACATGGTACAGGCTCATGAGTTATCATTATTCTACAGTGCATTATTTATGACTGTGATTACTGCTTTGATGTCCTAGTTCATCCAGATGCAGACACAAAAGTCCTTGTCAAACAGCTCCTCATGGTATGGCTCTATCAACTTCAGCACTTCCTCCCTTTGTGAAGTGGCTTCAGGCATAACTGAAATGACTTCTCAGCCCTGAAATCCGTCAGATTTATGGAACTGTATACTTGATGGTACTGGTAGGTTCTAGACCCTCAGAGAGGCTGCTCATTAGATGCAAGCCTTCTAATTTTGGAAGTTTGGTTAGATGATAATTCTCAATTTTAGTGTTTTCTTGTTCTGACTGGTTTCTTCAAGAAATTCTGATTTTTTTTTTTTTTTTTGGTTTCTAGTGCACCTGAATATAATTTTTGGCAATTCAGTTTCCATTTATATTTCTGTACTAAATGTTAGCAAATGGTAGCCAACACCTTTACTCCATTGAGCCATCTCCCTAGCTCTAGCCTTTATTTTTGTTTTGTTTTTAATTTCAGATTTGAGGCATATTTCTCTTAGCTCTAAACACTTATTGAGGACATTCAGTTGAATGTGGAGGTTTATGTTACAGTTGTCTTCTGCTTTGTTGTTCAATTGATGTACACATTTTCACCAAAATGGAAACTCTAAGTCACATTGCAGCTAGCAATGATAGGAATTTTTCTCCGCCTTAAAACACTATTTTATAGGAGGGTCTTCAGTCAAGAGCAGCCTCTTCTGTGTAGGTGCATTATGGATCTTATTACTGCTGGCCCCAGGGTGAGAAGTGGACAAAGTCACATCTTCTCTTTCTGTAAGGCCCTTCACTGTCTTCTTGGTGTTTCTTCTCCATCACTGTTTGGTTCCAAGGTAGTCTGTAGATTCTAATTTACCTGATTCTTCCCACAAAGCACTGACTCTTGGAGGCTGTGACTTCTGGGTGTACACACTCCAGAATCCTGCCTGAGTACCATCAAGTGCTGACCAATGGCCAGGATTTGGGCATTAATTATTATACTTCTTCTTTCTGGTACTGATTTCACCTGTTTCATTGGACTCTTGTTCTTCCTTACTCCTTTCAGAGTCTTTAAAGCCTGTCCTAGGTCCTGGGATGCAGTAGCAGGCCGACTTTGGGACTCGTGCTGAAAATGATTTATTCTACTTACTATGGAGGTTTGTTCTGGTCTCTGTTATGGTCAGATGGAGGGTATGAGTCACCTACGGCTCTGTTTGCTTTCTTGGCCAATATGATGCTTTCTGTGAGGGCAGGCTGAGGGGGCTGAGAACCCAGCACTCGGCACTGATCTCTGACAAACTTCTACTAACACTACAGTTTTATTCAGAGTGCATTCCCTGCCTGCGCTTTTACTTTTTCATAGTGCTGTTTTATCTTGTTCAAATCTACTGCAATCTGGTAAAGACCATGTGAAGTGACATTGCTAATGATTTACCATGAGCAACTAACTACAGCAATGCTCTGTTGTGTATTTTGGGGGAGAAGTGCTTGCTTTGTCTTTCTTTGATAAAATCTTAAAGTATAAATAACAAAAGAAAGAGCAAACAGAAAAGGGAAATGGAAGAGAATCACAGAAAAGCAACGAGGCTGGTCATTGTGGATCATGGAAGCCATTCCAGAGTTTTAAATTTGTTTGATTAATAGAGCAGGACCCAGTAGATACAAACTCCAGATGCTTATTCTTAAGAGTTCTACAGTTTTCTCCCGTGCTTTCTGTAGTTGCAAATTGTGTGATATGATGAAGGTATACCCCACACACTGTCAAAGGGTTCATGAGTGTTCTCATGCACCGTACCCCATGCACCCCACCATCCCTACATCCCCCCACCCCACTCGACTTACCTGTCTCACATTCTTGAGTTCTTCTATCAGTTGTTTCCTGTGCTTTTCTGATTCCAGTAATTTCTCCTGTTTTTGAAATACTGAATGAGTATCATGTCATTGTGATACCAGGAATGATTTCTAGTCTCCTGCTTCAAAGTTTATTCCCCAAACATCAAATTGCTAAAAATCCCCTAAGGAAATTCCTGGTTATTTTTCTGGCTTTACATGTCATTCTCTAGTGGTCAGTTATCTAAGTCCAACTGTGGTGAAAACATCTGTATTGTCTTAAATAAAATGCCAAAATCTGAGCTCCAGAAGAAGTCAGTCAGATCTGAAGTGGGTAAACAGCAACTGAATGGGTGACAGCCGTCATTACCAAAGAGCTACCAAACTGAATAGTCTTATTCTGAGAGAGACGGAAAAGAAGATTTAATCAAACCAAAGAAAGACTGGGTTGACTCTTAGCTCCCTAATGTAATATTTGCCCATTTTGAACAATTATTCAAAAAGGATAGAGCTATTATAGCCAAAATATGAAGTATATATTTGAATATGGGCATAAAGGTAAAATATGATCATCTTTGAACCTAAAACTAAACCCAGCATGAACTCTGAGATTTTCCACCTTGTTGAGTGGTGCAGTCAGAAATGCTTAGTGACCCAGGAACCATCTTATTGAAAACATAAACAGGGTTACTGGGAACTTAAGTAGAGTGGTGAAGATTCCTGGCAACATCATGACATACACAAGAAGCAAAGCCTGATGTCTGGGGTAATCCGGCCCACTCTGGTCTACTCTGCCAGCCTCCTGCACTCATTGGGCTCTGCCCTGCGTATCTTTGCACGTGTAAATGGGACATGCATCTGTTTCCACTCTTCTGTGAAGAGCATGAGCAGGTGGAATTTGGGTTAAACAGTTCCCACAGCACTATTAAGGATCACTTCTGCAAAATAAAAATTAGCCAGAGGCCTTAAATTACTTATTGTACTTCAAGTGAGACACAAAGCTGTCCAAAGCTGATGAGTGAAAACAGACCATTTCTACTCTATGATCTTCAATGAACAAGCTCTGCTGCTCTGTGTGTCCTGTGTGTGTGTGATCAAGAATATATGTGTGTATGTGTATGTGTGTGTGTCTCCATGAGTGAGTAGATATCTGTACAAAACAGGCAGAATAACTGAAAATGTAACATTACCTCAAGCAAAATATTTATTGCTTAATATACCATTTATACATCTTTTAATTTTTAAATTAAATTGATTAGTTTATTTGATGTGTATGTTTGACCCGTGTGTGTGTGTGTGTGTGTGTGTGTGTGTGCTTGATGCCCACAGAGGTCACTGAGAAGAAGGCATTGGACCCCCTGGAACTAGAGCTCTGTATTGTTGTGAGCCATCATGTGAGTGCTGGGAACAGAACCCAGATTCTCTGTATGAATAACAAGCACTGTTAATGACCTGGACACCCCTGGAGCCCTTATGAATCTTTAAAAAACACATGGGTCTCAAAGAAAAAAATCAATGTAGTGGAAATTTAAAGCAGAGTCTTTTTTTATTCTGGGACTTTAGGTTTTGCAACACTAAAATATGCTCAATTACAGTTCATGAACTTGAAAGGTGATCTTGATTGGATGGCTCCTCAGGGGACCCTTGTTTAAATGTTACATGAGTATGGCTTACACAATTTTAAATTAAAATTCTAGCAATTAATATTGACATTCAAATAAAACTCAAAATATATCATTAAGTCTAGCAGTGAAAAACTTTAGGGAAATGAAAAATATGCGAGAACCTCTGACATCCTTGACATCGTGGATTTCGTTTGTGTAAAAATGAATCACACAGGAAATGCAGTCTTACCAATGTGACCAACACTCTAGGATGGTTCTGAGACAGTCAGAAGAAACTACTAACGTTTAAAATGAATTCTATATTTTCATCTATGTATGCCAACTTTTGGAAAGGTGGCTAATTTCAGAATTATAAAATATAACCATATTTGTGGGAAGTTCACTTATATTTGGGAGGAATATGAATTACCAAAGCCTTATAAAAGAAAATTTAGAGAAATATGCAGAATGTTTTACATTAGTACACTTTAATATTGCAATTCCATTTTCACAGATTTAGTGTGAACTTTCACAACTGCCTATCCACACTCCTACCAAGTTACTAGGATTTATTTTTATTTTCATTTTCATGTGTGTATTTATTATGTATATGTCACTTATGTGCAGTGTCCTTGGAGGCCAGAAGATGGTGTTGAATGCCCTGGAGTTGGAGTATAGGAAGGTACAGGCCACCTGATGTAGATGCTGAGATCTAACTCACGTCCTCTGGACTAGGAGCAAGTCCTTCTAACTGCTGAGCCATCTCTGTAGTCCCTGGAGTTATTTTTGACAATTGAAAACTGGAGATAACCTAAATATCCATTACCAGAGAACTGGTTAAGACCCTGTAAGAGAACCAGCTGGTGTAGGGGATCTCTACCATGGAAGACGTCCAAGAGCTGTGGTAGGAACTACCCATGATTCAGTCTGAACCACAGAGAAACAGAAGCACAGCTGTTATAAAGTGGATCTATAAGAACTAAGTTATGCATGGGTTAACACAATAAGCTTCTCTTTAACTATTTAAAAATTCACTTTTTAGAGTTGTTTTAGGCTTATAATTAAATACAAAGGAACGTAAGTAGTTCTTATGTGTTTCTGACACCTACATATGTATATATATATATTTTTAAAATGTGATTTGTTTGGGCTGTCTTCAAAAACTCTTAGAGGATATACTAAAAATTTTTAATATTGGCTTCATCTAAAGACTGGCATTATAAAAAACCAGTAGAAAGAAAATGGTGTTTCTTTTTTCAATAAAGAATTTATACCAATAAAACTAAATCAAATAACTAGAAAGCTTCACCTAATAAAATAATTTAAAAATGCATATTTTTTACAGTAAAGTGATCATAAAGTACTTATGTTACTTTCCGTGGAACATAGAATAGCTTCCTGTAAAAGTCAGGATTTAACTTAAACTTAATATTCCATTAAGAACAGAATGCCATTATAGAGAAAGAATCAAAATGTTATCATGCATTTAGAGCATATGTGATTTGTTCTCTCCAGAAAGCACAATGCATTCATTTTTCAAATTACATTAGCAAAACACTATGTCCCTCAGACTTGACCCTGCACCTGGAAGAAAATGTCTTTTCTATGAATATCAGAGGATTCGAATTTGTCACAGCTTGTTCAGGTGGCTCCTCAAGCTACACCTGCTCTTGCCACCAATATGAGAGAACAGAGTCAGAGAAGCCAGATCAGACAGGAGAGCAAAACCCACTCACTGCACACACTGGACCTTATGCGCACGTCATGGAGTGACAATACGTGAGTGGTGACCTCGAGGATAACTCTGAAGACAACTACACAGGTGACTCGATCGGCTTTGATATTAATATGCTTTCATTAAAAACAAAAGGAGCTCACTACTTCAGAGTCCAATCTGGGATTATGTCTTTTTAAAGGCAAATATAAGGACTCCGAGGAGAGGGTTACCTTAAGCACATTCCGTTCTTCTAGAGCAGCATTTCTTTCTTGTCTAAGTTTTCCCACTTCATCTGCTTCTAGAGAATCACAGGGGAGAAGCTGTCAACATACAGAAGTTATGCATCAGATGCTAACCTTGAGACCAGAGAGTCCTTCTTCACCACCCCCAAGCTTTGCTCCATGTCAAAATTCAGGTTTTACTTTGGAGTTGTTTGACTGGGTAAAAGGAAACTAACATATGGGGCCGTTTCTCTCATCAGATTGACCTTATACTGTTGCTGTTTAGAATTTATACTATTAAAAGATATACATTTAGCTTTTTTATTTTATATGTGCATATTTTAATTTTACGTGTGCATGTGTGTGCCTGTTTGTGTATGTGGCAGGCATGCACTGCCTATGGAGGCCAGAGGAGGGCAATGGATTCTCTGGAGCTGAAGGTACAGATGCCCATGTTGGTGCCCAGGTCCTCTGCAAGAACAGCCAGTGCTCTCAACTACTGCAGTCTCTAGTCCTACACTGGCTTGAAATGTTCTCTCCTGTAGAGATAAGCCACTCAGAATACTTGATTAGGTTGATACGGCGTCATACTATAATGGATGGCAGTCTGCTGCCAAAGCAGGAGCTTTCCTGGGTGTGGATGTGGGTGTCAACCTTGCCTTTCCTGTGTATGACCTCATGTGTTTTCTGGAATTTCACATTATGATCCTAAATTGTGAAAATGTGACATTATGTCTAATGGCGTTTTATTCCTACATCTTAACTAGAAGAGGAATGGGATCAGTCCCCAAAGTTCGAATATAATTATCTTGTTTTTTTTTTTTTTTGAGGACTGCCTTAAGCTTACAATCACTTTTTATCTTTTTTTTTTTTCTGTTTTGGTCTAATACTTTACTGGTGACAGTGGAGGGTAAGAAAGAGTTCCACTACGTAGGTCAGGTTTGTCATGAACTTGCTTCTACATCCTTAGAGCTGCGAGTATGGACATACACTATTACACCCAACTTCATTCTATACTCCCCGGTCACCTTTGTGAAGATTACATTCATCTTTCTTCTAACAATGAACTCAAATGCTGACTTTGTTATAAATCTCTAATGAATGTTACTTTTCTTGGATCAAATAATGTTATGTTCCTATTCTGGTCTTACTATACAATGCACTTTTAAAGTTGCAATTGTTTGTGTATGTGGCTCTCTAATAAACTATACAAGGCAAATTTTATCTATCTTTATAGCATGTGCCAAAGCACCTAACCAATGTCATCAACATTGTCATCATCCATATATATCTGGTATCTTACAGATGGGTCTTTTCAAGTTATAAAATGTTTAGACACAATGGGAATTACCATTTATATCTTGACCCAGCATAAGCAAAACATTACAAGTCAGTTTAATATTCTCATTCAGCTTTATGCCATTTGTTAAAACAGTGGCCTCAATATACCAAACTAACAAGAGCCTAAATTGTGAAAATTTGACTTTAGGGGATTGACAGCATATTCAATGTCCAGCATGCCGTTTGAAGATAATCCATTCATGATACTTGATTAGACTGCTAGAGCATCATAGCTCAATGACGGCAGTCTGCTGCTGTGCTGGAGTTGTGCTGGGTGAGGATGAAGCCCCAGCCTTGTCTTTTCTGTGTATGACCTTGTGCCGGCAGCAGGTGTAGCACTGTGTGAAGCTTTTAATATAGAAATGATGATTAGAATCACAGTAAGATGCTTATATTTTGGGTTCTAAATGCCACATTCTCCTCAATCCAAAAGTTCATTGTCAAAATAAACAAAAAACTGACTCAGCAATTCCCCCTAAAAAAGGTGACAGCCCAGACGTCTGAGTCAGAGACAACTGGAAGAGCTAGTCACAGTGCACACACTCTAATTATGGTCCCTAGTTACTAAAAGCAAGGATGATGGACTGATGGACTCCACCTTTGTTGGGTCAAAACAGTGTCTCTTGTCCATGGGAGCTTACTGCAAACCATGTAAGAGACTTCTGAAGAGTGACTTCACCTCAGATACATGACAGATATCCAGCAAGCTGTAGACTTATCATTACTGCATCTTACCATATATATATTGTCCGTCCGTCCGTCCGTCCGTCCGTCCGTCTGTCCGTCCGTGTGGTTTTGTATATATATGTTTATGATATTTCAGTAAAGATATTAAAAATATTATGAGGCTGGATGTGTTATAGCATGCCTATAATCCCAGCACTTGACAGTAGACCAGTAGGAACAGGAACTCAAGGCTAACTTAGGCTACATACTAAATTTGAGGCTAGCCAGGGCTATATGAGCACTTCTCAAAAATTCTCAAAATAAAATAAAACTAATAGAAATAAAGTAATGAACTATGAAAGGAGAAACTAGGACAGAGTTGGCAGCAGAGCCTCACTGCAAGTTTTTCTGCTCTTGTGCCCAAGACAGAATCCTAAATCCTAGTCCTTCTTACCCTAGCCCTAGCAACAGTCACTTGCACAGACCCCTTCCAACCCAGCAACCACAGATCTACTCAGAGACTCTCTGCTTTTTTGACCTCTAACTCAGAAAGCATCAACTTTCTCAGCCTCTCACCCGCTTCCCTGCCGAAGCTGCCAGAACCTCCAGCTGGCCTAATCTGTTGCTTTTTCTCTCAACTCCAATAAAACTATCCTCAAGCTGCCTTCTGAATCCATCTTTAAATGCTTTTATTTATAACGTAGACACTGCGCAAGGGATCCCGTCTCCTACTGCTATGACTGTTTGGTGGTCCACATGAGAAGAATTGAAGAACTTCTCAGACAGATCAGGTAAACTCCACACACATAAATCAATTTGTGGGTCCACGATCCAACATTTAGGCTCTTGTAGTTAATTTATCTGAGAGTATTTGTGTTTGCTAACACCTCCACTAGAGTCCCAAAACACAACTTTCGGTGATGATGCATCAGAGAATCTGGTCAGTGCCAGATGAACAAAATAAGCCAGGCAGGACCTTTGGAAACAAAAGGCGCTACCTTTTACTCCTCTGCTCCTGTGGCCCACTCTTCTCTCAAGGAGCAGGAAGTATCTAAAGAGCTGATCAGCAGGAGATAAAGAACTGAACATCCTCCTTTTCCCTTCTATGGTTATGAAGGCCCTCATTCCTCAAGGAGGGATGGCAGAGGAGAAAAGGATGGAAAAGGGCCATTTGTGGCCATCAGCTCTTCAAGCACTGTTGGCAACATGTGCATATCTCTGCCTGCTCTCTGGTAAAATGGGGATCTGTGGGTAGTAACAGATATAGATATAGGCAGCTCTCAACCAGCTGCCTGCAGGGCCTCACTGCTAAGCTTGCTCACCTTCCGAGTTCCGGTGCAGAAAGCATAGCTTCTTCTCTTGCTCCCTTTCCCTTCTCCCTTCCCTAGACACTGGCCAGAATCCTAAGCCAGCTTGTTCTGATCCTCAGGCCCTTTTCACTCTCTCTTAAGGCTCCTGCACACACTCCAAGCTAGTGACCTCTGACTGAAGCCTAGCAGCAGGCCAGTTGGGTGGGCCTTGCTTGATTTTTTTTTATCAGATATATTCTTTACATTTCAAATGATTTCTCCTTTCCCGTTTCCACCCTCCCTGAAAATCCCATAAGCCCTCTCCCCTCTCCCTGTTCCTTAATCAACTCCCTCCTGCTTCCCCGTCCTGGTATCTCCCTACACTGCTGCATCGAGCCTTTCCAAGACCAGGGGCCTCTCCTTCCTTCTTCATGGGCATCATTTGATATGTGAAATGTGTCTTGGGTATATCAAGCTTCTGGGCTAATATCCACTTATCAATGAGTGCATACCATGTATGTTCTTTTGTGATTAGGTTACCTCACTTAGGATATTTTCCAGTTCCACCCATTTGCCTAAGAATTTCATGAATTCATTGTTTTTAATAGCTGAGTAGTATTCCATTGTGTAAATATACAATACTTTCTGTATCCATTCCTCCATTGAGGGACATCTGAGTTCTTTTCAGCTTTTGGCTATTATAAATAAGGCTTCTATGAACATAGTGGAGAATGTGTCCTTATTACATGCTGGGGAATCCTCTGGGTATATGCCCAGCAGTGGTATAACGGGGTTCTCTGGTAGTATCATGCCCAGTTTTCTGAGGAACTGCCAGACTGATTTCCAGAGTGGTTGCACCAGCTTGCAATCCCACCAGCAGTGGAGGAGTGTTCCTCTTTCTCCACATCCTCACCAGCACCTGCTGTCTCCTGAGTTTTTGATCTTAGCTATTCTGACTGGTATGAAGTGAAATTTCAGGGTTGTTTTGATTTGCATTTCCCTGATGACTAAGGATATTGAACATTTCTTTAGGTGTTTCTCAGCCATTCGATATTTCTCAGGTGAAAATTCTTTGTTTAGCTCTTTACCCCATTTTTAATAGGGTTATTTGGCTCTCTGGAGTCTAACTTCTTGAGTTCTTTGTATATATTGGATATTAGCCTTCTGTCAGATGTAGGGTCTTTTCCAAATTTGTTGGTTGCTGTTTTGTCCTTTTGTCAGTGTCCTTTGCCTTACAGAAACTTTGTAATTTTATGAGGTTCCATTTGTCAATTCTTGATCTTAGAGCATAACCTACTGGTGTTCTGTTCAGGAAATTTTCCCCTGTGCCCATGTGCTCAAGGATCTTCCCCAGTTTCTTTTCTATTAGTTTCAGTGTGTCTGGTTTTATGTGGAGGCCCTTGATCCACTTGGACTTGAGCTTGGTACAAGGAGATAAGAATGGATCTATTTGCATTCTTCTGCATGTTAGCCGCCAGTCGAACCAACACCATTTGTTGAAAATTCTATCTTTTTCCATTGGATGGTTTTAGCTCCTTTGTCAAAGATCAAGTGACCATAGGTGTGTGGGTTCATTTCTGGGTCTTCAATTTTATTCCATTGATCTACCTATCTGTCTCTATGCCAATACCATGCAGTTTTTAATACTATTGCTCTATTATCGGTCTCCTCAGGGCAGCTGGGATTTCCACAATACTTGCCCTGCTGTTTTCCCTCGAAAATGCCAGTGCGATTGACCTTGACCTTAGGTCTTGATTCTATTTTGAAATTCTTTTATCTTTGAGACTAAGACCCCGAGAAGGGGACTTTATATCCCCACTTTCCAGCTTAGATGTGTGGCTCTTTATTCTTTATTCCATTACATCTCACTTTCACTTTGGCTCAGATTCCTTTGACTTTGCCTACCTAAACCACATTACTTCCCTTCAAGGATGAAGATATACACAAGTCACTGTCCTTAACCTTTCCTTATAAAATATCTTACAGTCCAGGGACAATGGGACTGGACACAGGTGGCTACATGTACTCCCTAGCAACAACGAGCCTACAGGGTAGACCACCTAGAATGAACCCAACTATCTATAATATAGAGCCAGTTCTCTGGAGCAGATCATCTTATGGCAACCATTCTCCTGTGTCCATGGCGTCCAAGAGTCATTGTAGTGGTGGAGCTCAGGCACCGATGGGTAGGTGACCAGGGCTACTTGCTTATTCACACTTCCTCTCCATGACCTAATTGATGCTCTATTTAAATCAAAAGCACATTCCAATACCCTGCATATGGACAAAGGATCACTGGATCCCTTTAAATGTACTTACTAATGTGCTACAGCTGAATAGAACTTGTCCCCCTGTTTTTCACCCAAAAAGCGAAGAAGTCATCAACTGTCTTTAACAGCCATGAAAGGAGAACATATGAGCAAGAACACAGGCATCCCATGTAAAATAATTATAAACTTGACCCTACTGTTGTGAAACTAAGGCTGCTGAGGCTAGCCATAGCGGAATTTCCCCACCTTCACAGGTTGTCAATCATCTACCACAGACTGACTGTTTCAGAGTAGGCACTCCATTGCTTTGAACATAGAAATGATTGGGACTTACGCAATGAAACAATAATGTGGTCTTTATTTTCTTGTTGTGAGCTAGTTAACAAGCAGTGACTTATGTAATGCTTTTAAAATTGGGGTATTTTGTTCACTCATGAACTGCAAATGGATTTTTTTTAATGAAATAGAATTCAATAATATTAAATGAGAATTCAATTTGGGCTTTGAAAGACTTCTTTCATTGTACATGTGACTGTGATGGATAAATGCATTCTTATGGATCCAGTTGGAGAAAAAAGAAACGCTGACACTTGACCATAATATCTTCTGTGTGATGATAAGAAGACGGCAACAAACAGCATTTTATACATTAATAATGACTATTGCACAACATTTTGATCTACAGCCTCAAGAGGAAATTATTGGCATGCAGAGCATCTTGCACAACTGCCACCAGTCTGCTGCTTTTGCTTTCAAACTATTGTAGATTGACAACATTCTTTCTTATCTGCCCTAAGATCCTGTTGGTAAGAAGGAAATAGATTACTCATTCAGAGCATGTGCATTGCCTTGCAGCTGCTCAAAAAGCTCTGCTTGCTCACACAAGTCCCTACTTTACTGCCACACGGAAAACTAGCACTGCCTTGGCTTCAGAAATGGGCACAGCAACCTTGAGAACTGCTCAGCAGCAAGAGACAGATCTGTCTGGAATGTTATGTATTTAACTGCTTAAGACCCACATCGGCAGACAGAAAGAGGGCTCTATAGTTCAGTTTTTGCTAAATTCCACAGGGTGCCTAATCTGTGCCTTCATTCTGAGAAAGCCAGGTATGTCCTGAGAGCAACCCAACAGCTAGGTTTTTGCGTGACTTCGATGAGTAAAATGACAAGTATATACATATACATATATATAAACATATAATTTTTTAAAAAGTGTTTTTGAAATGTTAAAAAATGGCATGAGTGGTCTTCCCGCTACCATTTGGACCAGGAGGCTGGGCAGCTCCAGAGCCTTCTGTGCATGGCCTGCCAGAAGAGAATGATCTCCCAGCAGCGCTTTCATTTCTGAGCGCACAGGTGAGATCACAACCTTCTCTCTGGAAGGGAACAGCTAGGAGCACACAGGGCATAAGATTAGTGGAGTAGCTGGGACAGAGGTCTTCAGGCTGCCATTTGCACCAGGCAGTCAAGCAGTGCATAGACCCTGACAGAAGAAAGTTGGTCTCCCAGTAGAAAGGAAACAGGCTTACAGGTCCACAGGAGGAAAAAGCTCCAGCCAGAGACAGCAAGACCAACTAGCAACAGAGATAACCAGATGGTGAAAGGCAAGCACAAGAACCCTACCAACAGAAACCAAGGCCAATTGGCAACATCAGAACCCAGTTCTCCCACCACAGCAAGTCCTGGATACCCCAACCCACCAGAAAGTCAAGAGATGGATTTAAATCATATTTCATGATGCTGATAGAGGGTTTCAAGAAAGACTTAAATAACTCTCTTAAAGAAATACAGGAGAACATCGGTCATCAGGTAAAAGCCCTTAAAGAGGAAACACAAAAATCCCTTAAAGAAATACAGGAGATCATGGGTCAACAGGAAGAAGCCCTTAAATAGGAAACAAAAAAATCCATTAAAGAATTACAGGAAAACACAAACAATCAAGTGAAGGAATGGAACAAAACCATCCAGGATCTAAAAGTGGAAGTAGAAACAATGAAGAAATCACAAAGTGAGACATCTCTGGAGATAGAAAACCTTGGAAAAAATTCAGGAGTCATAGATGCAAGCATCAACAACAGAATACAGGAGATAGAAGAAAGAATCTCAGGGGCTGAAGATACCATAGAAAACATTGACACAACAGTCAAAGAAAATGCAAAATGCATAAAGCTTGTAACCTAAAACATCCGGGAACTCCAGGACACAATGAGAAGACCAAACCTAAGGATTATAGGTATAGAAGAGAGCGAAGATTTACAACTTAAAGGACCAGTAAATATCTTCAACAAAATTATAGAAGAAAACTTCCCTAACCTAAAAAAAGAGATGCCCATGAACATACAAGAAGCCTTCAGAACTCCAAACAGATTGGATCAGACCAGAAGGTCCTCCTGGCACATAATAATCAAAATACCAAATGCACTAAACAAAGAAAGAATACTAAAAGTAGTAAGGGAAAAAGGGCAAGTAACTTATAAAGGCAGGCCTATCAGAATTACACCAGACTTCTCACCTGAGACCATGAAAGCTAGAAGATCCTGGGCAGATGTCATACAGACCCTAAGAGAACACTAATGCCAGCCCAAACTACTATACCCAGCAAAACTCTCAATCACCATAGATGGAGAAACCAAGATATTCCATGATAAAACCTAATTTACACAATATCTGTCCACAAATCCAGCCTTACAAAGGATAATAGATGGAAAATATCAACACAAGGAGGGAAACTACACCCAAAAAAGCAAGAAAATAATCTTCCTCCAACAAACCCAAAAGAAGATATCCACAGAAACATAAAAATAACATCAAAATAATAGGAAGAAACAATCACTATTCCCTAATATCTCTTAACATCAATGGACTCAATTCCCCAATAAAAAGACATAGACTAACAAATATTTTTAACGTAAAACTTCAATTTTTATCAGAAAATGTTTGTAATTCCTCTTTCAATTAATTTAGCAATTTTTTATGTCTACCATTTTATCTGCATTATTTTTCATGATAATCTTTAATTTTAATATGTTTTTCTATATATTTCTTCTATTTTATAAGAAATGTTTTCAATGTAAATCTCTGATTTTATCACAAAATGTTTTTAATTCCATCTTCAATTAGTTTAGAAAGGTTTATTATATCTACCATTTTATCTGTATAATTTCCATGATAATCTTCAATTTTAACATGTTTTTCTATTTCTTCAATTTTATCAGAAATATTTTCCATGTAAATCTTCAATTTTATCAGGAAATGTTTATAATTCCACTTTCAATCAACTTAGATTATTTTTATGCCTATCATTTTATCTGTATAATTGCCATGATAATCTTCAATTTTAATTTTTTTCTATGTATTTTTTCAATTTTATCAGAAACACTTTCCATGTAAATCTTTAAGTTTATCAGAAAATGTTTATAATTCCACTTCTAATCAATTTAGGAATACTTTTATACCTACCATTATTATACCTATATAAAATTTTCCATGATAATCTTCAATTTTAACATGTTTTTCTACATTTTTCTACAATTTTATCAGAAATATTTTCCATGTAAATCTTCAGTTCTATCATAAAATGTTTCTATTTCATTTTTCAATTAATTTAGCAATGTTTTTTATGTCTACTACTTTACTCTTTAATTTTCCATGAAAACTGTCAATTTTAACGCGTTTTTCTATGTTTCTTTTATTTTATCAGAAATATTTTCCACGTAAATCTTCGATTTTACCATAAAATGTTTTTACTTCCTTTTACTTCCTTTTTCAATAAAAATAAAAATAAAAAAATTAAAAATCATTATGCTAATGGTATAAATTAAAAATGTTCATGGTATTGCTTATTCAAGTTATCCAACTGGCATTATTGGTAAGTCAGGACCAAAGCCACCCTATACCACCCCTTCATCACGCCAACCTCAACATAAATCTGAATATAATAAACTTGAATAGACTAGGCAGGGAAGAAAAAAAATGTCATGAGTAATCTTTAAATGAGAGGATCTGAATATTTTTACCAATGAATAAATCAGTTACCCAAACTCTTCATTGCAACAAACACGTAACTGGTACCAATTGAAGCCTCCTATCGGAAAGACTATATTTTCAAAGCAATCAGGCTGTGGTTTGGATGTGCTCTGACCTTAAAGGATTCATGTTTTGGAGACTTGGTCCTCAATGTAAAGTGACGAGGTAGAGGGTCTTCAGGAGGTGAAGCCTAGTGAAGGTTATTGCTTTTTGGCTTTTCAAAATGTGTTTATTCTCATTAGGGCTTCTTTGTAAAGCCATCTGCCTATAGGCCTTCAGCAGAGGTTCATTCAGTGAATCTCTCCAATTCTGGCCTTTGATCTGAGACTGGAAAACTGGTGGCTAGATTATACAAAAGAATTCTAAGTATAAAGTTATACCAGGATATCATTATAGGTTTACAGAAAATGGAAGAACTAACAAATAAAGTGAAGAAGTTATGAGTATAAAGCATTGACTATAAGTTTAAAATAACAGTTATAGGCACTAAATACTCTTTTGTTTGGATTCTATTGGATCTACTATAAGGTGCTATATATAATAATTGGAAATCAAAAAATGTTATGATAATAAACCATTGGGTTAAGTAGGAAAACACAGGAAAGTAATCTAGACAGGCAGACATTCAGCATTTATATAGTTACATATACCTAAGAATATTCTCATAACATAAAATTAAAACCAGTGATAAGAAATAAAAATTTTTTCTAATAATATCACTAAGCATAACATATTTGGTAACTAAAGTGATAGAAAATTTAAGATGCACATGGAGCACGTACTTTTCTCAAAACAAGAACCATGATAAGGGAAACTACTCGTATTTGGTTCATAACCAACCAACCATTCTATAAATCTAATATAATTCCAATAGAGAAAGTACCATAATATTTAAATTATGACAAAAATCACTTAAAATGTCATTTTCAGACCAAAAGTAAGAAGCTAATAATACTCTTAGCTTATTAGTAACAATGAACACAGTATTAAGTAGCTAAAAATTAAGGTACTAGCAGAGAGAAACAAATGGATGGAAGAGATACTGGGACAAAGAGCACATCTACATACCTAGTGACAATCTTCTACTCAGAAAGACAGGGAACCACACTTGGGCTTTGCCAGCTTTTGTGTCTCAGTAAGATGGGACTGGTTTTAGTATTATTTGTATTAATACAAAATTAAATACATGGGAAGTGGCATGTCTGCCTGTAAGATGCTGAAGGTTCATGTCCCCAGTTGGTTTTGATTGGTGAAATAATTACTGGCAGCCAATGGCTGGGCAGGGAGACAGAGGCAGTACTTTAAGATTTCCTAGGCAAGGGAGAAGGGGAGGAGGAAAGGCAGAATCACCATGATGAGGAAACAGGAAGATCAGACTTAAGAGCTGCAGAAGAGAAAATATCTAGCCATATAACAACCAGATAGAGAGGAATAAAATTTGATTTAATTGTTTTTAAGGATAGAAAGGTGTACAATGGTAATTGTTTAAGAGTTTTAAAGAAATCCAGGCCGTTGATCTCAAATGTAGAAAACAAATGTATAGAGAAAAAAACCGAGATTAAATGAAAATAAATAAATAAATTTAAAAAGGTCTATGCTGGGTTAAATACTCAGATTCTTTGAATATAGTATACAAGGGAATTCTGGGATTGTTTAGCTTGGTATGACAAATTAGAAGCCTAAAAATAGACATATAGTAAATAGAGGGGAATTTAATTGAAGTTAAATACCTAGATGAAGAGAGGCTTTTGATCAAATTGTAGGTAGCAAGCAGGGGATAAGGGGAAGGACCTAATCTCAGACAGATAATAAACACTTATGTTAATTCGAGTTATATAAAGAGAAGGGGGACGTATATACCCACAGAGGTATTAATCTCCTAGAAGAGAGAATTTAAGTATAGATAGATGAACAAATAACTTAGGCATTGACCTTAGGTAGGTCATGAGCAGGGGATAAGGAGAAGACCTTATTTCAGATAGATAATAATATTTGTTTAGATTGCTTTAATTGCTCTGAATTGTTTTAATTATCAAAATGCATGTGGTTAGGAACTTAGTGGTTATAATATTAAACATCCACTGGCGGAGAGGTCAAGCTATTAAGTCAAATCAATCTATACCTTTAATGATTTTGGGTTACTGGACCAAGGGCATGCTATTTTGGGAGAGAGACCATAGGAAAGAAGAAGTTTTAGACCCTTTCCAGAGTGATATGGATAAAAAACCCCTGAAGATCTTGGCTACAGAAAAGAAAAATTTGAGAAAATCAAACAGGACAGGTAACTTGATCTGCTGATTCCTCAACATGGGAACAGCCCTATAACTGGCTTAGCCATGAAAATATCTCTAGCTAAAACTTCAGCTAAAATTAGACAATAAATTTTGTTGGTTGTGGAATCCTTAAGATTCATTGTGCCATTCTTCACATGGCATGAATGAAGATTTATTATGATCAGTTATACTGATCAAATTAACTCAAAAAAAGATAGTTGTCTTTCACCTGCTCAAATAAGGAACAAAATTCATCCTTAACTGATCTGTACACCTTGCATAATCTGTATGAATATCTTAATAGTACTGAAATTTTGGCTGTAAAATTCATATATTGCAGAATTTATAGCTCTGGCAAAATTCATCTGCAAAGATGCTGAGATGACCTTCTGTTCCAGCCCCCTGCTTCCTGATGTTGCCCAGAGACTAGCCTCCGAAATAGCTTCAGGAATTGCTGCTGATTCCCGATGGACTTGGTTCATCCAGCCTTTCAGACAGATCTCAGAACTTCAGTAAAATCCTGAGCCTTATAAACATATAGCGACTGGATAACATATGCTTGCCTTCTTAAGTCTAACCAATTTTTCTAATTCCCTACTCCTCACTACCCCTTTAAAGAATTTTCATTGCCCCTATTCAGCAGGAAGAAGTTGTGGAATGTCCTCATCCTGATCCCTAGGTTTGGGTGTCTGGTTATGGTTATTTTATAAATTATACATAGGCTGTCATTTTAAGGGATAATTTGGAAATGGTCACAATTTTGAACAGGGAAGAAATAGATGGGATGGGTTACTAAATATATTATTAATTAAAACAGTATATAGCCATAATCTTACATTGATAGAAATCTTTATAATTGATACAAAACTGAAGTTATAGTTTCTTATATTGCTATAGAATTTATATATTGATATAGATTTAAGGTTCTCATTGGTATAAATTCTTATATATTGATACAAAATTTGAAATTAACATTGTTACTCTTATATAGGCATTGTGCCAATACAACTCATTTAAGAATACAAGGCCTTGACCCAGTTCTTCTATAGCTGCTATTCCAGTTTATGATGATTATGTAATACAAGTTAAAAGCCAGATAGTAAACTCATGGTTATATTAGATTTTGATTTAATTACAATAAAGTGTTTTCAATTTACTCATTAGAAATGGCTATGAGTAGTCAAGGTTTAACAGTTCAGATACACTTTATATAGTCTTCAAAAACATCAGAAATCCACAGAATGTGACATTTAATATTAATTCATTATTAAAGATCATTTGACTAGAGACATGTCTGCTCCTGACAGTACCCCATTCATGGTTCATAGAAGATATTGAGCACCAAAACCTCCATATGGAGTTGCTCCAATTATGGCAAGGTAGCCACTGGACAAAAGTTGCCCTAATTCATCTACAGACAAAAAAAAAATACTGTTCAAGAAAAGATATATGATGTGAGATAGTCGACAGTTTAGCTCTGCCAAGACAGAGTGAGGTGGTCCTTCATAAATCCTGCTTTATTTAAGGTCTGTCAGATGATCCTGGGCCAGAAGGCTGAAGACAGATGCTCCAACATTTTGAGGAATAGAGGACTATCCAGGTAGTCAGCTGTTTCTACATTTTGGTTAAGTTTTGGAAGCTATATTTTTGTGTTTTCTATATATCCAGGTAATATTTAATTTGTTCTTGGATTTCTGATGGGGTAAAAGACTAGTTATAGTCTCATAATCAAACTTCAGTTGTTTAACATTGAGGAAGATGATGGTTTTCAGATGGTAATGAAAGTTAAAATCAGAACATAATTCAGGTTTAGAATTGTAAACTCTTTAAGTCAGGATAGATGGTAGAGTACTTAATCAAAATTGGCAAATATGCCGTTGTATTTCATACTTTATAATTTACATAATTATAAGGTTGTGCTAAATTTATGTCAGAAAAGAGCCTTTTTTATTGGACAAAAGGGTGGGATGTTGGGATTGGTTCTAGTGCTATTTGTATTAATACAAAAATAATAACACTGGAACTGGCATGTCTTCTTGTAAGATGCTGAAGGCTCCTGCCCCCAGTTGGCTTTGATTGGTGAAACAGTTACCAGCGGACAATGGCTGGGCAGAGGGACAGAGGCGGATTTTAGATTTCCCAGGCAAGGGACAAGGGGAGGAAGAAGGGCAGAATCACCATGATGGGGCAACAGAGAGATGAGACTTAAGAACTGTAGGAGAGAAAACCTCCAGCCATGTATGAGTCCATTAAGAAGCTCCAGGAGCCACATCCCAGATTGGGTCTGGAGCAGCAGAGATGAAATATAGATTTAACAAGTTTTAACTAAGGAATATTGGAGGGGAATGTGTTAGCTATGTGGAGATTGAGGAGTAGCCAAGCCATTGAGCTAGTAAAGGCATATTAAAATATAAAGGTTGCATGTGAGTGTAGACATGTGTGCACCCACTGTGAGCACAGAGAGGTTTAAAGACCTACTGATTTATTAAGATAGAATTATGAAGCTTATTTTTATGTGTAGCATGTTATTTGCCTATTAAGTTATATTCCCAGCAAAATCTCTCTCTCTCTCTCTCTCTCTTCTCTTCTCTTCTCCTCTTCTCTCTCTCTCTCTCTCTCTCTGTGTGTGTGTGTAGGTGGCTAAGTGTGTAAACTACTTGATGCATAAACCTAAGGATTGGAGTTCAATCCCTAGAATTCAGATAAACTATCAGTCAAGATGGTGTCACTGGGCAGAGAAACAGGTAGATCTTTGGGGCTAGCTGGCTAGTTAGCCTAGCCTACTAGCTCAAGGCCAATGAGAGAAACCGTCTAAACAAACCAGTGGTCAGCTTCTGAGGAATGACAACCAAGATTGACCTCTGTCCTCCACACATTCGCATATATATGTGCATGCATACCTGAATTCACATGTGCATCCACACTTACAAGTACACACATCCACATAAGTAATAACTAAATAATTTAAAATAAATCAACAAAAGCCAGTGGGAACTGGTGAAAGGGCATAATATCTGACCTACAACACTTAAGACTTGTGCCGTACATTCAATCAAAATAGCTGTAGAGTGCACACTACCTGTGAGTCTAAGAAGCTGGGGATTTCATGGACACCAACATTTACTTCATCCAACTGCAAGCAAAACAAATTTCTGGCAACCTGGACGAAATCTAAAATTAACACATTTTGGTAAGAATATAGCATTTAATTTCATCTCAACAACTATTACTTTCTTCTCTGAGTTGAAATTATGAGCTTCAGTTTACCTTACACAAATTATCCCAAAACTGTATTGACCAAAGTGTGACATAAATGTGATATAAATAATACAGAAACCATTTAATCTCACTTCAGTTAGCTCTGTCATACAATTCAGTTAAGATATAAAAAAGCAAACACATATCACAGACATCTAATTCCTTAAATCTCACATTATGCATACAATGTTTCTGGAAAAATAAAAGACATTATGACCTGGCTTTATAGGCTGAAGGGATCTAAAGGTTGATAACAGCAGCAGCTGTATGTGCTTAGTGGTCAACCTCACACCATTCCTCAACATCCTCTGAGGCAGGTCTTTCTGTTCTATAGATGAGCAAATCAGACCTGAGGCAGGCTTTCTTAAACTTACCAAGGCACTTAGCAAGTTAAGTGTCAGAACAGTCCGTAACTTCCAGACAGTAATGGTCTATTCATCTGTGTATCCTCAATAAGTTGTAATTGCAGCTATTACATTGTGATCTCAAAGGATCCTTAAAAATGCTCTGTTTTGACTTTACAATTCCTGCTTTTATTTCATGGGCACATTATCCTTTCTTGTCTTTTTTTAAGAATATTAAATAGTTTATCTAAAGTTATCTCTGCTCTCATCATTCATTACTTTTTCTTCTCTTTATCTGTTTGTCTGATGCTTTGGGACTCCATATTTTATGTGATCTTATCAAATGTTCAGAAGCCCTTGATTTGGAGTTTATACTTAACAATTAATAAGGCACTAAAATGTTGGTTGGAAATTTTATATGCATAATTTGCTTTGTCAACTGGCAGGAATATTTTACTGTAGAAAAACAATCTGGTGGCTTGCTGACATTTTTTGTTTAGATTCTCCAGAGACATACCTTAAATCCCCTGCTATGATTCTAAACATGGATGCAAATGTCACTGAGCATCTGGGTTCATGTTCTGAACAGTGACACACCTCAGACTTCCCCAGGTTCCTTTGCTTCTAGTAAGTATAGTTCCATAATATCTCTAGTTTAATTTCTCAATGTAATAAACTTCTTTCCCCCTGGAAGTTTAAGTTCCCCCTGGAATAATAGATGCTATACTGAGAAAGGGAGAAAATAGCATCGATAAATATCTGTATCACACATTTCTAAGAACTTTGATTTCAGTGTGCAATCTAAACCAGCCTATAGTCACACCTGGTACTTCATACCAGCTTGCCCTTTGCCTTCAGATGCCTGGATTCATCTGTCTCTGCACATTGGTGTATTTAGTGCTCTTTCTGTGCCCATCTTCTGTTCTTATAAATTATGTATGTGGGGTGTTGTTGTTGTTGTGGTGGTGAGTATATCTGTTTCCTGTTACTATTATTTTAGGGGAGGTGATTTTTAAGAGCCAATGGGATCCCAAATATCTGTTTTTCCTTATTTCAAAAATATAAGGTTAATTTCTTTATTTTAATAGAGATGTTTATCATGTGTACTATAGAACAAATGTTATGAGGTCTAAAGAGTATCCATTATATCCAAACATTTCTGTGTAGTAGAATAGACAAATAGGAGATAGTTTTTGGAAAATAACTTAGTGACAGATATGGAAGTTCCAAACTATGTGTATTGGGGGTGGGGTGGGATTTATCCTATTAATAAAAGAGAAGAAATTGCTACATTTCAAAGTATAAATGCATATTTATAAAAGCTGTAATAAATATAGATTCGTAATAACAGCTACTGAGAAACCATTAATATGCCAAGAGTAGAAATCTTGGTGTATTATGCCATCTCTAAGAATAAATAATTATGCAGTATGACAAAAACTTCCTGTTTCACTAGCTAAAAAAAAAGATGTAATCTCCATAGTAGTGAAATTAAAATTTCTACATTTTGTACTATCTTTTGTCAATATTAAAGCAATGTTTATATAATAAAAAATAAAATATGCAAAGAAATGAAAAAAAGAGTGGGACTGACTAATGATATATGGAGGTGATGGGTTCTGATATAAGTCTCCCTTATGCTGACCCAGCCAGGTTAGTAACAATGGCCATTTTTAAAGTACCAATTAAGGAATATGTAGTAGCAATAGTATAAGTTTTCATTTCCTTCTTACAGAACAAGCCTTCTCAATAAAAATAGGTCACAATGTCCACCAACTATCTGTGATAATACAACATGACGCACTTAAGACATTACCTCCAAAAGACACAGTCCCCTTTGAGTCGGCCTGAACTTGCTGTCTCAGGACTTCCTGCTGTTCCTTTGTTGGCTGTATACCGAGGTAATTGAGAGCCTGGAAGGGAAGGACTTAGATGAGGCAGCTTTCACACCTCTGGGGTAAAACTTTTTACCACAACTATGTTTTACAATGCAGTAGAAAACAAAATCAATACCAAGAACCGTGACCAGAATTAGAATCCGTGGATAATCTGTTGACTGTAGATTAACTACCTATAAAAGATGACATTCTTGAGTATTCCACTTGCCCCAAATCCTCACTCCTACCATGACAAATACCTTAGCTAATGCCAGATTTACAAACATGGCTGTAGGAGCAGATATAAAATATTTCTAGCCTATGTGATTTTGCAGAAGAAAAATTACACAAAAAAATTTACTGAAGTCAAATTTATCGATAACATGCAAAAAGAAAAAGAAAAAAAAAAAAGAAACATGAAAA
Source organism: Tokudaia tokunoshimensis (assembly GCA_036184795.1). NCBI lineage: Eukaryota > Metazoa > Chordata > Mammalia > Rodentia > Muridae > Tokudaia > Tokudaia tokunoshimensis. The sequence goes on along the minus strand of BTHU01000010.1, from coordinate 31,163,909 downwards.
GCACTTGGCTGTTATCTTGATAGTAGAAATGAAGTTGATAGAATTGGGCTAAATGGAAAATATTCTTAATTTTGGCTAGTTTAGGGCTAAACTTACACAATGAGAAAATAAAGAAAAGTTTTCCCTAACACTCAGTTCTTCATCAGACTCTTTTCTTTGGATAAAGTCACTTCTGCCTTTAAAACAGAAATGGAGGCACTCCCACTTGTACTCCACTGTCCTTCTCATGTTCTATAGCCTTAGACAGAAAACTCATAATTTTCAGCCAAAAGACATTTGAAGTCCATTTTGCCCCTGATAAGGTTCTGGGGCTATGTGCTAGCCAATGAGGAAGTGCTGGAGAACAATCAGGAAATCTATCAGAAAAACAAGCACTTCTTCCCCTTGCCTTAAGAAAAGGGGAGAAAGGAAAGAGAAGACATGATCAGCCACCTTGACTTACAAGGACCCTAAACAATGTTGGTCGAATAGTCTGCAAGGAACCTCAATAATGATGGCGGAATACAGTCTACAAGGACTTAATGATTGTGGACTAGACAGTCTATGAAAGGCAGCAATGTGATTCTCTGATACTTGGAGCCTCTGTGCTTCTCCTGGTTATTTCCTTTGGGGCTTCTTAATGGTAAGAACATTAAGTTTCCAATGGAAAACACAGCTGTTTAGGAGTCTCTAGTTTTATATGTCCAAAAGTAATTTTAATGCACAATAACTGTCTGAGAAGTCTATTAGTGGATTCCACCAAGATAATATGATGTCAGTCATATTAAAGTTTAACAAAATTTATAATAAACAAAATTTATTAAAGGTATTCTTGACAAATATCTTCTCCATTTGGAACATGTTCTAATAGCACTTCTTAAACCAAACATGTATTTCATGCTTACTATTGGTCAAACATATAACTCTGTGCAATGATATCAACAAACATATAGTCTCTAGTCTCACAAAGCATATGGTGAGAATAATGTGTAAATAATTATAATAAGAATATTTTATTTAATGCAAGTGTATAGAGGACACACTATTACCAAAAGCATTTGTTATTGTATGGGCACATGACTGACTGGGCACAGTAGAAGGAAATGGAGAAGGCAGCATATCAGGGATGAGTTTTTAGTGTATTTAAAGTTGGTCTAATACCATCCTGCTACCCTATCAAAGCTGTAAGTATTGTTTATATAACATTCAAGAAAGATTTGTAGCTTTTGTGTATGTGTATTCTTTTCATCTTGAAAAAGTTACAAATATTATTAAAAAACGAATACAAAGAACACCTAAGAACCCGGCCATCTTAAAACATTCCATGATATTTGTTTAAAATCTACACATATTTTTAAAAAATGAGACTACAGATTAAATTGAAAGGTTCTTCTGTTCTTCGCAGTAAATTCCACCCTAAGGTCATTACATTCTTATTGTCTATTTTTTAATGCTACTTAGTATCTAAGTACATGTACCCTAAATAATGTACACTTTTATTTGTGCATTCAAAATTTTATACAAATAGTGTAATCTAAAGGTATAGCTACAAATTAATTTTATTTTATTTTACTTAGTGATTTTACAGTTGTTCAGTATTGCCTACATATGTAGTTCACTTACTTTGTGGTATTCCATTGAACAGATATATAATTTGTCATGCATTCTCTGATTAATAGACATTTATAACTACCTCACCATTCTTTGCTATAGAGCACTATCCATATCTTCTTTAATAGATGCATGTAAATTCTTCTACTGAATATGCACATAAATGGAGGGACTGAGCCACAGGGCATATTATCAAGTTTACTACTGAATTATTCTTCAACTACCTGCACTCATGCACACATGCCATAACATATAAACCATCCTAGCTTTATATTCTTAACAGAATTTTTGTTTTCACATCTTCATTTTGTCACAATATCAGAAATGAAATATTGTTAATTTGAATTCTTCTAGTTGCAAGTAAAATGAGACATATTTTGTATGTTTGCTAGCAAAAATTGGATCATAAGTTGTTAGCTATTTAAATGTTAGGACATAGAGTTTTAGGGTCTAAGTTTTAGTCCTAGATGGGAATCTGGATAAGGGCCTCACTACTGACAAGCAGCACTTTTCCCCGTTAGTCTTTCTGTTTTACTCATCTTCTGTTTCTGGACATGATGTTCTCAGCATTTTCCTCTTCCTAGGATTATCTGTTAGTACCTTAGTGTACTGCCATAATCTCTTTAAATTTCATGTGGACCTGATTCCTTAGTTCTTTATGATTTAGTAAGCCTTTATTTTTTAAAAATAACAAAAAGTACAGCATTACTTCATTGTACTTACTGCTACAGTATATGAAGGTTATAAACTCTGTCATAATTTTGATGATAATTTTTAAGATATTCTATGTTTCTCTGTGTGTATGTGTGTGTGCTGGGGCACACATATGTAGGCACCCATCTTTGGATAGAGACCAGAGGACAATATCAACTGTTATTCCTTAGTAACTTTAACTCCCATCCTGTTTTTTGAGACAGGATTATCTCATTAGTTTAGAGCTTGCCCAAATAGGCTAAGTTGGTGTCTTAGTTATACTTTTTATTGTTATTATAAACACCATGACCAAAAGCAACTCAGAAAGAAAGACTTTATTCCAGTTTACAACCCTCAGGTCATACTCTGTCACTGAGGGAAGTCAGGGCAGGAATTCCAGACAGAAAGCTGAAAACAGGAACTGAAACAGAAGCCATGGAGGGTGCTGCTTACTGACTTGCTGCCCATGGCTTGCTTAGCTGGCTCTCTCATACAACCCAGGACCAATTGCCTAGGGTTGGCACTGTCCACTGTAGGTTGGGCCCTCCCATATCAATCCTTAATCAAGAAAGTGCCTAACAAACTTGCCCACGAGCCAACCTGAGGTAGGCATTTTTTTTTCTTTTCCAGTTGACTTCTTCTTCCAAAATAGCATCAATCTGTGTGAAGTCACCATAAAAGCCTACCAATACAACCAACTGGCCAGCGAGATCCAGGGAGCTGCCTGTCTGTGCTTCCACACAAGCCTGTTTTTGTAAAATGTGAGTTCTGCAGGGCTGAAGTAAGCTTCTCACATTTCCATGGCAAGCACGTTTACCCACTGAGCTATCACTCTAGCCAAAGAGAAAGAAACTCATTTCCATGTCAGTTTAGTAACCAAAGACTTTGTTTTATACTAGTGAAGTACTATGAACTTCCAAATCTAAATGTTATTAAATAATTGAAACCCAAACTGTCACTCATTTAATCAAATAAGCTACTTCAAGAAACCGGTAGTTCTAAAATGTCCTTCTCTCCAAGAACAAGGCAATTCTTTCCTGCTGTCTTGTGAAGAAAATGATTTTAAGGAATTTACCATTTCCAGTTTCTCTGCCTTAAGGCGAACAGAAGGATTCAGGGAAATCTTTCCTTGTGGTCCAGAATCACCATCAGTCCAGGCTGGAGCAATGTCTAGGAGACAACAGGGTGCACATTAACTGGAAATCTAACTGGAATAGAACTTTGCATTTGACAAGATGAGTTATGGGCTCCTGTTGTTCAAAAATAATTCCGGTTAAACAGTTGGTAGATCTTACTTTTGTTTTTATGAATTTTCGCCCTGTAAACCAGCTTTGCTTGAGCTTTGAAGGACATAATATCCAGCACCGGCAATTTTGCATTATGAAGTCTCATGGAAACATTAACCTAAAGACAGATACCCGCCATTATGAGCCTCATCACAATGCCCTCGTAAGTGTAAGATAAAAAAATCTCTTTGTTCAAGCAAGTAAAATTATATTGGACAGTCAAAGACCATGGTATTTCGTTGACTGGAAAAGACAGTACTGTTACAGGAACTGTGGAAATGTTCTAGAAAAACTCTAAGTATGACTTCTAACACTTATGTACAAAAGGACAATGTGGACATGTAACTTTCTGAGCTAAAAAACCTCTTCCATTTTACAGAAGGACTGCATTTAAAGCAGTAGAAATGGACTTTTAAGTGCTAAAGGAAATCCACTGCACACTCATGTCTCTGTATGTTTTCAATGCGCTTAATTGTGTAGGGCATATGCTTTTCTTTTCTGTTTGCAGGAATGTGATATTAGTTGCCACCAGAGGCCAGCCCTTGAGAAATGATTTAATATGCCATAGTTTTAAAGACAAATTTCTACAATTTATGTCAATCTTTCCTATCTAAATTGTCACTATTCTAAATACACTCTTAAATGGTATTTTACCAGTTCTACATAGAAACAAGAGGAAGAGAAGAAACTTTTTGAAATGTCACATCTTTATGCAGTGTTTTAATTTTTTTTAATTTCTCAGAGCATCTGTCTCTAAGTACAAAATGATTTGCATTCTCTTTCTTAAGAACATAAGAAGCACATATGAAAATAAAGAGTCTTCCTCTAAACCTTTAACACATCCTCAACATTCTATGCAAAACCTTTAATATAGCTTATAGGTGTTAAGTGTGTGTGTGTGTGTGTGTGTGTGTATAAATTGTCACTGACTTTCAGCTCCAAATGAAATTAAACCTCAAGAAGGGTTGATCTTAGTGTGACAGAATTTTTACAATTCTGGTAATAGCAAGAAAGATTCTTGTTATCATGACATCTAATTGTTGTTCATGAGGTTAAAAATATTAAGTCTCTATTTTTATCTATTACGAGAAAATCAATATATGGTGTGGTAGAAAAGATTACCATGGGATGAAGTGGAAAGGAAAAACGAAGACAGGTAAAAACACTTTATTTTTCAACTTCAAGGTTTCATCTTGAGACATGTTTTCAAGTTGTGTGGCTGACCTAAAATTAAGGATCACTAACACCAGCTGAACACAAACTACCCTTTCTGTGGTTTCAACCCAACACGAACTGGGCCTGAATGACTGAATTCAAATTTAAGTTTGTAGATGAAAGCAATGAGCAGAAAAGAGAGAAGCAGACACACATGACAACCACACCTACCAAGGCACACATTTTTACTGTTTTCCTACTGTTAAGCATAAAAATTTGGTATAGCCAAAAGCAGAAATAACAAGTTAGCTCTATTTTTACCTATAGGAAGATAGTGAATTAATTAGACTTCATTTCATTAATCTTCATAATAACAAAAATGTCATTGGTGTTATTATTCTCGCTCCTCGAACTAGGGTCTGACAAAGTAAAGAAACTGGCCCAGGTGGCACAGTCAGGCGATGACAATGTTCTGGTTCTAGTCTCCGGTGACTCCAGAAACCAGTATTGCTCTGAGTCCCTTTTTTCATCACCAAATTCTCATCACAGTAGAAAGACTCAAACTGACATTTAACCGAGACTATAATGGTAAAAATCAGTAAAGTCAGGGAAAACAATGACAAAACCTGAAAAGGAGACACAGTGATGAGGAACAAAGAAGTGATGTATAACTATTCTCAACCCTCAGTGTAACAGCAAGCACCGGGCCTTGACAAAGCTTGTTTTCTTCAGCCTGCCTTTCTCTACATGCTGACCTTTGGGTTAATTCTTTAAGAGTGAGTGCATATAACACCAACTCATGCTGACAACTCAGATCTGTTAAAGCCATAAAGACCCTACCTCTATTGCTAGCGCTCCCTCCCTGCCTCAACCTCCCATTCGCTCCTTTTTTGTGGGAAAGACTTTATCATTCTTGGATTAGTGATCCCCAGGCTCACCGAGAGACCCTCCTCAAGATCTAAGCTGTAGAATGACTAAGGGGACACCTGGTGTCAGCTTCCTCACAGCACCTGCCCACCCAACCCAAGTGCACGTGCACTCCACATGTACACATGCACAAAAACAAAGAGGTAGGACACCGAAAGGCACGCATACAAAATTAATTTAACAATCTTGGATCCGGCTAGGGAGTTAGCTTAGACAGTAAAATGCCTACCATGTTAGCAGGAAGGCCTGAGTTTGGATCCCCAGAATCTATGTAACAAGCCTAGGGTGGCAGTCCACTCTTATCGTCAAAGCCCTAATGCTATTGGCCTGTAAGCCTAGCTAAGTTGGTGGAGTTCAGATTTACCAAGACATGCTGTCTCAAAAAAAATTAAAGGGAAAAAACAGTCAAGAAAAGACACCTGACATTAGTCTCTGATTAGATGTACCATATGCCTCTGTTCATGTGTATCCACATGTGCAGAGCCACATCAACAAGAAACACACACACACACACACACACACACACACACAAATTTTGTAGTTTGGATGAATAAGATTAAACTCACGCTATTGTGCAAAAGTTTTAATACTAGCATCTTCATATACAGACATCCATATAACATACATCCTGTTTGGCCAGAATATAGAGTAAAATTTTCATACATTTATTTCATAGCTTGCTAGAGTTTTCTAAGCTTGGGTTTTAATGCTAGGAAAACTAAGTTATACTTTGCATTTGGCTTGTGGTAATAAGTCATAAGGCTTTTCTGTGACTCTTTTTTTTTCTTTTACATTTTTATTAGATGTTTTTATTTATATTATTTATATTTCTTTTTATTAGATATTTGCTTTATTTACATTTCAAATGGTATCCCCTTTCCTTGTTATCACTCTGAAAACCCCATATCCCATCCCCCTCCCCCTACTCACCCTCTCTCCCCACTCACTCCCTTCCCCCTAATTTCCTGACTTGCATTCCCCTATTCTGGGGAATTAAGCTTTCACAGGATCAATGGTCTCTCCTCACATTGATGTCTGAAATGGCTACTGTCTGCTACAAATGTAGCCGGAGCCAAGGGTCCCTCCATGTGTACTCTTTGGTTGGTGGTTTAGTCCCTGGGAGATATGGGGGTATTAGTTGGTACATGTTATTGTTCTTCCTGCAGGGCTGCAAACCTCTTCAGCTCCTTGGGTTCTTTCTCTAGCTGCTCCATTGGAGACCTTATGCTCAGTCTATTGGTTGGCTGTGAGACATGGGTACTTTGATCCACCTTCCAATAAGGATCAAAGTCTCCACACTTTGGTCTTCCTTCTTCTTGAGTTTCATGTGGTCTGTGAATTATATCTTGGGTATTCCAAGATTCTGGGCTAATATCCACTTATCAGCTAGTGCACACTGTGTGTGTTCTTTTGTGATTGGGTTATCTCACTTAGGATGATATTTTCTAGCTTTATCCATTTGCATAAGAATTTCATGAATTCATTGTTTTTAATAGCTGAGTAGTACTCCATTGTGTAAATGTACCACATTTTCTGTACCCATTCCTCTGTTGAGGGACATCTGGGTTCTTACCAGCTTCTGGCTATTATAAATAAGGCTGCTATGAACATAGTAGAGCATGTGTTCTTATGACATGTTGGAGCATCTTCTGGGTATATGCCCAGGAGTGGTATAGCTGGTCCTTAGGTAGTGCTAGGTCCAATTTTCTGAGGAACTGCCAAACTGATTTCCAGAGTGGTTTTACCAGCTTGCAATCCCACCAGCAATGGAGGAGTATTCCTCTTTCTCCACATCCTCTCCAGCATCTGCTGTCCCCTGAGTTTTTGATCTTGGCCATTCTGACTGGCATGAGGTGGATCAAATATATTTTTCAATAGTTATTTTCCTATTCCAAAATCAAGTATATTTTCTTCTAATCATTGGTACAAGTATCCCTTTACTTACTACTGCAAGATCTCTGCTGCCATCAGGCCTGCCAAAGAGGCTCTCTGGTACCTCACATTTCTAAGCTCTGGCTCATGGTGCTTCCTTAAATTAGTATGGTTTTCTGCTTGCTTCCTTTAAGACTTGGAGCACGTCTCATTTATTTCTTAGTTGTTCTTTGCATATTGCCAAGTTCTTTGCTCCACCCTAGTTTTGTAGGTTGAAGGAGGACCCAGAATTGACTCCCATGGCCATGGAAGAAGCACTCACCTCTGCTCTCAGTCATGGCTCAGTGTTATCAGAAACATAGGCTAGCTTAAATTTCTGTAATATGATTAATAATAAAAATACTGCTGGACATAAGCCATGTACCAATCATAATGCTAAGGGCTTGATACCTGTGATCCTTAATCTGTAATTTCCCCTTGAAGAAACCTTCTCAGGATTACTGAGCTAAGAAAACAGGATGGAGGATTAGAAACTCCCAGCCTGCTCTTGTGTTCTCCTGCACCACACGCCCATCAAAGGCTGCTTCCACTGAAAACAGTTCCTCCCTCCCTCTCCCCTTAGTCTACATTGTACATGTCTTTGCATTATTTGTGCACATTATAAAATACATTCCTGTGTGCTTACCTATGGAAAAATACACATATATTTACATGCTTTCGGATGTGAGTAGCAAGGATGTTACCACTCTATGACTAATGTTTTGCAACATAATCAAAGAATAAAGACCCAGACTTGCATCATGGAGCAACTCTGACCCCACATCTTAGACTGGCCGCTTTATCCATGTCTTTTTTTCTTTCCATGTGAGTTCCCAATTTTAAATAAAAACAGTCTATCAAGAGACTGGATGTTAATTATGTGAAAGGAATACTAATTAATAGTATTTCCAAGAATCACTAAATCTCAGTAATTAAAAGGTATATAATTTTGGCTAAAAAAAATTACTAAACCATTGGAAAATACTTCTCCCAATCAGAGGAAACGTAAGATGAACACAGTATAAATTGCCGTGAAGTCTGATGCTGGGTGGTTTTTTTTTTTTGGTGCTGGGGACTGAATGCAGGGCCTGGTAAGCATGTGCTCTATCGATGAACTGTACCACATGTTCATTTCTAGTGGCTACTCAATCTAAACCAGTCCTTTTTATTTTGTAACTCTTAGCAAAATTAATAGTATTAAAAATTAATACATGTGCGTTGCAATTTGAATTATTATTTAAGAATATGTAGTTAGCCTTTTAGTTATATTAAATATAATTTCTAAATTATCTTTAATTTTTGGAGACAGTTTCAGTGGAGGGATTATTATTCTGGATATTTGAGTCCATAAGAACTTTACAGATTAATAAAAGTCCTTTTCTATGTGTAGCTTAGATCATTTTGATTTTATTATTTTCAAATCACTAAGTCATTTTAGAGTAATTCAAAAATAATATCAAAGGCAGTATGGATATCTTTTCTAATTTATATCCATACAATATCTTTCAAAACAAATGAGCAAACATTTTTTCTTAAGTTCTGTTCCATCTGCACTGTGTTTTCAAAGATGTAGCCGTATATGCCCTCAGTACTTGAGTAAAGAGATCGGAAATCATATCTTGACTATTTGTTACTTGATTTCCTTACTTGATTAAACAATTTGTTAACTAGTACAGCTTCACAGACATTTATTATAATGCACTTTTTAAGATTTCAACTCTTTTTTTCAAAGAAAGTTCTAGCAAAAGTCAAGACTTAACAGAAAGCACCCAACAATACACTTATTTTGCTTTTTTATTCACTGAAAGAAAAAAGGCAAAATGTACGTCTTTAAGATCTATTGAGTCATATTATTAATTCCTCATTGAAATAGAGTAGTTGAAAAACAAACAAGGAATTAAATGTGAATTTACCTGCATTAGATGTATCTGTCGGGCTGTTGTCCAAAGAAGTAATTGGAGTATGTTCTGTTTTATTGTGTTCAGGTTTTGTCTGTGAAAAAAAAAAAAATGAGGGAGATAATATGTCATTTTCTAAAGTAGGTCAAAGTACAAACTAGATGCTTGTGTTAACATAAATAGAATGGTTAAAAAGATCAAAGCAATATTCCAAAAAATATGAAGTTTCTAATATTTGCTATATTCATCTTCAAAGAAAGCATTTCAGAGTTGAAAGTAACAAAGCTTCTAGCTCTACCGTGTCTAAGGATAACAGAACAGAAGGCCATGCCCCTTGCTTTATAAAAGAACCAGTCCAAGGACTGACAGAAAGCATCTCTCTGATCACCATATACCTTGAACAGAAGTTACCCTTAAGAAACTTATCCTACTGAATGAAAGTTTACCTGTTTCTTGTTTTTTATTCCTAACACAGATTTAAAGAATTTAGACTCTAGTTTAGAATTGTGATTTAGTAGGACCATGTAGCAGTTTAAAGCAAATATATTATTTTGGATATAATAAATTTCTCATTTTTTTAGAATCAAGTAAGGTGAACTATTTGATAGGACATACATGCGAGGGTGAAGGGAACACTGTCCATAGATAGGATGGCAGGATTAGCCTCAGCATGAAAAGGAAAACAAAGGACTGAACGCACACACACATGCACTTATGAGTACCTATTCTTTTATTAGGTAGAAATAGACATTTGGAGAATTAATGGTGTCTAGTTCTTTATGGTACCATACTGGTATATGTTGATGTTTTCTATGTTTTTAAAGAAAGGGTGCATTACCTTGAAAATCTGTTTTACATGATAAAAATCTAAAAAGGAAAAGGAGAAATCTTTCAAGGAGATGCTAACTAATTAATAAGCATCGTTAATGAAATTACAATTCTATATTGACTTAACCAACATAAAGAACATAAGAGATTTACAGACTGAATATATAAACTAGAATTTAAGATTACCTGAATTGCTTTACAAGAAGGTAAAGTGGAGCCCTGAGTCTTGGGAGTGGATGAAGTCTTTGGAACTAGTGTTTCAAGGGGAGAGGAAAGAAGATTAAATGTTGAGGTTTGAGGTCCACAGTCTTCTGACACTTGTGGGGATGGACAGCAAATATTTCCTGGATGGCCACAGTAAGACTTTTGTCTGATGTACGCTATCTCCCAAGGAGATTCCGACCTACGATTTAAAGAGATTACTTTGTGAATATGCAGCAAATGCAGTCAAGTAAATTCAAAAACAGTGTTTCTAGTAGAGTGAAACCTTTAAGATATCCTAATCACTATCTTTAGATATACATGTTAAATGACTCATCATATCATATGGATGGAATTGTTACCTCAACTTGGCTCTGGTAATTATGCTTTTTGCTTCTTCAAATGATACCCCAATCATAGATTCCTTATTTATTGAGACAAGTTGATCTCCTGGCTTCAAACGTCCATCCTAAAAACAAAAGCCAAACAGAAAATTACAAAAAAATAATAATAAAGTAAATTTTAATAAAATTAACATAATAAAAGTAACTAATCTTGTGAATAAATAAAGTAAAATAATTAGAAAATCCAAATAGCAGAATGTTTTATTAATACCCAGTTAAGAATTATACATAAGTAAGCTTGTGTGGTTTATACATGTAGTGAATAAATCCTCATGCTAATGAATCAGCCTACCACAGGGATCCGGCCTGTATACAAAAGGGCACTTGTTTTCAAAGCTCGGCTCTGAGTCTGATAAGAGTCCGATTCTGATAAAGAAAGCCAAACCCTCACTGCATATTGAATATTTCAAAATAGGAGACTCATCCATCCTAGTGAATGAGCATTCTGCCTCTTTCCTCCTACCAAACTGTCAAATGGAGATGTAAAGACACATGTATACACATGCATGCACGCACATACATACACATACAGGCACACATACATATGCAGACTCATACAAACATGCACACACATCCACACACAGAAAATGTATACACATGTACAAACATGCACACTGACTTTTTAAAAGTGAAGTTAAGAAACCCAATTGCATTGGTTTTATCCAACTCTTAGTAATCAAGTATCTTCTTTACTAGACTTGTTAGCCCTTCCTGTGGCCATGCCAACGAGGCTGTACCTATGGTATCATATGCCATGTGCATATGTCATACTGATAATCACCAGCTTTAACTGGCTGTCTTTGTTAAGCTCTGGCCCTGTACATAACTCCCCCAAATACATAAGACACAGCATAATCAATTATAAGATCGAATGTGGTTCTTGAGCCAGAATCTCAGTCACTTCTTTTTTTCTCTTAATTCAACTGAAAACAAAATACTGGTTTTTTACAGATTAAGTACAAAGACAGAAAATAATATTATTGCCAGTCCTACAAAAAAAAGCAAGGGATTTTATTTTCAGTGTCCTTCAAGGTTCTGTATACTAGAAGGTTTGGTACCCCACTTGGCATAACCTGAAGCAGTTGAGATTTTTAGAGGTGGGGTGAGTGGGGGGGTCACTGGCAGCACTGGGGACATACCTAAGAGAGGGAAGTCTGGTTTCTTTTCCCTTTTGCTTCCTGGATGTTAGGGGAACAATGTCACTCTGTCACATCCTGCCAGAATATGATGCCTTAGACCAAAAGTGATGGGCCAGTCAAGTAAGGACTGAAACACATGAAAGTGTGAATCTAAGCAGACCATCTGTTGACTAACTCAGGGTTCTCATGTAAAGAAAAGGCTGATTAATACAGAAGGTTTAAAAAGCTTATGTTTTACTTTAATAATACTGAAATAATCTCTACAAATTCAAGAAAACTGACTTAAAATCAAATCTGAGTCAGTAGAGTGCTCAGCCACAATGGGACATCTCTACCACTCTCCTCCTGTGTGGCTCAGGAACATTGCTAAAGATGAGGCAAAAAGACTGTCTGAGGCAGAAAGACTGTCCGAGCCAGAGGTCAGGGAGAGCTGCAGTATAGCAGTATCTATTGAACATGGCAGGACCACGGCGCTCATGCACTCACAGCTGTGGCTGTCTGCACAAGATCTGGAAATGACCAAGCCAGTCAACACTCCAGCATGAGTCCCCTACCCTTAACTGAAGAGCAAGTGGCTATTGAGTCAGTTTTGTTTAAGCATGTGGCCCTAGGCTGACCAAGATGTTGGCTAGCCACACACCCATGAGTATATGGGCAGCACAAATTGGACTCCATGTTTTATTACAAAAGGCAAGCAGCAAGAATTTGGCAATGTGTGGAAGTAAGGGGGATCTAGGAGATGTTTGGGAGAGGAGTGGGGGTAATTATGACTCCTAAATAAATTATATTTTAATCTCAAATAGTAAAAATATTACAATAAAGAATCCTATATACTAAAATACATGCTTTGTGTAATCAATCTTTGGTATGAATTGGATTCCTCATAAAAAACGGTGATTTATGGCTATTTCATCATAAATAAAAATTATTTTTGAAAAAAGTTATATAGAATCATGTCTTCTACTTAATAATGAATACATAGGGAAGCTAAGATAAAACACTTATCAGAAGACTTTAGGGGCTAGTGGATGGCTCAACATTTGTCACCAAGTCTAGCAACTTGAATGTGATGCTTGGAACTCATACAGTGAAAATAGAGAAGGAACTGTGAATTGTCCTTTGACCTTTGTATATACACCACATGTAAATAACTGTAGAAAACAGACTTTTATAGGAGCACAGCCCATATACTGTGTAGTTTGTTCCAGTCTCAAGACATAATCATTCAATAGTTCTTAAATACAAAAAATACCCAAGATACAGTCCACAGAACTCAAAAAGGTCAACAAGCTGAAGGACCCAAATGAGGATGCCTCAGTCCCACTTGGGAGGGAGAAGAAAGTAATCACAAGTGGGGAGGGAGGGAACTGGGAGGGAAAATAGACGGGGTGGGGGGGTTGGGGGAGAGAGGGAAACCTGATCTGGTATTGGGTGTGTGAAAATGACTGAAGTCCTGGGGGCAGCAAAAAGAATGAAAACAGGCAACCTCTGGAGGTAGGAGTTTGGGAGGACCCTCCAGGATACACCACAGACCTGGGAGGTGAGAGACTCTCAAGACTTAAAGGGAGGGACCTTAGATGAAATGCCAGACAGCAGGGAGAGGGAATTTATGGAGCCCACCTCCAGCAGGAAGACAAGGCATCAAGTGAGGGAGGGGGTTGCCTTCTCACAGTCAAAACTCACCCATAATTGTCCTGTCTGAAAGAACTACAGGGATGGAAATGGAGAGGAAACTGAGGAAAAGAAGGTCCAGCGACAGGTCCAAAGTGGGATCCAGATCAAGGGGAGGCCCCAAGACCTGACACTATTACTGATGCTATGGAGCGCTCACAAAAAGAGACCTAGCATGACTGCACTCCGGAAGACCTAACAAGCAGTTGAAAGAGTCAGATGCAGATATTTGCACCCAACCAATGGACAGAAGCTGCTGATCCCTGTGGCTGAATTAGGGAAAGACTGAAAGAAGCTGAGGAGGAGGGCGACCCTGTAGTAAGACTAGCAGTCTCAATTAACCTGGACCCCTGAGATCATTCAAACACTGGCCCACCAACCAGGTAGCATACACCAGCTGATATGAGGCTCCCAACACATATACAGCAGAAGACTGCCAGGTCTGTGTTCAATCAGATATGATGCACCTAACCCTCAAGAGACTGGAGGCCCCAGGTCAGGTGGGGTGGGCGTACCAACTTCCTTGGGAAGACAGGGAGGGTGGGGAGGAGGTATGGAATATGGAACAATCGGAGGATGGATGGGAGGGGTGGTATAAAATCTGGTGTAAAAAAATTAATAAATAAATTTAAAAAATAAAATGTCATCATGAAAATCATTACTTTGTACAATGATAATAAAAATGAAAAAAAGTTTTCATGGCAAAAAAAAGTCATTCTAGACAGTTTTATCTGTGTTCTTTCAGTAATATTTCACAAGTTAGATGCATTCCAATACCCTTTCACACATATTAAGCACACCATAAAAAAGAAAGCAATTTCTCCATTCCTCAACATGAGGTCAAAGCTACTACAGTGAACCTAGTGAGCTGAATCTTACTCTGGCATCTATAGAATCCTACCCTAGAATCTACAACCTAAAACAAGTACGCCTCAAACTTAAAGTTATTAGTCTTATTCTAAAAGTAAATAATGTCATTGTTAATCTTAGCTCTAAAAAATTTAGACTGAAAAATAATTAGTAACAGTTTATGAATTCTTGAATTGCTTTTTCTAGATCTGGGAAATATGACATCAGAATTTTGACAGGTCTTACATTGAAATCTAGATTAATTTTGGCATTATAGTCATTTTCATGATATTAATTCTTCCAATTCAGGAGAATGAAAGGCCTTTTCATCACTTATGGTCTTTTTTGATTTCCATTTTCAAACGCCTTCAAGTTTTCATTGTAAAAGTCCTGAAATTCTCTAGATAGATGAATTCCTAGCTACTATACATGTATACCTATATTACATATATATGTATGTGTATATAACTTGACATAATATATGTATATATAGTATACACACACATATATATACAATGTCCATATATTATGTTTGACATTTCATATGTGTGTATGTACATACATATATATATAAACATATATACATATATCTGTATATATATCACTAATGTGAACATTTTTCCTAATTTCTTCCTCTGAGAGTTCACTACTGGTAAATATGAAAGCTATTTTTCATAATATTTTGTGTCCTCAATTACTAAGTGTTTATTAGAGCTCAAGAGTTTTCTAGGAATGTCTATAGTGTCTTTTAAATATAGAATGATGTCATTTGCAAATAATGATGGTACTAATTTTCCTTTATTATTTTGTCCCTTTTGTGTCTTTCTCTAACTGCTAGAACTAAGTTTTTGAGCACTCTATGAATATGGAGGAGGAGAGTGTACATCCTTGTCTCATTCCTGATTGGAGAGGAAATGCTTGGTTTGTCTAGATCTCCTGTAGTGCTGGTATATGTTTGTTTTATAAAACATAGCCTTTATTATTTTCAGGTATACTTAGTCTATTCCTAATATCTATAGAACTTTCATCATGAAGGCATGTTAAACTTTGTCAAATTCCTTCTCAACATCAATAGTAATATTCTGTGGTTTTGCCAATGTTTCTTTATATGCTGTGCTACATTTATTGATTTACATATGTGAAACCACCCTTTGTACTTCCATGATCAAGCCCAATCGGTCAAGATGTGCGATTTTCTTTATATGTTCCTGAATTTTGTTTGTTAGCACTTTGTTGAGAATTTTTCCACTTTTATTCATCTGAAAAATTTGTCCTTTCTTGTGGTATTTTTGCTGGAAATAAAGTATCATTTAACTTAATTTCCTTGAAAGGGGACATTTGGTAAGCATGGCCACAGGTCAGACAGCAACTATTCTGAAGTATTCGTGGCAGGGGACCAACAGGGAAGAGCATGGAGGTTAGTTAGCATTCAGCTAAATCTGACTCTGAATGTGAGTTCTGCAAATACTAGCTAGATGTTCAAGAACAATGAAAGAAAAGGGAATGGAAGAGCATGCCCTCTCACCAGGAACCAGGAACCAAGCTGTAAACATCTGGAGCTAATTTTTATGTTCATGATTCTTACAGAAAATCTGCCAGAATAGAGAAAAGGCTGAAGAGTGCAGATGGGCAAAGGGCTTGCTTAGACTAACCTGAAACCTCCTGTGTTCTCTTCCCAAGCTGTACAGTGTCCATGATCTTATTTTACCTGCATGTGTTAAAGGAACATTTCGCAGAAGGATTGAGAGGAGAGAAGCCTTTGGCCCTAGGTTTCTAGTGTTTCTACATATTTGTACTTTTGAACATGTACTCACATTGGTTAGTGTTTTTCCTTGCCTCTTAGAATAAGATATTAGCTGATCATATGAATTTCTAAATGCATTTAAAAGTCAGAGCCTGTGAATGAAAACAAAGCCATTTTTTTTTTTGATAAAAGTCCTGCATTTTAAAGGAGTGAATTGTGCCCCAGATGGATTCATATGCAATCTATGTGCAGATATGGCTTGAGGGAATGCTAAAGCCTCACCCATAGGCTATGGAGCAGTACCACCGGGTAAGTAAAATTCCAAGCATGTTTACATGTTGAACTTCAGTCTGAACACTCTCCTTTGACAGTGATGTACATGTTGAAATAATAATGTGTTCCTGGCCACTTAAGTTCCTCTGTTGTAAACTGCCATCACTGTTCATTTCAATTATGACTATATTATAAAGTTTTAAATAGCATTATTGTATTATCACAAACCATCTATTGAGTCTGATACTGACAGAACTAACTCATAACTTAGAGAGGAAGTGCTTCTGAGAGCCTTTGGAGTCCTCTCCCAATCTACCAATTAGATGTGGGCTTCTTTTAACTCTCGGTACTAGTGTAAACATAATAAAATGGCTTAATGTCTATGAGGCTCTTCATTTTCTTAGCGAAAAAGTTTGTCAAAGCTTCCATAACGCAAGCTCACTGTAAGAATCAAAGAACACAGGTCAAGTACATTTAAGGTGGTAAATAAAATAAGGTGAAGCAGTCTTACCTTTACCATGGGCCATTTGCAAGAAAAGTTCAATTATACTGCTCTCGAAATAGAGATTATTGGATGGAGCCCACTGCTGGGAACAGTTAACGCTCCTTAGTTTCCCAAGCCTGTTAGAAACTAACTGCAACCTACCTTTTCCTAGCTTCATCATACACCTTCCTTCGGAGCATACAACCCCTCAACCTCTTTAGAGCCTGTTCCTCAACCCAGCTAATGTTTCAGTGATTTTACACATGGCCACTCATCGACGCTACCATCTACCCCCATTTTTCTACAGGAATAACCCTCACACTCAGCCAGGCTCAAATGCTATCTTTGCTGAACAAATACATGTTTACACCCCTGTCTTAGAGCACTAACTTTCTACTTTCCTTACACTCACTTCTACCCTTTTTTAAAACCAGAACATCTTAATACTAATATAGCTAACTCTCAGACTAGTCACTCAATCCTATGGTTGGCTAGATCAGGGCATCATGATTGTTTCTCTTGCACTGTGCAAAAAATATAGTAACTCAGTAATAACTAGCTCTGGGAAATCAGCATGGCTACGTCATAACGGAAACAATGGCAACAAAGAAGAGAGATGTTGCAAAGTCTGGGCTACTGCTCCCTCAGTGCGTACCAATGGGACTGGTTTCTGTCTCCCAGAAGCCTTGCCCTCTGATGTATGCAAATGCTTTAATCAGAGTCCAGCAGTGTGTTTAGCATATGCTCCAAGGAGCTGTAATCTGAAAGTGAATATGGTCTTCCACAGTTTGTGACCATTACTAACAGTGGGCACTTATGTCAGTGGGACCTTTGTCTTTACTTACAAGCTTGACAAAAAATTCTTCAATTTATCAAATCTGATATGACAACTGTATGAGATTACATTTCGTTGTGTAGTGAGAAGGAATACTGCCAAGGATACCATGGTATTGCTTGGGAGGGTCATTCCAATTTCAGAGCTAGGAGAGGAAATATACTCTTACAGGCAAACAGGCAGAGTACATAGCTGCATATGCATGCTATATACAGAGCTTATCTATGTATTTTAAACATGTCTTAAGGATCAACTATATGAATTATGCAATGTTTCTTCAAATTAACAGAGAAGCTTTCTTCTTTATGTTATTAGCAATGAAAGAAAAAAAAATCATTCAAACAATTTAAAAATGTTAACCGTGCTCTGATACACAGGGCCAAGGAGGAGATGCACCTTGGTCTGGAAGGAAGTTGGTGGGAGTGGATGGTAAACAGAAAGAAATATGACAGAATGACCATGGCAAATCCATTCATTAATAGTATCCTAGTGAATCACACTAAGGGAATTACGATGAAGAAATCGGACGGCGTCCTTGCCATCAAGAGGCATAATGAGCAGTGGTTTAGCTGAGCTAAAACAATCAGAGACACAGACGCACCATTACAAACTGAGCCAGGTGATACGAAGCACCGGAACAAGAACTAGCCACACATACAGGAAAACCAAAACCTGGCCTTATCTGCACTTGCACTGCAGGACAGGAAACAAGTCCTCGACCAACTGCTCTTTAAACTGATATCTGGAACAGTAGAACAGGAAGGAGGCGCTGCTCTCTGCTTAATGAAACAATATACCTAGACCGAGATAAGGAAGGAATGGCTCTTTCAGAAAGACAGGGAAGGCAAGTTTGTAAGGGTAGAGATAGAGAAAAAGAAGAGCTGAAAGCAGAAGGCAGTCTACACAGGGGCTTATAGGTTACTAATAATATTAAGGTAGTTTGGTGGGAGAGGAAATAGGCAAGGTGCATTAAGAGCAGATAAAGCTACCGAGAGTACCAATAAAAGCCAATGACAGCCTAAATGCAGAGACCCTAGAGAGATGGCTCATTCAAAAAAAAAAAAAAACCTGTCTGCAAGCAGGAGAACCCTAGTACAGACCCCAATCACACACATAATAATGTGCACGCAATTCCAGTACATGGAAGGCAGAGCCAGGCAGGTCCTTAGAGCCAACGGGCTCTAGGCAGGCTAGCTTAATCAGCCAGATCTAGGAACAGTAAGAGAGAGACCTTATTTCAGAAATTAAGGTAGAGAGTGACAAATGAAGATGCTTGACATTGACCTCTGACCTCCATCATTGTCAGTACCTGTAACAGCAAACATACACACAGGTACATATATCAGACAGACAGACAGACACAGAGAAACACATACATGTACAGAGAGAGAGAGAGAAAGAGAGAGAGAGAGAGAGAGAGAGAGAGAGAGGAGACAGAGAGAGGGGGGAGTTTTAATAAATTATAGTCAAGTTAAAGGACACATGAAATTCTGAAAATAACTAACAATTGATCCATCTGCCAGTCTGGGCAACTTTATCTATCATCTATCTATCTGTCTGTCTGTCTGTCTGTCTGTCTGTCTGTCTGTCTGTCTATCTATCTATCATCTATTCATCTATCATCTATCTATCTATCTATCTATCTATCTATCTATCTATCTATCATCTATTCATCTAACTATCCATCATCTATCTATCTATCTATCTATCTATCTATCTATCTATCTATCTATCTATCTATCTATCATCTATCTATCTATCTTTATTTTGAGAATTGGTCATAATATAAAAGACTATCAAGTGTGGTTGAATACTTAAAACAGAATCAAGGTCCCTAGTAGCATATTATTATTGAAAAAAAAGTTGCAGTAAAATTGCATCTGTTTTGTGTTTACTTATAGCATTCCATCCTAACGAATATTAAAATAAATATAAGGAGCCAACAATTACTTTTTCTTGTACACTTTTTTCTAATTGGTTTTCTTCTTTTGCACAAGACCTGAACATTAATAACTCCACACTGCTCTCTGGTGGTAAATGAAGAAAACAGTCCATGAGAACGTATTTTGCCTTTTAGCACACCTCAACAAGAAAAGGTACAT